>JAZAYU010000018.1:3979978-4340925 GCA_038501625.1 Corbicula japonica | reverse complement strand
ACCACGTAGTGGTGTGGGAGACATTTTGATTTGCTCCTGTCTGTCTGTCTGTCTGTCTGTCTGTCCGTCCGTCTGTCACACTTGTCCGCTCTCTAAGTCAAACAGTTTTCATCGGATCATCACCAAACTTCATCAAAGTGTTAGTGGCCATAATATCTCGATCAAGTTCGATAACCAGCCATATTGCCCAAGGAATCTCAGAATTATGGCCCTTAGTCATTTTTGAAACTATAAAGGTGCATTAGTGAGACCGAATGGCATACTGTCACTCTTGTCCGCTCTCTAAGTCAAACAGTTTTTCATCGGATCATCACCAAACTTCATCAAAATGTTAGTGGCCATACTATCTCGATCAAGTTCGATGACCAGCCATATTGCCCAAGGAATCTCAGAATTATGGCCCTTAGTCATTTTGAAACTATAAAGGTGCATTAGTGAGCCCGAATGTCATCATTCTGAATTTACTATAACTTCTATATAGAAATCTTGTCCATGCTTCTTCTCCAAAACTGCTTGGGGAATTTCATTAAAACTTCACAGAAGTGTTTGTCACCAAGCGTAGTTGTGCATATTGTCAGGAGTTTCCGCTTGGATTAGTTTTGGCCGAGTTATGGGCCCTTTTCTTTACTATATAACTTCCATATTGAAATCTTGTCCATGCTTGATCTCCAAAACCGCTTGGGGGATTTCATAGAAACTTAACAGGCATGTTTGTCACCTAGCCTAGTTGTGCATATCGTCAGGAGTTTCTGTTCGGATTTTGATTTTGATTTGCTCCTGTCTGTCCGTCTGTCTGTCAGTCTGTCTGTCACACTTGTCCGCTCTCTAAGTCAAACAGTTTTCATCGCATCATCACCAAACTTCATCAAAATGTTAGTGGCCATAATATCTCGATCAAGTTCGATAACCAGCCATATTGCCCAAGGAATCTCAGAATTATGGCCCTTGAATTATCAAAAATAAGTTGTTTGAGGCTTGTCCACTCTGTAACTTGAACAGTTATCATCTGATCTTCACCATACTTTATGAAAATGTTTGTGGCCATAATATCACGGCCAAGTTCGATAACCAGCCGTATTGCCCCAGTCATGTCAGATTTATGGCCCTTGAATTATCCAAAATTGGCTGTTTAAGCCTTGTCTGCTATGTAACTGAAATATTTATCAACTGATTTTCAATAAACATTATGATAATGTGTGTGGCCTTAATATCTTGGCCAAGTTCGAAAACCAGCCACTTTGCACCAGGCATATCAGATTTATGGCCCTTTGATTTATCCGAAATTAGCCTTTTAAACATGTCACTAACCTGGTTCATCTATACTATAGCTATCATGACATTACCTACATTGCATTATGAGAAAGTACTGTGCTAAGCAGCTATAAAGGTATTTCTTACACTGTTTAAGTTTTCATTTTACAATATCTGTTCCATACTCATGATTTGGTTCTTGTCTCATTTTCTGCTATTTTTATTATATGATGTTCACCAAATGCTATAATTATCTGTGTAATAAAAAAAACAGCCGCTTTGACCCCGGCACATAAGACTTATGGCCCATTTATTTATTTACAATTGGCCTTGATAGCCTTGTACACTCACTCTCATGGTCTTTTTTCAGTGCATCTTCACTGATATATCAAAATGTTAATGACAACAAGTTTGACAACCAGCCACATTGACCCTGGCACTTCAGGATTATGGCCCATCAGAAATTGAAACTTATGTTTTTCCTGATCCTCCAAAAATTTGTGACATTGTTTATGACTAATATTGCACAGAACTTCCGTATGCCCTTTTAATAAATTGCCATCTTTATATTCACTTCACCAGTTTTATCCTGTGCATCATCAAAGGTGATGCCTTTGTGGGAGACATGTGCTTTTCCCAAAAGCAGTTCTAGTTATCACTGAAAGTGATTAAATACCCCCACATGTGTGCTTGATACTTGAACTGGGAATTCTTAGAATCAATGTGTGCCAAAAAATGTTAAAATATGTGAAGCCTTTCTATTTTTAGTAACAGTGACCTTGACACTGACCCCACCAGCCCCAAAATCAAACTTGACCTGTATCTTATGATGTTACACTTGTGTACCAAAAAATAATTAAATCTGACAAGCCATTCATGAGTTATCATCCGGAAACGAAGAATCCGACCGACAGACCGACCGACAAGCTCACTCCTATATACCCCCTTAAACTTCGTTTGTGGGGGTATAATAAAAATCAATAATGATCCATTTCCCAGACCAAGTCCATAATTTGATCATTTTCTTGTGTTATTTGTTTAGTTGTATTGAATTTGCATGTGTTGATCAATTAAAAAATATTATCCGCCAATAAAAAACAAACTTAAAGATTGCACAGGAACAGTTAAAAAAACAACCATGGATTTTTAGCATACCTAATAGATTTCTATTAGCTTGATGTCATTTATTTGTGTGACATCCTCATATTATTCATATTGCGATATTGCAAGGTTTCAACATTTAAACAGTTTGATAGCAGGGGTTCCCAGTCTTGCTTAGTGGGTGGGTGGGGGTAGTTGGGATGACCAGATTGCACAGTTTTTAGGGGTAATTAGGTAGTTTTGGGTGGGCAGCAGTGCATATGCAATGTTTCTATGCAATTCTGAGTGAGTTTGGGCTGTTTTGAAATTTCATGATTTGTTGCGAAAATTCGACAGGTCCGCGGTCATGAAAAAATTGCGATTTTGAGCAAAATTTCAGCGACAAGAATTTTGGCCGGGAGGTGACCCATTTTCAAGCTGGTGTCACCCCGATCACGAAAAGGTATCATATGACCCAGTTTTGAGCTCATTGATATCCCTATATGATATCCCAGTCTTGCTTAGTGGGTGGGAAGGGGGTGTTGGGATGATCAGATTGCACAATTTTAAGGGTAATTAGGTAGTTTTGGGTGGGCAGCAGTGCATATGCAATGTTTCTATGCAATTCTGAGTGAGTTTGGGCTGTTTTGAAATTTCATGATTTTTCACGAAATTTCGACAGGTCCGCGGTCATGAAAGAAGTGTGATTTTGAGCAAAACTTCAGCGAGAAGAATTTTGGCTGGTAGGTGACCCGTTTTCAAGCTGGTGTCACCCCGATCATGAAAAGGTATCATATGACCCAGTTTTGAGCTCATTGATATCCCTATATGATATCCCAGTGTTGCCTAGTGGGTGGGTGGGGGAGTTGGGATGACCAGATTGCACAGTTTTTACGGGTAATTAGGTAGTTTTGGGTGGGCAGCAGTGCATATGCAATGTTTCTATGCAATTCTGAGTGAGTTTGGGCAGTTTTGAAATTTCATGATTTTTCGCGAAAATTCAACAGATCCACGGTCATAAAAAAATTGCGATTTCGAGCAAAATTTCAGCGACAAGAATTTTGTCTGGGAGTTGACCCATTTTTAAGCTGGTGTCACCCCGATCACGAAAAGGTATTATATGACCCAGTTTTTAGCTCATTGATATCCCTATATGATATCGCAGTCTTGCTTAGTTGGTGGGTGGGGGGTGTTGGGATGACTAGATTGCACACTTTTTAGGGGTAATAAGGTAGTTTTGGGTGGGCAGCAGTGCATATGCAATGTTTCTATGCAATTCTGAGTGAGTTTGGGCTGTTTTGAAATTTCATGAGTTTTCGCGAAAATTCGACAGGTCCGCGGTTATGAAAAAAATGCGATTTTGAGTTAAATTTCAGCGACAAGAAATTTGGCCGGGAGGTGACCCATTTTCAAGCTGGTGTCACCCCGATCACGAAAAGGTATCATATGACCCAGTTTTGAGCTCATTGATATCCCTATATGATATCCCAGTCTTACTTAGTGGGTGGGTGGGGGGTGTTGGGATGACAAGATTGCACAATTTTAAGGGGTAATTAGGTAGTTTTGGGTGGGCAGCAGTGCATATGCATTGTTTCGCTGCAATTCTGAGTGAGTTTGGGCAGTTTTGAAATTTCATAATTTTTCGCGAAAATTCGACAGGTTCGCGGTCATGAAAAAATTGCGATTTTGAGCAAAATTTCAGCGACAAGAATTTTGGCCGGGAGGTGACCCATTTTCAAGCTGGTGTCACCCCGATCACGAAAAGGTATCATATGACCCAGTTTTGAGCTCATTGATATCCCTATATGATATCCCAGTCTTGCTTAGTGGGTGGGTGGGGGGTGTTGGGATGACCAGATTGCACAGTTTTTAGGGGTAATTAGGTAGTTTTGGGTGGGCAGCAGTGCATATGCAATGTTTCTATGCAATTCTGAGTGAGTTTGGGCAGTTTTGAAATTTCATGATTTTTCGCGAAAATTCGACAGGGCCGCGGTCATGAAAAAATTGCGATTTTGAGCGCAATTTCAGCGATAAGAATTTTCGCCGGGAGGTGACCCATTTTCAAGCTGGTGTCACCCCGATCACGAAAAGGTATCATATGACCCAGTTTTGAGCTCATTGATATCCCTATATGATATCCCAGTCTTGCTTAGTGGATGGGTGGGGGGTGTTGGGATGACCAGATTGCACAGTTTTTAGGGGTAATTAGGTAGTTTTGGGTGGGCAGCAGTGCATATGCAATGTTTCTATGCAATTCTGAGTGAGTTTGGTCAGTTTTGAAATTTCATGATTTGTCGCGAAAATTCGACAGGTCCGTGGTCATGAAAAAATTGCGATTTTGAGCAAAATTTCAGCGACAAGAATTTTGGCCGGGAGGTGACCCATTTTCAAGCTGGTGTCACCCCGATCACGAAAAGGTATCATATGGCCCAGTTTTGAGCTCATTGATATCCCTATATGATATCCCAGTCTTACTTAGTGGGTGGGTGGTGGGTGTTGGGATGACCAGATTGCTCAGATTTTAGGGGTAATTAGGTAGTTTTGGGTGGGCAGCAGTGCATATGCAATGTTTCTATGCAATTCTGAGTGAGTTTGGGCAGTTTTGAAATTTCATGATTTTCCGCGAAAATTCGACAGTGCGCTGTCATGAAAGAATTGCGATTTTGAGCAAAATTTCAGCGACAAGAATTTTGGCTGGGAGGTGACCCATTTTCAAACTGGTGTCACCCCGATCACGAAAAGGTATCATATGACCCAGTTTTGAGCTCATTGATATCCCTATATGATATCCCAGTGTTGCCTAGTGGGTGGGTGTGGGGTGTTGGGATGACCAGATTGCACAATTAAGGGTAATTAGGTAGTTTTGGGTGGACAGCAGTGCATATGCATTGTTTCTATGCAATTCTGAGTGAGTTTGGGCAGTTTTGAAATTTCATGATGTTTCGCGAAAATTCGACAGGTCATGAAAAAATTGCGATTTTGAGCAAAATTTCAGCGACAAGAATTTTGGCTGGGAGGTGACCCATTTTCAAGCTGGTGTCACCCCGATCACGAAAAGGTATCATATGACCCAGTTTTGAGCTCATTGATATCCCTAAATGATATCCCAGTCTTGCTTAGTGGGTGGGTGGGGGGTGTTGGGATGACCAGATTGCACAGTTTGTTGGGGGTAATTAGGTAGTTTTGGGTGGGCAGCAGTGCATATGCAATGTTTCTATGCAATTCTGAGTGAGTTTGGGCTGTTTTGAAATTTCATGATTTTTCGCGAACATGGGACAGGTCCGCGGTCATGACAAAATTGCGATTTTAAGCAAAATTTCAACGACAAGAATTTTGGCCGGGAGATGACCCATTTTCAAGCTGGTGTCACCCCGATCACGAAAAGGTATCATATGACCCAGTTTTGAGCTCATTGATATCCCTATATGATATCCCAGTCTTGCTTAGTGGGCGGGTGGGGGGTGTTGGGATGACCAGATTGCACAGTTTTTAGGGGTAATTAGGTAGTTTTGGGTGGGCAGCAGTGCATTTGCAATGTTTCTATGCAATTCTGACTAAGTTTCTGCAGTTTTGAAATTTCATGATTTTCCGCGAAAATTCGACAGGTCCGCGGTCATGAAAAAATTGCGAATTTGAGCAAAATTTCAGCGACAAGAATTTTGGCCGGGAGGCGACCCATTTTCAAACTGGTGTCACCCCGATCACGAAAAGGTATCATATGACCCAGTTTTGAGCTCATTGATATCCCTATATGATATCCCAGTCTTGCTTAGTGGGTGGGTGAGGGTGTTGGGATGACCAGATTGCACAGTTTTTAGGGGTAATTAGGTAGTTTTGGGTGGGCAGCAGTGCATATGCAATGTTTCTATGCAATTCTGAGTGAGTTTGGGCAGTTTTGAAATTTCATGATTTTTCGCGAAAATTCGACAAGTCCGCGGTCATGAAAAAATTGCGATTTTGAGCAAAATTTCAGCGACAAGAATTTTGGCCGGGAGGTGACCCATTTTCAAGCTGGTGTCACCCCGATCACGAAAAGGTATCATATGACCCAGTTTTGAGCTCATTGATATCCCTATATGATATCCCAGTCTTGCTTAGTTGGTGGGTGGGGGTGTTGGGATGACCAGATTGCACAGTTTTTAAGGGTAATTAGGTAGTTTTTGGTGGGCAGCAGTGCATATGCAATGTTTCTATGCAATTCTGAGTGAGTTTGGGCAGTTTTGAAATTTCATGATTGTTCGCAAAAATTCGACAGGTCCACGGTCATGAAAAAAAATGCTATTTTGAGCAAAATTTCAGCGACAAGAATGTTGTCCCTAAATGGACATAAGGAGCCCCTCTGCAACAAAATAAAGAGCCTCAGTTGTACATTACAGGTCCTCTTTATAGCACTAGAGCACCATAGATCAGAGCCATTCTATTACTCTAGAGCCACCGTAGATGGATCCATTCTGTAACATTTTCAGGCCTCTAATCCTAACCCTGACCCTACCCCTAACTCTAACCCTAAACCTTACCGTATGAAAATATGACAAGATAATAAAGAAAAACGTTGTAAATAATATTCTGCTTACAAAGTAATAAAATAATACTAGAAACATTTTTCAATGTTTTATCTAGAGGATGAAAACCTTTGTATTTGCAAATGAGTTGAAGAAAAAGCAGAACTTCTCTGGGATATTTAATAACGGCACTTAAGAGTCACTGTATGATGCCCATGGATAGTATAATGAGAAATGTAGAAATTCCCGTTTTCGCAAAATATGCTTCGGATAAGGTACTTGACCGACGAACGAACGAACGGAAAAGACACAATAATGTGCCCGATCACCCGAGATGCATACTTAAAATTGCACAACAAATATTATCAGCATCTAAATGGAAATCTTATTTATTACTAATACATGTAATACATCCTTGATGTATAACTTGTTATAAGGGACGCTATCCATATCATGTAACAGACATAAAAACTTCTCGTATTTATTATCCGTGCATCACAGCAAATTAAAAAAGACATATCTATAGTATTTGTCACGAGTTTTCATGTTATAAAAAGCAAAATATTAATCGAGTTCATAAAAAAATACTTGCTATTAATCGAGCATCTGGCGAGATTAATAATATATTTTCTGAGCGTGATATATTCTTTTTTATGTTCATGACAGGGGGTGTCAGATTCTTTTATCACATATTTCAAAAAAAAAAAAATAGAAGTCAAACAATCAAAGAGCATGCCGATCGACCTTCTGCTATCTCCGCTTCGTTGTGTCATTCACCGACTTTATCTGGATAAATCTGAATCTCGAAACTTACTCTTTTAAATGGTAGGGTGGTCATGAATGGTCATACTCGAGATAGACGATACACCGCAAAAGACACGGCTCGACTGACCTTGCACGATACTCAATATACTTTTCCGAAAAAGTCCAAACCAACGTAAAATCACTAGTTCCCACGTATAGTGAGATTTTTTTTAAAATCTATTTTCTTTTCAAATTTGTGTCTTTGTTATCAACTGAAACTACAACGACTTAAACCAGTTTGTTATGTTTGTAAACAAGAAACGTTTACACCGGAAGAAGAAGAGAAAGCGGCCAGTCGCAAAAATATACTATAAACTACGGTGGCATAGAGTCAACATAGATTACATCGTTTTTATCGTTTATTTTCATATCAAGTAATAAAAGATATTGTCTTGTCCTAACAACATATTTAAAAAAAAATAATTATGTCAGGGAACGAAAATATATTTGGAAAAAGAGAAAATTTAGTCGTCGAAACGAAAAATAAGTTAACGTTGGAGTATTTAGTAATTCAGTTGTGCATCTAATTTTTCTGTTTTCTTTTTACAGGTGCCTGAAAAGTTAAAATTCAACAACGGTAAATAGGTCATTTACAGGGACATAAAAAAGATAAAAAATGTTATCAATGATATGCAAATAAGGCTAAAACAAAAATGAAGGCGCTTAAACTGTATACTGTTGTACCAACTATAACACAAAAAACAGGCAAGAGTTTTTAACTGTTGTTCGTTCCGGATTTTTTATATTTAACATACTATTATGAAGGCTGGAAGACTTAGTTTTAAGCATTCTAAAGTGCATCATTGTGAACCTAAAATAATAAAACATCTCCGAAAATTCATGAAGTGCTGGTTTTTATTTAAGCGTCAATAAACTGCAACGTTGAGCAAAAATTCTGTAGAAACTGGAATTATGGAAAGACAGCTGATATTCCCGACAGTTCAATTAAAAATATTATGTTGCGTTCAAAACAGTTATTCTTTTCCCATATGTTTTAGATATGTAAACGAAACTTGTAATTTAAATGACAAATTGCGTAACACGATATTATTACGTTATTGGCATATACGAATAGCAGGATGCAATTTATAAAAATGGTGAGTTAATGTTAACTCTTGCATCCTAGACATATGACTATTAGAAATTAAAAGTAATTAGGAAAACAACTCTTAAAAGGTCAGATCTTTCAATTTATTCCCAGTTAAGAAGCTCACGAAAATTCCTTTTTTTCTCAGTTTTTTTGTCGGTGGAATAGTTCAATAAAAGTATCGTGTGCACAATGTGTTCTTGGAAAATGGAGCTTGAAAAATAGTTTATTATCAATGATGATTTTATTTCAGTTTCAGCACGTGTGTATTTTATGTTTGACAAATGTGTTCCATGATTCACTTGACCTCTTTCAGTGTTCACGTAACCAAAACTCTCATAATGGACTGATTTTTTTGTTCTAAGATTTTAACATGGGGTTTACACGTTATTTGGGCTTCTTTTCTGGGTGAAAAGTTGTTCATTTTTAAGCAACTGCAATCACGTTCACTTTTAACGGGATGATGAAGAGTTTCAAAATGTCCATTTCAATTTATCATAATATACTACAAATAATAGTGATTTCGTTTGATCAATGAATTTTTTAAACGTAAGATAAAGTTTAAAAACACTTGAAATCGCCACGACAATGGTTCAGTTGAAAATCTATGTATTGCGACGCCTAACGTCAAATGTACCAGAGAAGCATATTAACTGTATATATTTGGAGGCCTAACGTCAAATGTACCAGGGAAGCCAATTAACTGTATATATTTGGAGGCCTAACGTCAAATGTACCAGGGAAGCCAATTGACTGTATATATTTGGAGGCCTAACGTCAAATGTACCAGGGAAGCCAATTAACTGTATATATTTGGAGGCCTAACGTCAAATGTACCAGGGAAGCCAATTAACTGTATATATTTGGAGGCCTAACGTCAAATGTACCAGGGAAGCCAATTAACTGTATATATTTGGAGGCCTAACGTCAAATGTACCAGGGAAGCCAATTAACTGTATATATTTGGAGACCTAAATGCAAATGTAGAAGGGGTGTCTGATTTATTACATGAACAATGGCACCTAAAGGCAAATGTACAAGGGGTGTCTGATTTATTACATGGACAATGACACCTAAAGTCAAATGTACAAGGGGTGTCTGATTTATTACATGGACAATGACACCTAAAGGCAAATGTACAAGGGGTGTCTGATTTATTACATGGACAATGACACCTAAAGGCAAATGTACAAGGGGTGTCTGATTTATTACATGAACAATGACACCTAAAGGCAAATGCACAACGGGTGTCTGATTTATTACATGGACAATGACACCTAAAGTCAAATGTACAAGCGATGCAAATTATTTACATCTATCGGGAGGCATTAAGTGTTTATTACGCGATGTCTAATATATACCATGTATTTGACATCTAAATACCAAGAGCGGATCATTAGCTCAGTGGTTAGCGCGTCTGCCTCTGAGTCCAGGGATCGTTGGTTCGATCCCCCGCTACTCCAACTAAAATAACTAATATAGTCGTTCGGAGGGGACTTAAAACCGAGGTCATGTGTTGTGGGGCTATACACCGGGCACTTTAAAGAACCAGGGACGATTCTGGAATTGGAGAGTCCTCTGTATCTTGCACTATCCTCCAAAAACCTAAAATGACTAACACTCTTATGGAGGCGTCGCTCATATGGGCAACCGGTAGCGACGATAAATAAATGGAAATACAAACAAACATCTAAATACCAGAAACACAAAGGCTGCCAATTTATTGGACGGAGCATCACATCTTCTAGACACATGACTTTTCACTTGAAAAATGTGTCACTCTATATGTTTTTCAATCAAAGGCTTTAAATTGAACAACAAAGCCTAACTTTTTTCTTTAAATTTGCAAGGTTATTCAGTTGCGTGCGTAAATCGCTGTCGCCAGAATCAGTAAACTATAATCCATGTTTTGGAACAAATTTCAGTACGTGAAAAAGTCAAGTTATCATACGTGACCACTCAAGGAAAAAGTATTTTAAAAACATTTTGGTGAGTGGGTTTATCTATTTCCCAAAACGTTAGTGATTTAATAATTTGGTTTTGAGGTTATGGACATTTGACAGAATGGAGAAACACTCCCTGATAATTTGCATATCATAACGATTTCCAACACTGATTTCACTACAATGTCATTTTGGACAAATCATTTGATGAAAAATATGTAAAAGACTAAAATGCGTAAAGAAGACATATATACGTATATAAGACGCTCAACCCAGGGCTATGCAGTGTTAGCAGTAAAATACATTTTCATTACTGCCCATTAAACAGGCTCAATCAAACCGAACCTGCATTATTTTCATATTTGTTGGGTTCGGTGGCTTTCAAAGTTCCATTTTCATCTATTAAAATTGGAGGAAGTAATGTGAAAACGAAAATGTGAACAGAATAATTATTCTACAATCACACTTAACACATTCACAGTGCACACTCGAAAGTCCGACCCTACTTCCGATAGCGCTGACTATACACATAGCCATCACGAAGGAGCTGGTAAAAAAGCGGGTAAGGAATTGAATAAAGAGTAATTATTTAATTCTTTTACTTTGAATACTTAGACTAGCAAGAAATAGAGTGCGTCGAGTTATAAAATGAACGTGACACACCGTTAACTTCGAAAAAATACAATCGATCACCAAAATTTACAAAAAAAATGTCAATCGTGTCACTTCAAACGTCCATTTCAAAGCTTTATTTACATTGTTTGGCCGAAATTCGTTTTACTATGTGAAGAGTATTCATAACTGTATCACTTCATGTAGTTAAATGTTGTCCCAGCCTACTAGGGTTGACTAAATAATCTTTTTCATCAATTTTGTTGTTGTTCTAACGTCATATTATAAATTATTATTAAATATCTCTAAAATAGTTTGAATATAGGCTAAAAATGAAATATTTTGATAATTTTCATCGCCTATTATCTCTGTAGCAGTATGCCGCAATCCCCGTTACAAATATACTTTGGACTTCTCTATTTTCGTAAATCATATTTAAAAAATCCGCCCATATACGTACAAAATAGATTTGCTTCACTATTTTCTTTCAGCAGAACAGTCGCATTTTGAAACATACTGCATAGAAAGTACATATTTGATATTTGGTTTCTGGTGAAATGATAACAAATCTTGAAAGCGACGACAAAACTCGTGTATAGTTACTCCACATTGAAATGAGTTGGTAAAAATTTGTGTTGCATAATTATTTCCATTTTACGCACCATTTGCAACGATGCAAGATAACTCTTTAATCAACTCGACTTACTCTAGAAGCCCAAACGCATTTCCCCAGGATCGTATAGCCTATTCCCCCGTACACGCCCGCACGCCCGCACGCACGCAAGAGATTTGTTGATTGTAAGAAGTGCTTTTGTATTAGGTGATTTGGGCTTCTGAGTGGTTTGCAATAATAGTCTGCTAATGGTTACAATCTGATACAAATCTTTTATAGATTGGCTAAAACATATTTTTGTTAGCTCGACTTAGTCGCCACTTTTGGCGGTTCGGTGTATGTGCGTGCGTGCGTGCGTCCGTCCGTGTGTCCGTCCGGATTTTTCCGGACCATTTCTCCTATATCAATGGAGAGATTTCTGTAAAACTTCACACAAATGTTCACCTCAATGAGTTATAGTGTCGCGCAAACATTGTCTTAAATCCAACTCCGATGTTCAGCCCATGGTTTCCTCTTACCAATCAGACATTTTTTTGCGTTACGACATCTTTCAAGGTTTTGCGTCAATAAACGCTGTAGTCAATAGAATTTTAAGCAATTTTCATTAAGGCTGTGAGTTTGTCAAGCCATTTAATAGTGTACAATTCAGTGCCATTGTTTATTTCCATTGCATCCCATTTTAACTTGTATAGTAAATATCCAATGATTTCTACGGCGACCCTTATTGCTACGCATCAAAGGTCTCTTGTATACATATAATTTCATTAAATAAATTCGCCATTAATGCTTATTTCTCAGCCACTGAATGATTCGGGGACGACTAGTAGCCGTACCATTTTTTTTAGAAGAAAACGCTAGTAGCCGGACTTTCAATTGGCTAGTAGCCGTACCATCTTGTCACACTACCAGTGCAAATGAAAATTCGAGTTTTTCGAAAACTAGCGGGTTTGGTCAAGATTTAACTACATGAAGTGATACAGTTATGAATACACTTCACATAGTAAAACGAATTTCGGCCAAAAATGTAAATAAAGCTTTGAAATGGACGTTTGAAGTGAAACGATTGAAATTGTTTTTGTAAATTTTGGTGATCGATCGTATTTTTTCGAAGTTAACAGTGTATCACGTTCATTTTATAACTCGAAGCACTCTATTTCTTGCTAGTCTAAGTATTTAAAGTAAAAGAATTAAATAATTACTCTTTATTCAATTTCTTACCCGCTTTTTTAACCAGCTCCTTCGTGATGGCTATATTTATAGTCAGCGCTATCGGAAGTAGGGTCGGACTTTCGAGTGTACACTGTGACATTATGATGTGTTTTAATTTTGTCTATACTTTAAAAATATCTCATTTAAAGAATGTTATAATTGATATAACCATTTAACAACAAATTGTGTCAACAAGTTTTATATTTGAGGAATAAATGCGAATATGTCAACATAATATTTATTTATTCAGTTAAAGGTACCGCAGACTTTTCATTTATCATTTATCTGCGGAAATAAAAGACTTCCAATCTCCGCGAAATCAAATGACATCTTCAGGCAAAATAAATCATTTCGTTTGCTCAATTAGGTCAATAGCAAACATTGACAGAAAAGTCGTAGTTGTATTTGCCCTGTAATGCGAGAAAATGAATTCATTGTCACGCACGTATAGTGAACATATGCGTCCCAATTAACAACCGTTGAAGAGCAAAAATACTTCATAAATTTTCTGATATGTCATGAAAAGGATACTTCTACAACAACTACTTCAGCTGATAAAGTAAATGTCTGCAGGGATTAGTACACTTTATGATAAATAACTGTCCATTTTCTGAAAAAAAAACAATGCAATAAGAAAGGAGAGCGTGTTACTGGCGATTGAAAAAAAGGTGAATTGCTCTAGGGTAGAGAACTTAGCGTTGATTTATTTAAATACAAAATTAAAGAAAATTGCGAAATTTATTTTAATTGTATTATTTTAATGAAGTCATATTTAAGCTTAAGCTGAGCTATAATACAAACAATATGAAACAGTTTAAAGTCATTAAAATATCTGTTGTTTTTTTTTCAATTGAAACAAGTTCAGAGTAGCCACTAGCCATATACACATTTACAGACCTATCAAGTAAGACAGGAAGCAAATAAAAACAAAATGTTGAAAGCCAATAATAACAATTTACGACACAGACAACACGGAGACAAAACCGACAAAAACAAGTGTAAGTAATGAGGCCATTTTTCAATCAAACAAATGGATCATAGAAGTTTTCTTAACCGTCGATGTATTAATTTCAAGTATTTCTGATGAAAATGTATAAAAACCAATTTAACAAAAAGGAGAAAATAAATCAAATGATTCCGTCATCAAAGTTACAAAATCTCCCGTACATATAGTAGGTACAGTTATCAGTAAAAACTTAACCCTTTCTGTACAGACACACCTTTATTGCTAGGGCGGACAGTTTAGATCCAGATCAGCCGGCACATCCGTGCCGTCTGATCAGGATCTAAACTGTTCGCTTTTTGATTCATTAGGACCAAAATGCGACCAGTGCAGATCCAGATCAGACGGCACGTATGTGCCGGCTGATCTGGATCTACACTGGTCGCACATGCGTAAAAATGCGTATCTATACAGGAAAGGGTTATTTGATTAACCTGTATGAGGTTGTTTCGTCTAGCTCAGTCCGTAGCATTGTTGGAATTGCATTGCGGTACGGGTTCAATCCCCAGTATAGGCATTATCTTTTAAGACGTTTTATAAGAGTAAACTCTAAAGCGGATACATTAAATTTTTAAATCAACTTTCAAGTTATTATTATATGTTTATTAAGATCTTATTAAACCAATAAAATGTTTTTAAACAAGAATAACACACCATTTAGTAAGAGAGCCAAGATCATTATAGTATTGTCATTTATATTAATACAGATATTCCGAATGAAGGCAATTTGGTGATGCGATAATTGATTTGAAAAGAAAGAGAAAAGAGAAAAAATATAGGTCAAACTTCAAACCATGGTTTAAACATTCACGTAATTCACGGTTTATCCATAATAGTTGACATTGTTAAATTGGTCAAAAGTCAGCAATTAAGGGCTATAACGCCTGAGTTCCTGCAACAATTTGGGGTTGTCGTTAATATTTTCCTTACAAATGCGTTAACGATGATATAACGACCGCGTTTGCTAATTTAACGAGGATGTAACATGCGTAACTCAAAGCATTCGTTACATCAACGTTAGCTAAAATTAGTAACGACGACACTGAAATCGTCATACTTGTTCCAAGCGGCATAAATGAACATGAAAAATAGTGTTTAAAAGACAAGAAATTATCCCTTGACATTATCTGTAGAACTTCTCCGTTGTATGCAACGAACTTGTCAATCTCAAGCAGGGTTAGGGTTAGTACTTATTTAGTCCTTCTCTCCTAAATTTTGTTGTTAACATAAATAATTTTGTTTGCATCAACCAATGAATATCTGTTTATGTGCGAACGATACGTTTATGCAAGTTATCACTGATGACCCTAATTTCGCAGCATTAAAACTGGTAAATCGACTTGAAAGTAAAACTGAAACAATAACAAATCAAGAAAACGATAAAAAAATCGACGTAAAACGTTATCATGAACATTATTGGCATGCAATATCTTCATATCCCTCATGATCGGCAGCTTTCAAAGTTCCATTTTCACGTCGTGCACAAGTAGAAAGTTGAAAATGTTGATTCCATAGGCGGATCCAGGGGGGGGGGGGGGGGGCGGACCCGGCGTACGCCCCCCCCCCTAAAATTGCCCCAGCAAAGTTTTTTTTCTCTGTAATGAAATATCATATATAGGAAAATATATGTAAATGTCAAAAAATGACAATAAGTTTCAAGACTAGGAGTACACTTATACAATGACATAACGAACAATTCACAAACAATTCCTTCTCATTTTTTGTAAGATTAATTTGTGATACCTAAGTTTACGTGTTTGCTATATTTTTCCTCTCGCTTGAATTCAGTTTACATGTTCATAGTAAAATACGTTTCTGTATTTTAAATATTCCCGCTTTCACTTACTTCCATTTATATTTTTCCTTTGAGTAAAGTGAGTCAACAAACATGGATGCACCAAGTGGGAAACACGCAAACATTCAAAATATATATTGTGCAAAAGATCTTATTAGCTCGACTATTCGAAGAATATGTCGAGCTATTGTACTCACTTGGGCGTCGGCGTCGGCGTCGGCGTCCCGCTTTGGTTAAAGTTTACGTGCAACCTACCTATATCTTAAAAACTACTATAGCTACAGCTTTTAAACTTGGCACACTTGTTCGTCATCATGTCCCGAGTGTGTATGCCAAGAACCATAACTCTAACTTTCATTTTGATCAAATTATGGCCCTTTTTTGACTTAGAATTTCAGGTTAAAGTTTGCGTGCAAGCTACTGTACAAACTCATAACTTCAATACTACTTATACTACAGCTTTAAAACTTGGCACACTTGTTCATCATCATGTCCCGAGTGTGTATACAAAGAACCATAACTCTGACTTTCATTTTGATCAAATTATGGCCCTTTTTCGACTTAGAATTTCAGGTTAAAGTTTGCGTGCAAGCTACTATACAAACTAATAACTTCAATACTACTTATACTACAGCTTTGAAACTTTCAACACTTGTTCATCATCATATCCCAAGTGTGTATGCCAAGAACCATAACTCTAACTTTCATTTTTATCAAATTATGCCCCTTTTTCGACTTAGAATTTCAGGTTAAAGTTTGCGTGCAAGCTACTGTACAAACCCATAACTTCCATACTACTTATACTACAGCTTTGAAACTTTCAACACTTGTTCATCATCATATTTGAAGTTTGTATGCCAAGAACCATAACTCTAACTTCCATTTTGTTCAAATTATGGCCCTTTTTCGACTTAGAATTTCAGGTTAAAGTTTGCGTGCAAGCTAGTTACTTTCATACTTCTTGTACTACATCTTTGAAACTTAAGACACTTGTTAACCATCATGACCCTGACTATTTCTACCAAGAACCATAACTCTTTCATTCATTTTTAATCAAATTATGGCCCTTTTTCAATTTAGAATTTCAGGTTAAAGTTTGCGTGCAAGCTAGTTACTTTCATACTTCTTGTACTATAGCTTTGAGACTTAAGACACTTGTTTACCATCATGACCCTGACTATGTATGCCAAGAACCATAACTCTTTCTTTCATTTTTAATCAAATTAAGGCCCTTTTTCGACTTAGAATTTCAGGTTAAAGTTTGCGTGCAAGCTAGTTACTTTCATACTTCTTGTACTATAGCTTTGAAACTTATTCACCATCATGACCCTGACTATGTATGCCAAGAACCATAACTCTTTGATTTTTTTCAAATTACTGCCCTTTTTAGACTTAAAAATTAAGGTTTAAAACTTTGTATACCTTTATTTTATCTTACATCGGGTTTATTTTCAAAGGCCCATAACTCATCCTTGCTTTTTTATATTTGATTTTTGCCCCTTTTCACTTGAAATTAGAATTAAGACTTATACATAATTGTTAAAGTTTCAATGTTAGTGTTTTTCATATGTAATGCTATATAAAAGGTGTAAAACAGATTTCCTTAACATACTTTGGTTGAAAGTGTTGAGTAATTGTGGGGTGGGTGGGTGCATAGACTATACTATACTATACTATACTATACCATACCATACCATACCATACCATACCATACCATACCATACCATACCATACCATACCATACCATACCATACCATACCATACCATACCATACCATACCATACCATACCATACCATACCACTGTACTGTACTGTACTACCATCACCTCCACATACCAACACCACCAACAACAACAACTACAACAACACCAACACAAACAACAACAACACCAACAAAACCACCAACAACAACAACACCACCAACACCACCACCAACAACAACACCAACACCACCACCAACAACAACACCAACAACATTATCAACATCACCAACAACAACAACACAAACACAAACAACACCACCACCACCACCACCACCACCACCAACAACAACAACAACAACACTAACAACAACAACAACACCATCACCACCACCAACAACACCACCACCAACAACAACACCACCACCATTAATAACAACACCACCAACAACAACACAACCTCCAACAACAACAACACCAACACAAACAACTACACCACCATCGCCAACAACAACACCACCAACAACAACACCATCAAAAACAACACCAACAACAACAACACCACCACCAACACCACCAACAACACCACCACCACCACCAACAACAACACCACCACCAACAACAACACCAACAACAACACCACCACCACCAACAACAACATCATCACCACCACCAACAACACCACCACCACCAACAACAACACCACTACCAACAACAACAACACCACCACCACTAACAACACCACCACCACCAACATCAACACCACCAACACCAGCACCAACAACAACACCACCACCACCAGCAACACCAACACCACCACCAACAACAACACCAACAACATCAACACAAACAACAACATCAACACCACCAACAACAACAGCAACAACAACAACAACACCAACAACAACACCACCACCACCACCAACAACAACACCACAAACAACAACAACAACAACAACAACACCATCACCACCACCAACAACACCACCACCAACAACAACACCACCACCATTAATAACAACACCACCAACAACAACACAACCTCCAACAACAACACCAACACAAACAACTACACCACCATCACCAACAACAACACCACCAACAACAACACCATCAACAACAACAACAACACCAACAACAGCAACACGACCACCAACAACACCACCACCACCAACAACAACAACACCACCACCACCAACAACAACACCAACAACAACACCACCACCAACAACAACAACATCATCACCACCACCGACAACACCACCACCGCCAACAACACCACTACCAACAACAACAACACCACCACCACTAACAACACCACCAACAACAACATCAACACCACCAACACCAGCACCAACAACAACACCACCACCACCAGCAACACCAACACCACCACCAACAACAACACCAACAACATCAACACCAACAACAACATCAACACCACCACCAACAACAGCAACAACAACAACACCAACAACCAACACCACCCCACCACCACCAGCAACAACACTACCACCACCAGCAACAACAACACCAACAATGCCAACACCAACAACACCACCACCAACAACAACACCAACAACAGCAACAACACCACCACCAACAACAACAACACCACCACCAACAACAGCAACCAGCATACTATACTGTACTTCACCACGCCACACCACTATAGGTGGGCAAATATAGTGGGTTGATGGGTGTGGGATCAGGGGTTTATGGGCTGGGTTGTGTAAACCCTAAAAAAAATCTTCAAGAATAAATTAAGTGTAATTTATTGATTTCCTAACTTGGATTAAGAAACTTTTGTTCATGTGTGTTTGTTGGTGGTGTCATAAACTCCTGAATCACTCCCCAGTTTAAATGAAGCCCAGTTACAATGTGCTTAATAATTCTGACTTTTCGAATAGTCGAGCGTGCAGTCGTTTCCGACTGGCTCTTGTTTTTGTCTCCGTTTGATTCATACCTTAAGCACACAGTAGATTAGAGCTCTCGTACATTGTATTGTATACCCTGGGAAAGTATATTTGAGGTTCTGGAAATGTGCATGAATCCCTTAGAAATGACTAAAACACAGGAGCTTCCTGGACCCCCAGTCGGATTGTTTATTTTCCGCCCCCCCCCCCTTATCTACAAATCCTGGATCCGCCTATGGATTCTATCAAGATTGTAAAGTGGACAGTGAACATGAAACATCGGGTGTGGATTTTAAATTCGCTTTACGGCGTTCGTCACTTAAAACAATTCTGAGTAGTCTCCATATGTTTTTGTATCAAATAACGTATTATCACACAAAAGCGCTATCACAATCAGTTTCTAGATAATAATTAGTTAAATAAAAAATTCTTTTAAATGGGGGCCTACCGATATACAGAGTTTTCTCCCATTGAAAGTGGTTTCCCTTGCCGATTGGGTAGTTCCGGTTTAGAAGCTGCAATAAGAATAGCGTCAGAAGTGTATATGAAATGTCTTAAAGTGCTTTTGAATTTTAGTTAATAACTTAATGCAATTTTATTATTTTACAAATTTACGTTACCTTATCCTTTGTGAAATTTTATTTATTGACTGGCATGGAAAATTGTAGCATTTTCCACTTTTTAACATCCACTAAAATATTCTGCAAGTCACCGTTAAGTCTTGCAAACTATGCTAATTAAGTAAAGGGCCTGGTGTTTTATGACCCTGTTACGTAATCTAATTAGCAAGACACGGGTCTTACCAGCTGGAGGTGTGATAAAGGCCTTTTGAAGTTGAGATGTTGACACTGTAAGAGGTTGAAAAAGTTGGATGTTGTGGGTACAAGTGATGTTTTAAGAACCTGACTTAACGGGATTAAATATGCTAATTAATTGTCGAAATGTTGTTTGACACCTGAAACAATGTTTATTTGATTTTGGCAACTTACAGTGCTCCAAACTGAATTGAAAAAAACCATCGGGAAGAATTTACTCAAAAATATATTAATTTAATGAATAAAAATTGATTGTCAACCTAAATAAACTAAAAAATTCAGAAATGAAGAGAAAAACGTGAAAACACTATGAAACCATGTTTGAATATATTCTAAATAATATATAAAACGAACTTTTTTTTTGAAAAAACAAAACAAACAGCAATGACAGTACATTGAAAAATTCATCAATACAAGCAATGCACAAATCTGTGAACCAAATTAAGTTCATTCAATTTGTAGAAAAGGCTCAGTTATTAATAATCATTGAATTCATGCAAAAAAATTGTTTCATTGGCATGAAAGAACATGCATGAAAAGGAACGGTCGTTATATTGGCGTACGTCAAACTTTATCTTATATCATGTGTTATAACTTCAACGATTTTTTATTAGGTTTTCTAAGTTTTCTTTTTCTCAAATCTGCCTTTTTGCGCATAAGAAATGCGTACTTTTTTACTCTTCTTTTAGTTACTGAAGGAGTCGAACATAACGATGTTGAACACAAACCGCTTCAACTTACTTACATGGTCTGAAAAGAAATACTATGCGGTAAAGGGCCTTATAAAACTATCTATTTTCCCATTCAATGATAATAATCAAACGTTATTAGGAATAATGCTGATCTATAACAACTAGACCTTATTAAAGCGTATAGGAATGGACGACGGAGACTACTGCGCTATTATGTTTTAATTCTCATTCTCAGACCGGAACTACCCAGTAACAGGTGCGCGTTGCAAGGGGAGGTAACTTAAGACAGAATATTGAGATAACTCATTATATCGGTAGGACCCCATTGTGTATAAATATCTCCGTTTTGGACTTGAATCAATACTTTGATCCGTTTGTATGCACACGTCCATGCTTTTCTATTTGTTCCCGTTTATTTTTGGTCTTGCTATTTAATCGTTGTTTGTTAATCAGCTCAACTGATACATTTCGGCATACTTTCACAAATTGGTTGCTACTTCAAGTCAAAAACAAACGTCAAAAGAAATGTTTTAGGTACTTAAATAACCTGAACGTCAGACACAGATTGATCAACGTAGAAAAGATAATTATTTAGTCTCGAGTTGAGAATTCGATAACACATTCGAAATGCAAATGATTTTGAAGATGGATCACGTGTATGCACTATAACTAAATGGAATAAAAAGAACAGATACAGTGAAACCCCTCTATAACGGACACCTAAGAGACTGAGAGAAAGTGTCCTTAATAGCGGATTGTCCTTAATTTTAAATCAAGAAGAAGAGAACATTCTGTTCTTTAAAAAATCGCCCATAATACCGGGGTGCCCATAATATCGAGTGTCCATAATGAGGGGTTTTACTGTATTACCATTGGCAACCTTTATAGGTGCAAATCTTTAGTAATTACAGCTGCTTAAGGGTTAACAAATATCTCTGTGAAACCACTACTGAAAGGTAGCAAAATCAGTCTACCGTAACCATACAGTTGAAGTAAAGGACCGATCTAAGAAACTGACTCTTACCCTATATATAAACGTTGTTTACTGACACTGAAAAACATTGCTGTCTTCTTTGACAAAACAAACCACATTATCATTTTTATTAAATACTGATATCATTTGGAAGGGTTTTATTTATCAACATGTTTCTGGTATAAGGCTTATCTATTTCCCAAAGGTTCAGACCTGCGCTTTGTGCTAGATGATTGTGTCAAGCTGTCAAAGTCGAAAAACAATCTCAGATTAATTAACTATATCATTGAATTACTGAATGTTTGACGGTTGAAAGCAGACTGCGTTAAAGGTTTTGAAGAAACACGTTTGACTGTATATTAAATAAAAAACTTTAAAATAAATCTATATGAAACATCCAGGTACTTTTTCCCTATTGAAAATTTATAAATTGCTTTTTTTCCGCAAAATATGGAGCTATTATCAAAACAGTAATAGTAACTTGCTCCAATATGCTTGCTTATGAATTGTTTTTGTAATATGGATGTTGTAAAACAGGAAGTTAGAAAACTTAAATAGTTAATATAAAATAAAATAAAGATAAATTATGATAGAACCATGTTTTTATGACATCAGTTAGGGATAATAGGTAAGTGCCTAATCAGGGGACTCAATTAACAGGTTCGACCGTGTAAAACTACTCAGGATTTTTCTTATATATATGAGCTTGTTCTTTCTGTAAAAAGGTTTTTGTTTCGTATTGAAAATCAATACATAATAGCAACACTTATAACATAAAAAGAGGAAAACGGCTTTTGTCGGGAACATACAAAAAAGAAGATTCATTTTATTATTAATGGCAGAAAATTATAAAAAATAATAATAATGAAAAACCTAGAAATAACAAAACTAGAAATAAAGAAGTGGAATTCGCTTCGTAATAGGTAACACTTTAAACGAGTTTGCCGTTAGCTCGAATGTCGATCCATATTATGGTTTCTATCGGTTATTATTTCTCAAATGAATAAGATGTCCTGCAACTCAGTCTCGACGTAATCAGCGTATGCACTTATATATTTATTCTTAGAGGAATGCCTTCTAGTATGGGTCTATTACACGGAAATTGAAATGTTTTACTGCATTCTTGTCACGCAATCGTTTAGTCCAACAATTCTGCTATAATGCATCTTACTGTCTTTTATAGCGCCGTATCATTGCCCTGTTAAGCAATCTAGATATTATTCTTGTAGCTACGTAAAATGTTTTCAAACGCAAGGTAGTGTAACTTGAATTAATTAAACCGTTATCATCTAAGTGACGAGAAAATACACATTATTCGGAATAAAAAAGAAAGTTAACGTAATGTAAGTAAATATATGCAAGTACTAAAAGGTCAAAAAACGACATTTAATGCTATGAATGTTGATATCATGTGATATAATTGCGAAATTTTCCATACTATTTACTAAAAGAAAGACTTAAATAAACCTAATGTTTATGATATCACACTATAACGTAAAACCGAGAAAGTATATCACTTAAGAGAATATATTTAACAATAATTATTACAATAAACAGTGTAAAAGATGACTATATATGACTTTTCTTTAGTCGTTTTTTGTCCGTACATGTATAATAGACAAATGACTGCTTAAATATTAAGATGGGCCAAAGAGATCAAAAGAAATAAACTAACTTTTATATTATTTAGAATAAGTTAACCTTATCAAAATAATTAATAATGTATAACGAAAATAAAACTATTCGCGTTTATAAATTGTAAACGGGTTTGAATTTAAAATAAGCATTGCAAAATTGCCAGAAATAGTTTGATTTGTGTTAGTAAATACACATGTAAACATAAATGATCAGTATCTGTTAGTAGCGTCATATGCTGACTTTTTATTATAAAATTTCTTTGGCATTTATTGACAGTAAGGCTAAGTGTTTCTGATAATAGAAAACTGGCTGAATACAAATTGCTTTATCCAGACATTCGGGGCAAAGAGAATTTTCACCAAGATTTCTAACTCATTCAAATCAACAAGATTAAGTTACAGTTTTGTCACATGACCAGACAAATAATGTCCTACTTATTCAGCTTGATTCAATAAACGAGCATAAAACGTTGATTATTCATTCTGTCCCATTCTCTCAGCACCGTTTGGATATTATTAACAATCACACCATCTCGTTGAGCGATCTACGAATATATCCTATTAAGACGTTTGTTAGTTGACAAAAGTTAGAAACTATTACAGATCTATTATTTAAGTCTTATTTAGTATTTTTTGTGTTTGTATTTTAAATAGAAATAACGATATCTCACATATACTGACCAAAAATAAAAACCTACCAGTTTTTTAATTCAAAACTTACGTTCAGTGACGCTATATTTTATTCTTTATTTATTGTTTGGTATTTGCATATATCTGGACATTCGATAAAGCAGGAAGATAATGTTATGGTTTCACAGGGATCAAGGTTATCTCCTCCTTCAGAAAAAATGGTGAGATTGATGATTTTTAACATAAAAGTCTCAAACTGATAATTTGACTGTCAAATTTAGCAGTTTATGTCATTACAGAAGGAAAAGCACTCTCGTTAAAACACACTGATGCAAAGAAATAAGCTACAGTTCCTGAAGTATCCGTTTTTGCAAATTACCTCCCTTTTACTGGTAATTAAAAATGAACAAAATTCAACGCTAAATTTTTCCACAACCACATATTCTTTTTTCTTGTTTCTTTTTTAAACCGATAGATACTGAACCGACAACTACCAAGATAAACATATTAGTGATAAAATTCCTCCAGATATTTGCATTCACTGGCATCATTAATGTAATAGGAGTTTTTCATGTTATTTTTGTCTAGATTTCATTTTGGCTCAGTATACATTGTATATCAACGAACCTTTCTGCTCAAAACTACTGCTAGTCTTCAATATTTATATATTGTTATAGGTATCAGGCACCTCTTTAGTGGGTGACAAATGGCATTTATATATAGAAACATTCCTTCGAAATTATTTTTTGTTAGTTTATGTATTATTCAACATTTTCATTTAACCAATTATTTTTAATGATAAATGATATTGCTTCTACCTGGGAGCGAACCGCACGTTCACGGCGACAGCGCCTAGCCCTTCAATTCCAACAACGCAACCAATTGAGCCAGCCAGTTGATCGGATAGCCCTGATATACGTAATCATCACTGCATGACACCGGTAACGGATTATTTTACTGATAACAGTATTGACTATGTGTACGTGGAGACTTTTACAGCCGCCACAGTGCACAAATAGCGCTACTGTGAATTTTAAATGATATTGCCTGTACCTGAGAGCGAACCCGCATTGTCATGGCGATTCCGACAACGCAACCAATTGAGCAAGCAGATACCAGATTTAGTTTTGATTTCCTTTATTTTTTATTTCATTTTTTAAAGAAAAACTGTTGATTTTTATTATAAAAATGTTTAAAGTGAAAATTGTTTTCTTTCAAAACTGTTATCGTGGGGCTGAGTTGAGATTATGCCGTGATTATATTAAACTATTTACAAGAAGGTAATGGCCATTTAACTAAGAAGTATAATTAATCAATGATAATAAAAAAAAGAAACGTTCGGCGAAATATTCGTTATTTCCTTTCGTATATTTTTTTTGAATTTGTGTCTTGTTTAGTTTGTATTTATACAAAATTGAAAACAATTACAAATCATACAAATAACGGCGATTATGATAGATTCAAAAATTTGGTGTTCAAATTTCCAGCTTTAAAATATTGTCGAGTATTTACATGCTATAAATGCGCAATTTGAACAACGCGCCGTTCAAAATTTAAGAAGGAGAGAAGGGTTAAGTGAGAAACGTTTAATTTGGATTTAGGTAGATTATGACAAGAGCGTGCTAAATAGAATTTTATAAAAAGGTAACCCATGCCTATCAGGCATGGCCAGAAAAACATCGTCTGAGAGAACGCGACTGAACTTTTGTCAGAAGAGTAAATGTAATGCCACATTGTCCCAGTCAAGGCGCTAGCCGCATTAAACATTACGGCATATTATAATACAGATTATCGAAACAATAGTCTTCAGTTTTATGTATGATCAGACAGCTTACGGTCTCATTCAAGATGGATCGAATCATGACGTTGATTAATTATTCCGGTGATCATTCCAATTACTGCTTGGAAGTAATGTAAACCCATTACAATCATATGAGAAAATACAAACAGATCTTAATTGCTTTGTGTTTTGAATAGCAAATTTTCCATGATAAGGAATGCTATTGATTAGTTCGGTCCGTTGTCGAAATTCCGATTACTGTGAATTCAATAATATATGCCGTGAGATTATTTTTCGTAGATTTCGAGAGGAGATCGCTTAAGTCTTTTTAATGCCCATAAATATATTTGCATCCGCATTGCATGACCAATCAACTGAATACCGATTATTGAATGTAGTTGAAAGATAAATAGGGAAAGGAAAAGTCAACTCGAAAGAAATGGTGCTTATCAAGCCTGAAAACAAGATCCGGTTCATTAGCATATACACCCACATTTACACAAAACAACAACAATTTTTTAAACTAAATGTTAGGTGCTAAACGACACGTCCCACATGTTTTGTAAATGCATTAGGCTTTAGTTTCACCTTAATATTTTCATTGACTGAAGATGCATGTAAAACTTGTGACTAAGATATGCATTAAATACAAATATGAAATGCATTATCCTATAACGATATCCAACTATTAACTTAAACATTCTAAAGTTATTGAACAATTTTACTTCTATGATAGCCCCCAAACACCATGATCCATGTTATAGTTTAATAGTCAATGCTGCTTTTAATGTTAATTAATATGCTTAGTTAAGGCAGTATTAGTACATGTATTTTGGTTCATATTACCGACCGAGAAGCCAAATATTTGTATCAAATGTCATTATTCCCCATTGCTTCTGTTTTTTTCAAATACATTGAAGTGAGCCTATGGGCTTGTTAAGCGTTTTGTAGCATTAAAATTAAAATGAAAAGCAACCGAACACGACAAATATGACAATATGAAAGCGGTCTCGGTTTGATTTTACATAAACATTTACAACTTTTAAAAGAACATTTGCAAGGAAATTAACTCAAATAATATTCTATTTTAAGTCAAAAAATGGTAAAAGTTCATTCATAGAAATGTATTGCTTTAATCTTGTGTATAATTTATTTGATGAGTTCTAATATTGTCTTATTGATATCATTAAATAATTTAGGATAAGAAATAATCACCAGCCAGCCACTATAAAAATCTTTGTTCGTTCTTTGATCTATACTATAATGTTATTTATCAAGTGAATTCATATTGGCCTTGTTATTGGGTCAAGGGTAGTCATATTGGCCCGAGGCCGAAGGCCGAGGGCTAATATGACTGCCCGAGACCCAATAACAAGGCCAATATGAATTCACTTGATTAATGACAATTTTATTAATTAACACAATATTCATAGTTCTAGACTTGCTAATTTACCGGCCTGAAGAGATGAAGTGTCAACTCTGATTCTAATGTCTGGCATCTTCAATGAGTCTATGTCCAGTAGTGACCTGGCTGATATAAGCTACCATGGAGATGCAGATATGAAGGTTGTTTTGTTTTGAATATAAAAACAACCTGAACATTCCTACACACTGTGGCAGCCAACTCTCTTGTTCTTCCAGTCTAAATTTAGTTTATATCCAAATATATCCAAAAAAATTTCTTTTTTCTACTCAATTTATCATGTCTGTAAGTTATCCAAACGAAGCTTTGATCCTCTTTGCAAAATTTTTCTGAAGATACTTGCTCAAATCAAGAGTAATCCCTTAAAAGTCACTGTTTTTTAGTTTCAAGAATTCTTGCTGCAGACATCCGCGTTGTTGTTGTACTGATGAGTTAGATAAACTCAAAGATTTTCATTACACAGAAAGAAACGACCAAAAGCGGCAACATAGACTTATACTCTGCCGCTTTGAATAAATGCACCTCGTGTCCAAAGTCACACTATCTATTATCATTTTTATCCATAAAAATTCGACTTAGAAATTCCAAAATGGCGGCATTTTTGTTTTTAAAAGGAAGTGATTTAATCCATATTGGACCAGTTCATTATCCAATCAGAATCATGCGATCTCATATTGGCTCAGTAAAACCCGTATTGGCCCAGGTTATCTCGTATTGGCCCTGTTGAAATTTCATATGAATTGAGTGCAACCCATATAAGGTGGACCGAATTGTACATATTGTGTCAATATTGTTTTAGTTAATTAATACTAAATATTTTCGGTCGTCCGTGGAAAAGTTTGACCTTTGTGCGCATTACAGTGACTTCCTGTGGAAATCGATATTTACCGTGTCTGAACGTTTTATATCTGTAAACAATAAGAAGCTTTCCATGTAATGACTGAGCTTAATGAGCAAAACGGAAATTAACAAGCTTTAAAGGTAAAGTTGAACTATCAACAGAAGTAAATAGTCTAGGGAGAAGATGAATGGCGCTTTTTTCAGCTCACCGATTGAATGTATGTAAAAATAATTAATTGTCTATCTCTTAAATAGCTACTTTTTCATGGATTATCGGTACATAATTAATACAAAATACGTTTGTGACAATTCGCCCTTTTACGGTTGTTAGATGTTGCGCCTGACGTCCATTTTTTTTATAAAACATATTAATCTATATTGCATGCTGTATAATTATTTCGAGATTGTAACCAGGAAAGTTCTTCAAACTTTCCAGTAGAATGAGGTTCTATACGACATTTGAAATATAATTTTAAAGCTCTGTTTTGCTTTTTGAAATTTTTAGCATCAGTTCACAAAAATAATGCAAAAATATTCTCATATAAGTTGTATATGAACGTCGTAACATAGTTCCTTTCACTTCCATCATTTACCTAATCTATCCAGTTTAACCAGGCACCAAGTAAACAAGAGACTAGATCCTAATATTTTCTGAGTTTACTAGTGTTCTATTTTGTAACACAAATAAAAATACCAAATGTCTATATACTAACAGTAAGTTGTGCGTAAAAGGTGGAGGGTCCTTAACTTATATTCAATTCCTCCGTCCGTCCGCTCTTCCGTCAATCCGGCTGGCCGACCGACCTGCTTATTTTTGATTGCTTTTTTGTAATAATGTAGTTTCATACATGGTTTAAATACTTACTCTTAGTTTAGTTTTGGCGATAAGAAAAATAATTGCTTTTGAGCTATATGAACTTAAGCTTAAACAAGTAAATAGAAGTAAATTTTCTGAACTAATTTTAATAATATAAAAATGAAACAAAATGTTATGATTCACGTTATCATGATATATATATGGTGGAGGATAACATTTTATAAGATGATCTCGTTTACTTTTACAGCCAATAAATAAATAATAATGTTTTATTACTCCAAACACGAATGTTATTCTAACAAACTTTGTTTTGCTTTCATTTATTCATACTTTATCTGTTGATCTGTTATTAATACCCAGCTTCGAGGCATCTTATACCGGTACGGTAATAGAGTTTTCTTAGTTCATTACTGCAAAATGCCCTCCGTTGAATTAATACAAAATATGGGAACATTAACCGTCTGATCAGATACTAAATTGGATGGGTAAATCTGTCAACTTGATGGATGTCTATTAGCTGTCGTACACTTCAGCTAACCAGAAAGAAAACAGCACGTTATGTAGATTAATTTAGTCTGAGAGACTGACGGTATTTTTATGCAAAAATTGTTTATGAACTTCTCTTCTCATTCCTTAAATATGTTTTTATATTATATGCCTTTTTTTAGAATTTTATAAGAAAATCGAGCCCTCAGAATTATATAACTATTTTAATTTTTATACCTCTTTTATAAATGTTAATGTTTGTTATTAAAAATTCTACATCGAACTCCCCTAAATATATCGTTATTTTTTGCCTAGTTTATCACTGCAGATATTCGCCATTTCATAAGACTTAAAAAATAACGGTCAGAGATTGAATGTGCAAATCTATCAACTTGAAGGACCTCATTTGCTCTCATACACTTAATCTAATAAGAAACAAATATCAGTGTGCATGGTAATATTCCCTGAAAGCCCCTAGTTGTTTGTTTGAGTGATAAAGGATACAACATCTTAAATACGCATGTCTGTCAATATTTTATGTGAAAACAACGCATAATGTTTATTCTTCAATTTGGTCTTTTTTTCATATTTCTTAAAGTTTACCATGTGTTTTGAATCATTTAATAACTTTTAGACAGGATTATTTTGTTAAACTCGCCCCATGACTTATTAAACGTGTTGAACCTCTAAATGTTTATTTTATATATTATTCTAATTACCATATTATGTTAAGTTTTTAAAAGTAGTGTAGATGTTCATTTTATATATTTTTATATTTGATAAGTGTTTGATCATCATATATGTGTTTCTATTTATAACTATATCACATTATTCTTTTTATTTTTAAGTGTTTATAGATGTTTGTTTTATATACTATTATATCACAATATGTTAAGGGATATTATATAGTTATTTGGTTTCTTGACAGGGTGTGTGAGGATACATTGCCTGTCTACACTAGTCAAAAGTTCTAAGTGCACACTTGATAAATGTTGATTTTTCAAATTATTTGATTGAATCTTTCAAAATAGTGTTAATTACAATGAAGAAGAATCAATATTCTATTAAAGCACACCAACAAATTTAAGACTTCTTAACCAGATTAAAAAATAATAACATTTAAGCGCACTTGTACTCAGACAGCAATTCTCAAGTTAATTAACATTGCATCGGCTTTCATTTGTGATCGTTTTCTCATCTCTGTATTATTTAAAGTTCATGTACATTTAAAGAAAATACTGTAGTTTGCCATTCAATTGCACTGAAATAGCTTCATGTAGCTTTGTAATGGTCTGCTGGGCACGATGAGCCAACGCACTCTTCTCTATTTTATCCATAACGTTTTTACAGGATTTCAAGGAGAAAATTCCATTTTTTTCACAATTCTTTGTGCAAAAAGCTTTTGAATTGTCTAGCAGTTTGGGATGATGCAATTTTCTATGATAGATGTGTAACAGCCTTTCCGAACGAAAAAAATGTATTCATTTTGATAAAATTGACCAGTTTTCGGACACGCTTTTTGACCAAATAAACGTCATTTTCGAATAATTCGATGTTAAAGTTTATTGAATTTCTATAAATTTTAGTTTTAAATTTTTATTTATTGGACACTTATCCAACATATTTTACACTAATATTTTCGAGTTTACGTTGTTTTACGTAAATATTTAATGACGCTATTGGGTAACGTCAGCGTTCAACGTAAGCAGCGTAATCAATCTAGAACATAATATCGTTTGATTTTCTTCTTAAGTTAATAAAATATGCAAAAATGTGGTATTTCTTTTGCATTAACGACAACCGTCAAGATTTTTTACAACAAATTTGAAGTTGTGCGGGTGAAACGAATTTTGACGGAAATGTCGTTGTCTGCTGACGTCAACCGTTCAATGGTTACAATTTGTTGGTGTGTTTTTCGTGTTTGTCTGGAGTCGGTGAACATGTAAAAAACAAAAACGATTAAAAAAAATTAATTTCTATTGCCTCACGGGGATTACGCATAAATAGCGTATGCCGACGTGGATGACGTAATACATAAAATATATGCACGGTTTTCAAAACAATATTATTGTTTGACCATAATTAACATTATATCAAACTTTCATTCAATTAGAATAAGTTTACTTTGAGATATTCGAAAAAGAAATGTGTGCACTTAGAACTTTTGACGAGTGTAGGTGCCGTATTACCCGAGCCGAAGGCTCGGGTAATACGGCACCTAGACAGGCAATGTATCCTCACACACCCTGTCAAGAAACCAAATAACTGTTTTATTACACTGCAAAGAAATTTCTCCATCGATAAAAAACTTAAAGACGACGATTTTCTGCCATAGGACTATACCGCATATTGTTTGTAGTTAATTTTGTGTACGACAGTTATTGGTGGTGTCTGTTTTTTTTTTTTTTTTTTTTAATGAATATTTTTCTTTTAAATATTCACTGTTCAATTTCTTGTCAATTGACATATATTTCCCCCAAAAAATTACTTTTTACAAAATATTTTTTATTTAATGTATAACACCCCCGTTGGTAGCCTCAAAGATTTGCTCCGCGTGCTATGCTAATACTGGATACACTTTTGACAAGTCGCCAGTCATGTGTATTGGGCTGATTGACAGTTTGCAATATTTACTGTTAGAACTCGTTTTTATGAATATCTTACGATGGGTTAAGTAAAAGTTCGAAAACATAATGCTTTTCATACCATTTATTTCACAAAAGTAATTCGTTTTATATAGATCTACTTAATCAACAGAATTTGAAACGTAGCGACGCACACATCGCCGCCATTTTGTTTATGTTTTAAAGGGGCACCAAATGGGGGAAAACACGCAACTTATCTACGGCTCGGCCGTAGATGTGGACGTACATTTACGGCGTATAAACCAATCAAAATCAAGGAAATTTCTTTGCAGTGTAATAATAAAGCTTATCATAATTTAACTCTAAATTCTGCACATCAATAATAATACAAAATAACGATATGACGATTTTACAAAATAATCCCACCGCATGTTGTTTTCGTATTTAGAATAGTGACCTTTCGAAACGGCAATCCGTAACAACGCCAACCGATTTTCAAGAGTAACTACTTTTACGATGTCCGTCAAAACAAATGGTTACCCGAGTCGGTACAGTTGCGAACATTCGTGATGATTTTGAATTGAATTACTTGAAATACAGCTTGTCGTCACGAAAGAAACAAAAACACAAGCTTTCATATCGGGCTGTTGCATGAAGAATTTGAAAATAACTCCGTCAACCGGCTGTCGTAAGATCAATTACGCAGCTTCACTGATTTAATGTCGAATCCGTTTTATTTTGATTGGTCATTTTAAAAAATTCATTGGTGTTTAAGCGTTGGCAAAAATGATTACATGTACATGCATGTCTTGCAAACTCACAAACAACTTTCAACTCGTCAGTTTAAAAGCTTAGGTTAACAACTGAATTTTAGTTATAAACATTCACTTAAATGAAATTAACAAGATGTAATAAAACGAAACATGAGGATGAAAATATAAAATTGATACCAAAGAATAAAGATTACAATCAATCTTCTGAACAGTCTGGTTGGAGTAGATAAAACAAAGTTAAAAAGGTCAAACATGCTCGTTTTGAAAAATCTGCTTGCGTTAAAATATTTAAAAAACACTCAATTTTTATAACGACAGCATTCGTTAAAAGCATTGGTCAGGAAAAAATTCATACCAAGTTAAAAATATTAATGTATTCTTAGAAATGCTTTCAAGAATTCACGGCTGTAGACAATCATGTTCTTTTGTGTACATTTATAGTCCTATGAAGGTGTGAGCTCATACCTTTTAATTACTTAGCTTCACTTTGTTTATACTGGTATCTTCTAGCTGCTGTAGTATATGGATAAAATGATTCTCTGTTGATTTTATGCATACCGGGGTATTTCAACAATCACCATGCTGTATTTTTCATAAACATTTATGTATAGGGCCGTCAAAATACAAAATGTCATTTGCGATTTCTTATCAATAAGCACACATCTGTCATTCTATAAATAGCGGTCACGTCATCAAGCCAACATAGACCTCTATCATAAGAACGCGTTATAAGGTTGAACCAAGGTAAATCCAATTCCCATAGACCTCAATGTTAAATTCTCAATATTCAATGTACATTTAACATGATTTCTGTCATCTTAATTTCTAGACAACCATATATTGCCGTGAAGATCTACATTTCATCTATTCAAAAACACACAGGAAATAGGGGGTTAACTTACTTGTAAGAAAATTACTGATCTCTAACCGGACAGACCCTATTTTAAACGCGGTATCGCAAATACGGTGCCAAAAATATACATCCGCTGATCCGGAACTAGTTCGCCTCTACCAAGCGAGATATAGGCATGAAATTGCTTTCATTTATTTTCCTGATATGTTATTTCTGCAAACAAGCCAAAAACAAGCCGATTTCTAACAGTTAAGAGGCCCCTAGATGATGAGAAAAAATAGCATATTATTAAAACGGATTTCATTCGAATGGACCACGGAGGGATACAGCGTGATTTGGTGTAATTCAACCTATAACAATCCTAATCAGGATTTTTGTCTTCATACGCGGAGTTAACAGTCCGCAATGTAGTTACGTCAATTAACAGTAGACAAATGAATAAATATGCTATTTTTATTCCCCCGCCATTAAATGGCGACGGGCATTAAGAGTTGCTCCTGTCCGTCCGTCCGATATTCTCGTGAACGCAACTTCTCCTACACTACTGGTGGGAATTTAATAAAACTTTACCACAATGCTTGGCCTGATATGTTGTTGTGCATAAAGGTGGGGTTTCGCTCTTACATGTTCCGTTCAGAAGTTATGGCCCTTTGATACTTCATATTTACAATAGGAGTATATCTCGTGAACGCAACTCCTCCTACACTACTGGTGGGAATTTAATGAAACTTTACCACAATGCTTGGCCTGATATGTTGTTGTGCATAAAGGTGGGGCTTTGCTCTTACATGTTCCGTTCAGAAGTTATGGCCCCTTGATACTTCCATTTACATTAGTTTTGATAGGAATATATCTTGTGAACGCAACTCGTCCTACACTTCTGGTGGGAATTTAATGAAATTTTACCACAATGCTTGGCCTGATATGTTGTTGTGCAAAAAGGTGGGGTTTCGCTCTTACATGTACCGTTCAGAAGTTATGGCCCTTTGATAATTCCATTTACATTAGTTTTAATAGGAATATATCTTGTTTTATATATTTTAATTGCATTAATACCAACTTCTTCACAGACATTTACGTAATGAGCAGATAACAGTGCCACAAAAACAAATAATTTACTTGATCTTCAAGTTAATGCATATTCTTATAATTACTCGCACATCACTGTCTTTGAAATGCTATTATTCCCATCATTGCACTTGAGTGTCTGAAAACGATGCATAGCGGGGGCATCCGTGTCCTATGGACACATTTCTAGTTTTTCGATTTAGTTTAGAAACGTATCAGATAACCCGTAATATTGAGTTGTATATCCCTTATTTTAAGTCTAATGTGACTTTTGAACACTGTCTTATATCTGTATGTAAGAGCGGATCTAGAGGCATTCTATAAATAGCGGTCACGTCATCAAGCTAACTAGTCCCAATCCCAGTGTACTTTGAGCGAAAGTACACAGGTCAATGTGATGATCACGTGACCGGTGTGTACACAGTGCACATCTGTAATAATTTTGTAATTGTGCTGATTTGAAATTAAAAAAAATCAATGTCAAAATAATATTTAACGTAAAGACCTTCAACCCGTAAATAGAACAAACTTAAAGCACAGTTTGCAGCTATAATTCCTTAGTTTATTAACAATAAGTAGACGATTATTTAAAAATAAAACCGTGACACCATTACAATTTCGCAAAAGATCAATTGCCATTTATTTATCAAAGTATTGTTAAACTTTCGGCTTTATGTTTTGAAACAAGTTTCTTTAAATTTTTTAAGAAGTTTCTGAATAAAGATATGGGCACAGTTTGTCAATCGTTCTTTGATTTTCGACAGAACAACAACGGTGGTTACTATTCTAAATCAGCGCTATTAGACATGTGTGGTCGGAGATCGGATGTCAAGATGGACATCGGAAAGCGGAGTAAAGTTAGGGATTTTCTAAAAGTGTTTACAGCATATTTATGGGAATTATTTAACCTGAGGTAAAAAAAAGTATGACTGACTGTTGAGGAATGGTATATTTTTAATTGGGATTAAATACAATTTCAGTAGGTGTAATAGTTGGAACAAGACACGAAATTTACAGGCCGAGAAGCCCAATGGCTGTTTTTTCTGGGCATAGAACTACTATTGCATTCACAGAAATTGCCATACACAACAGTGGACAGATTTGAAAGTGGATTTCTTAGCCACCAGAATGATGCCCAGTAATTTATGCTAATGCAAAAAAATCGGAGGCCAGTTGCCATTCCCCGGCAACTGTGGTTTGCCGTTAACAAAACTCCCTTAACGACACTATTTTCTGCTTCGCAATGCATATCGTTTAAACCATTAAGTCGATATAGTATTCAATTTGAGCAAATCGAATACCATATCGACTTCATGGTTTAAACGATAATTATTATTAATGTATCTGTACTGTAAGGAGTAATCCAAGACACCGCCTTTCACAGATAGTGAGATTTGTTGCAAAACGTGTATGCAGAAGAAAAGATATTGTGTTGATTTTATGAAATGTACACTCAAATCAAGATCTTAAAAAAGAAGCCGAATGTATAAATAACTGTCAATAAATGTCACCGTACAAACTAATGTGTCAGACAATAATGAAAACAATATCTTTCTACACTTTGGAACAGACAAAATAAAACAAAAATAAAAAATATACATTCGATTAACATGTTTTTACTAAAAAAACCCAACAAAAATTGAACTCTAACATCACACGGAAAAAGTGAACGCGTAAAGATAAAATTAAAGCAAGCTCATCCATGCAATATCCTTTCGGGTAAGGACACTGACAGACAACCATAACGTTTTACAACGTGAATAAGCAAGGCTCCCAAAGCCGGCATTGGTTAAATGTCGAAATCCCGAAATCATATGCTTTTTACAGGTTTTAAACCCGGCACCTAAATCTTCGTAAAATTAAAAAATGACAGTTGAAAAGCCTTAGTTTAAATGAAGCATACACGTATTTATTAGGTAGTATGTGAAGTTAGTTAAGAATTTTAATCATGATTAGCCATCCTATTTAATGATGGTAAAAATCGCAATTTGACGTAAAACGGTCTTCCATAGTTTCGATAAAATTCCGAAAATCAACGTAATGTTATGTTTCGGGTGAAACACATCTATAATTCGGTCTCTTGATCAAAGACTGTTACGGAAAATTTCGTTAATTATTATTAATATAATTATTGTAACATTCATTGATTTGTATGCCATTTCAAAAATCTATTTTAAGTAATTGCAAGGAAAATTTATGTTTTTTCTGGAAGATAATGGAAAATACTGATCGACGACTCCTTGTTCTTCTAAAGGACCAACAAAGCAATGACTTTCAATAAAAAAGAAATAAAACTCAACGGGTTTTCTGTGACAAATCGTGCCACATTGCAATAATGCAACAATACCAGATATATTTTTCTTCGTTGCTGGCACAGGATTAAGAAAACAAATTGTTAAGCTAGTGATATATATCTATATGGGTGAGATAGGTAACCAACGAACAAACCTTCGGACATAAAGGAACAGATCTATGCACCAGACACGGCGATATCGCCTAGCCAAGAGTGCTGTACATGGTTACAGACGTGCCATCCAAGTTCTCAATAAAGATATTTTCCGGCAACGCATATAAACCATAACTATCCACAAATGACCCTCTGACTACCTAGACATTTACATACACTTATTTTTATACATATACAAACATGTAGGACAATTACATATACACATCTGTTAGCATCGTGCTTCCTCCTTTTTTATTTTTGGAGTTTTTATGCACACTGGTGCTATAGACAGAGACACATACAATGAAAGTCATCTGGATCTTTCGATACACTGAATTGAAGATATATATGTATTAAGTTAAGGGGAGATAATTCAATTCAAACAGCTAACTTTCGAATTAAGGGATCCCCGAAAGGATTCATGTTCGTGGAAGTAAGATACATATGGGTGAGATAAGTAACCAACGAACAAACCTTCAGACATAAAGGAACAGATCTAAGCACCAGACACGGCGACATCGCCTAGCCAAATATATATATATGGTAAGCAGTCTTGATTTATCCTATGCTAAACGTATTTTCATGGATGTCCAAATAAACTGACTTATATCTTAACTAAATCGCAGTATGAAAGATCGACCTATGTATATCTGGTCATTGTTACATCAAGATGATCTATGGATGACACATGTTCTGGTGTCTAAGAATTATTCGTAAATCTGTTTGATACATTGATATTTTCAAAGCATCCTATTTTTCGTCGTAAGTCAATCGCTGAATTCTGATTTGTAGCGAACAACAGACAAAAGGTTTATATTAATCCCAGAATACATCTTTTAATCAGCATCCATCGATCACTGTTTAGCGATATGTTTCTGTATCAACGCACATTTTGATTATAAACTATCACAAAATGTATTCAGGAAAGGAAACATTTGATTGTATAGTCCTCTTACTTTTTTTCTGTAAACAGTTTTAATTATGAATGTGAAACAGGTTCCGTAGCAAAAAATCAGTTTAAGTTAGCATATGTTTCCTATATATTTACAAATGAACATTAAAAGCTGTTGATTTATAATGCGAGCATTATAAAATAGTTTTACTAAACTGAAAATATTAATCTGTGTAACTTTTTTATGTAGAGAGTTTAATTTATGAATTATTTCAATGGGAATAATTACTAGTACAGGATAAGCCGATATCAGCTTACGTAAAATCATCACAAGATTTCATAACATTAAAAACAATCGAAACAAAACTTTCAATCTATTTACAATGTATGAACGTAATGCGTTGAAGTATTAAAATTCACATATGGGTTTCTAACTTACGAGATAGCATTGACAATCATGGCCTTAACTACGAAAAATAGATTATTTCATGATCTTTCGTGTAACAGTATCGTTAATTCCTTCCCGACAAACAAATGGAAGTTCGTCATCTGAAACGGATTTCCATTGTCACATATTATTGACGAGAAGAGGCAATAAAATGGCGTTAGTTTTCCCCAAGCTTTCAATTAAAGTACCGGAGATTACAGGGTCCTTCATTTTCCGATTAAATAACAATGTGTTATTGATGCAGTTGCTTACACTGCCTAAGCCTCGTGCATAATCCGTACTTGCCAATTAAGCCGTGCTTAGTGGCTTTCCTTATACTTGTCAGTTGTCACAAACAGCCAAAAATCAGAATTTTCAGTTCGCTGAATTTTCAGCATCGTTTATGTCGTTATTTAAAATGAAGAATTATTTACTTAAAGGGGTCGCGTAAATTCAATATTTCCAATATGCAAGGGTAATACAATCACAAACTCTTCCAAATTTACTTTCAAAGTTCTCTGGCGGTCTTTATGAGCAGTTTACATCAACAACTATCAATACCGAAACCCCTTTATCTCAAAATTAATTAACAAAAACAAGAACTCTTGTGAAGCAGGACCAACCCAGGACCAGTATCCTAATCAGGGATGTTATTGAACTGTATGCTAAAGATAAATAATAAGGTGTTGACCGCGTGGCGATGAAATTAAAGCAGATCTTTAAAGGGAGATGTGCAGGGTCGAGCAGGTGTACTCGGTAAAATCGTAAACAGATCGATTTATGTAACACTTACATGTACTTTTCACTAAACTCTACATTTCAACCCTCCAGGAAGAAATTTTCGGTTAATTTTACCATTTTACCGGACCTGAAAACAATCCGCTGAAGAAATCCCTATACAAAAATACATTCTATATTTAGCGATCATTCTATATTTAGCTCATCGCTGAGCTTACTATTCGTGATGGCCCAGGCATTTTGAAACAAATGGCGACGTCGATAGCCGGCAAGGTAAACCGAATGCGTATTTTGGTTGAAGTGATCACGTGACAATCGCAAAAAAACACCTCGGCTTTACGCGGGAAATACAACAATAGCTAACCTTTGCGCGTCGCATAGGATAGGAAACACCATTTATATGTATTTTTATAAAATATTGGTTTGAAATATTTCGGATGTAAATCAATATTTGAGCTTCAAATAATGATATTCAACTGATTAATAACCCTTTTCGCAAATCTGTTCCATTCATCAATCCTGCACATCTCCCTTCAACTTGGATTATCATATGATATGTATTATAATATGGTAAAATAAAAACAAATTCCTCGATTACGTTTCGGTGAATGTCATGAACCTATCTAATATTAGCGCCCGAATTGAATTATTGGCACCGGATTAAATTTGGTTCTCGCACTAAATTGTACCTATGATTTAATGTTACCCTTTTATTTATTACGGTCTACATTTTCTACTGTTAGAAAGAACAATAAAGATAAACAATAGAACATTTTTATCACAAAATATGCCAATTTTTAATTAAATAGCAAATCTATCCGAACTATTTTATAGTTCTATAACTAACCCTAGAATTGCAGTTAGGAGAACATACTTTGACTCCAGGAGCTCTGGTCTCGATAAGTCGTTTTGTTTCCACCTTCTTGCTTGACAATGCTTTTAGCGTCCTATGTTTTATTTGTTTGTGTACTTTCGCATGCAACATTATCGACTTGATGGGTGGGTTTGAGTTTTTTTCACCAAGGCAATTTGTACTTGCTTGTTCAAATTAGGAGGCTGTTTTTTCTGAATGTGGCGATTCCTGATATGCATATTTCACCTTTTTTTAAGGTAAAATGTGAGGTCGGTGCACCGTCGAACCTTGTTGAAATCCCCTGTGGCAAATGTCTTGATTCTTTAATGGAGTCAATAAAAAAATAAATTATACTGTATCTTTAAAACCGGTAAATTTTCGTAAAACCGATTGGTACATTTCTCTTCTTTAAAGGTAGATGTATTCTCTGCCAATCTTGCGACTGTATACGAAAATGAGTTCCCTATGATACGATCTTAGATTTATTATTTCTTGCGTTTACTTGGCCAGAAGAATATTAAATGGTAATGAAAGATTTTCTGATATTTAACTTATATTTATCCGTTGTCAGTGCAAAATATTTAAGAACTTTAAATAGGAGTGGAACATTTTACAGACTGTTTATTTATAAAAACTGATGAAGTAGTTATGTATTAAAACTGACAATTTTGGAAACAAAACTGTTACAGTAGATAATCTGTCTGGTAAATAAAATGTTAGTGCGGACGAACTACCAAATCTCAGCAGTTACTTTTGTGATTTAACCTTTATATTATAATTGATTTCCCTTTTTTGCTTTAATTACAATACGAATAAGTGACTAAACACGACACAGGGATGACTTGTTGGTTGAAGATATAAAGTTCAATAATAAAATTGTCCAATAATTTCCGGTTAAATGAGTAGATGCAAGATGCATGTAGTGCTAATGCATTATCAATCCGTTAAATATTACAGGAAATTTGTGATTGGATCTGTATTGAAACTTTGCGCGAAGGTTTTAATTAAAATAATGTGATTTTATTGACTTTCAAAACAGTGATTAATCATTTTTGTAACAATTTATTTCTAAACAATACTCAAAATGTTTACCGTAAAACTGTATAGCTATTTTGTTGCGCCAAAAGGGATATTTGAAATATGTGTATACATTTTGACCAGTATTATTACGAACACACTGCATCTTCATTGTGTATTCTCCATTCTTCGACCTGAAGAAATATCTGGCGATCACGTAAGGTGTATCCAACATAGCTTTTAAATATTGTTCAATCATCAAGAATCTATGTTTTTTTTTAAAGTTGAAATATGCATATTAGGAATCGCCACACTCAGAAAACGCAGCCTCATCACGCAGCAAAAAATAGAAAGGAAAAGAGAGGTTAGGTTTATAATTTTAATATTGATTTCAAAACAAAGTTTTAAGTTTAGATTTTACGTTTATTGAAATGGAAGAACTTATAATCCAGATCAAATATTAAAATTCTAATTTCTTAAGTTTCACCCATTCCAAAGCTGTCAACTCCAGCTTTATGGTGTTACGGTTTATAAATGGCACCGCGCTGTCTTCTAAAGGTCATATGGTTGCTCCTAAGCGTTAGAAATGGAGGAATTTTTGGTATGTGTCGCAAGGGTTAGGGTTAACTCAAACCCTATCTCTGTCACCTTTGTCATCTTCAGCTTCCCACATGTAGATAAATATAGTTATGTCATTTTTTTTATATAAATTTCAACATCAAACGTACTGGTTATGTTAGGTATCAGAACCAATTCAGTCGTTTTTTGGGTTACATTTCGGAGAGGCGATGGAAGATGGTGATACAAATTAATTGAACATATCAGGAATGCTGTTCTCCCACATAACCAACTACCGTGAAAACGTAAAAAATGTATTTCAGGAAATGTCAGATTCAGAAAACCATCCTCCCAAAAACAGCCATAAAGTGAGAGAGTAATACATTGGTTTATAAAACGATAGATTTCAAACGAGACCAAATACAGACTAATGAAAATGTGGTTTTCGCCCGCTTGAAATTGTCAGTGGGAAAAAAGATTTTGCAAACAGTAAAAAAAAATTTATTTCGTCAAGGTTACAGAGTAAACTTGCAACTGGGGTTTTAAACCACGTTCTATTGCGTACCAACCTCACACGTTCCCCTTCATTTAAATATAACAAACTAGTTGTCGTGATGAATTAACACTAACCCACCCATATTATATTACTCGAAAAAATGTTACATGCAAAATAAGTAAAACACGCATATCAGGAACAGCCTCCCCACACAGCCAAAAAGGAGAGAGGAAAGCATGGTTATATAATAATCATCTTCAAAATAGACGTCATAAATAATTAATAAAAGTGAGAACCCGAAGGGTTACCGCCTTGGAACGGTCAGTGGCACACAAACATATACTCATAGGTAAAGCCAAGTTTCAATGACATATTTAAGACCAGAACATGCGAAGTTACACCAGCAAGAACACGTCGGAGGGGATAATATAGAGAAAACGTGGGTTGCATGTAGAATGTAATCAATTTCTAAATATTTCGAGTCTCTTTCAATGTCAATAATCTTGAAATGGTATTGTTAAATGCAAAAAATAATGCCCGCCATTTCCTTCGTAGGCATGCTAAATATTATGTATTCAAATGTGCTTTGCTTTTTTAATAATAATGTTGTTTATACACAACTAAGGAAACATCATTATAGAGTTTCAGTATTAAAATCTCAATTAATATGCATATCTGCAATAACCTATCAATCACGCCCGTTTAATAAAGACACTCCTGCTGTGACACCACATGAATACATGTTAGAATTAACGTCTTCTTAAGAAAACTGATGAATAAAATATGCTGGCTCTTCAAGCTGAACCAAAGTTTTCAGAAAAGCAATGGTTTTACAATTACCGGGACTCATTATTTTACACGACTTAATTTGAAACCAATGCGAGATGTAGTCAATTGCTGGGATGAACTGTTTCTCAATTTATCAGCTTGTTTTACTAAAAAGTACTATTTTCAGAATAATATCATGTTGCACGCAAGATTATCCCGGTTTATAAAAGGTTCCAGGGTTTTAACTAATTAATAAATATGTACGTATTTTTAAAAACATAACGGTTTAAACATACACTAGGAAGAGAACCCGAACGATGACAGCCACTTAATGTCGTGCACTGTACCGACTGAGCCAGCCGGGACATCCGCCCCACCCACTCCCTCACACGCACACAAAAAAGGTTGCGAGGTTATAACTGATGATAGTCGCCATTATTAAAAGAAAAAAAGTGGCACGTAGTACTTTAAATAAAAAGCACAATTAGTTTTACTTATATGTTAATTCTGTTAATCAAAAGAGTGAAATGTTCATATCAGAAATCCCCACACTCAGAAAAAATAGTCTCCACGTAAGGAAAAGAGAGCATGTGTTTATAAGGTTTCAATTACAAATGAAACACCACAAACAAGTTTCGGAAAATAGAACTCTTGGGATTATCGCTTTGGAACGGTCATTGGCAAAACGCTCTTCCCATTGGATCTTCAAACAAGTACAAGTTGTCTAAGCGAAATAATCTCGATCTGTTTCTTTAATCACTGTCATTGTGTTCTTGCCTTTTTGACGCCAGGGCTTCTGGTATCGGTTATGTCAGTGAGTACCCGCCCTTTAAATGTACAATTCTTTTAGCTACAGAAGTAAGTTTTTAATGTTTGTGTAAATTTGTGTGCAACATTGGTTAGTTGATAGGTTGGTTGAAATTATTTTACCAAGACAACTTGTACTTGTTTGTTCATATGAGAACATTTTGGGGTGGTTGCATGGTTGTTGCATGGTTTAAACTCTCAGTTGCAAATCGTTTCGCCACTTACTGTTCCAAAGTGATGACACCTCGGGTTCTATTTTTTGTTAATTGTTTGTCGTGTCTGTTTTGAAATAAGTCATTTTAAAAACCATTCTCTCTCTTCCTCTCTTCTTCTTGACTTTTTCACGTAACAACGTCATGTGCATTAATTACAAAAAAAATGATTCGACTATTCTCAATTTTATAGTGATATCGTGCCTACAAAGTTATTAGGTTTATATTTCACACCATGAGCGAATTCTAAAAAATGTGAAAAATATAATCAAGAAGAGGAACATTCAGAAAACAGCAGTTTATATTTAACTTATTAGTCTTCTCTCTGTATCTAGCCAACGCGTTGTTCATTTAAGAATATATCCCCAACTTTAATGTCAGTTTGTTACGTAAGGAAACTCGATTTTACTAGTATGATTTTCGGAAAATCTTTCAACTTGTATTTTCCGTAAACAGGTTAAATAATTGCAAAATATCTCTTAAACGTATTGGGAAAATAAACACAACAACCTCTGTTTGACAAATATTTATTTACATGAAGTTGGGAATATCAATAAAAAATAAATACTGTATATACATATTTCATATTATTGAAATATATTGTTATATTATTATGTAACAATGTTCTTGCACTTACAACAACATTTCCAACAACAAATTGTTCAATAGATTGGATTAATTACAAGTAGTTATTTTACATGATACATGTAGTCAAATGCTGACTTTAATTAACGAAACACGGCAATCTATAGGTTCAGTTGTTAAATATGATCTCATACCATGTATATATATATTACTTAGTTATATCATAATTATATTAATGTTTTGTGTTTAAAGCTGTAGATATAATTTTGTATCACTGATCGTTCCAAATTTCTAATCTCGCGTCTTTTGCCCACAATATTTGATATTGTAAATTTTCATATATGCTGAAAAATAATTTAAGTGAGTCGGAAAGGTGACACATTTTATGTACTAATATACAAACATGATCTGTGAATTTTAACCGCATTTATTTGTTTTATATTATAGTAAAGTAGAGTAGTTAAACCATTAGTATCACTCTATTTATTTCTTGTTTATGGGATTTTAAAACAATATGGGTACAATAGCGGCATTTAACCGTTATTAGATTGTTTTCGTTTAAAACACAATTTTGATATTCAAGGAAATGTGCCTTACAAAAGCTGAAAAAATAATACCTAGCTACAACCATTATCAAGCTGCGGTGTTTGCCTCATAATAAAATTATAAACATTTATTTAAATAATATTTGATAATAGTGTCAAGTTCATACAGAAAACTGTTTAGCTTTTCTCTGTTAAACATGTGCCACTCTTTCAAACGGGAATTTTATGGAAGTAAACAACACCACACACGGAATTATTTTTACATGTTTACTATATGTTTATTATACAACGTTTCGGCATGAACGCCTTCATCAGGTAAAATGTATAAACGGAAGTAACGTCAGACGTTGACGTCAGCGCGCCAAATACAATGACGTTAACTGGCGCTAGAATCAACGTAAACGTCAACGTCTAACGTAAAATGGCGGAAAATAATTTTAAAACAGTTTAATCAGTGACTACGCATTAGCTCTCTCGACTCAAGTTTCTTTCAAACGGGGAAATTCGGTCACAGGAAACACTTTGAGGTGGTAACGAATTGTGCCCCTACACAGTTTCCCGTGGATCAGACCAGACGGAGCTCTTTCTGGTGTTAACGTTTTGCGCCCCAGCACAGTTTCCTGAGGACCGGGCCAGGGGCCAGGTGGAACGGTTTTGAGGCGGCAACGAACTTTGCCCCAACACAGATTCCCGAGAACCGGGCCAGGGAGAACTGTTTGAGGCGGTAACAAACTGTGCCCAACAGTTTCAAGAGGACCGGGCCAGGGGGAACTATTTGAGGCGGCAACGAAATGTGCCCCAAAACAGTTTCCTACGGACTAGATAAGCCAACTAAACATAACACAAGCGATAGCATTTGTTATTGCATAAAAAGGAAGTTATTTTGCGCTTTTTATTCTTTAATATTTTACTAAACTACTCGATTTAAGTGAGTTTTGCAAACACCGTTTAATAAAAAAAACAACAGCAACAACATATACGGTAGGTAGAAATTCGCTTACATCATTATACTTTTAGTTTAATCAGTGACTACGCATTAGCTCTCTCGACTCAAGGGGCACTAGCTGGTCATGCCAATTAAAAATAGCCAGCTTGTGTTTTGTCAGCAGTATTAGAGCACAGTAAGTTTTACAAATGTCCATTATCTCAATAGACAATAATCAAATAAATAAGATTACGCTATTAAAAAAGCTGTAATAATTGTCAACAAATCGTATATTAGAGTAAGTTATGCTTGCATAAATTTAAGATTGAACAATCACAATGCTTCCACTGTAAAGGAATGAAACACATGAGTATTGGACTTACGTTATGTAGTACCACAAAATATGTCTATGATAATTGTTTTTTTAATAGACGACATAGGCGGAATACGGACGAGGGACACGAGTCAAATAAGTCAAAAAGGTTTTCTTCACAAAGTGTCACCAGAAGCATCAACTTCAATAGACTGCATGTCATTCCATCTCCGTTATCATTCCGCTGACATATTATCAGCAATTTTACACGGTTCTTTCTCTTCGAAAGAACGATTAAATGACTCAGATGTTGTCATCTTACGCATGCGCATCGTTTCTCCTCCCATTTCCGTCACGTAGGTGTGTGTACTCGACATCCAGGTGGATTTGGATATTGCTCGTTCACGTGAGCGACATACTCTACCAGAAAATGCCAGGTAAATCCAGGGGTTCGTACATGAGTTGAGACTCGCTAACAACGTCGCAATGGCCATAATATGACCTGAAATATTTTAATATATAAATAGATAAAAATGAACTTTGAACGCCTCCTAACATGTTTTATTATGCATGTACAATGTAACTATCTCGGAACGGAATATAGCTTAAATGATGCACACGGTTTCTAAATATATGAAATAGTTTAATAATATTGTCACAGCCCGTCGAGAAATCATCAAGTTTATTATACGAGGTACAGTCAGAAAGTTCCCGGATTGGTCCTTTTAAACAAATTATTGACGTCGGATCCTCATAAAATTTAGCATGCATGCATTTCTATATAAGTCTAATATCAACAGCTATGAAAAAGTAGGTTTGAACAAGTATTTGAATTTATTTTTTCACATTTAGCATGTCCACAACCATAATACGGAGCACTTCAGAATTTGCCTTATTTTGCAATGAGATGACTACATTCTTTTTGAAGTTTCTCAAAATAACAGCACCAAGACGTCTTTATTTTTCCGCACAACATCAACGGAACATTACTAGCAAACAATTACAAAATTTTAGCGTGATCGGCTGAAGTATCGCTATTTTGTGAAGTATAATTTCCGCCGTGTAAAAATTCTGAAGCAAGAAAATGACAACGTTAGTTGAACGTACGGAGCAGTGGACAGTAATTAAATTCTCTGCGATGTCTTGTATGACCCCGACTGATACTTGGAAATTCATGAAACAGAAGGATGGTGTTATTAATTGTTCCAGGACTCTTGTGTTTGAGTGGCACAAACGTTTCCGGAAAGGTAGGGCGGATATTGAGGATAATGCGCGAAGCAGAAGGCCGGGAAATGATGCGCGCATAGTCAAAAAGATTAAGGACGTCCTAGCAACTGATCGGCGCAATTCTCTAGATGATATTGCTTACACTGTCGGGCTGTGTCATGGAACTGTTCATAAAATAGTGACCCAGGACTTGAACATGAATAAGGTATGTGCGCGCTGGGTTCCTCGTCTGCTGACAGATGAAATGAAAACAACCCATGCAAACGTCATATGAACGTCACGACGACGCGGAAGTGCTCCGAACATGACATAGTGGGCTATTCTAATGGATCAGAAAACATGTTTATGTTTGTATAGTTTACATATATTTATATGTTCTTGCAGTGAAATAGTTATATTTTTATGTCATATATTTAATTACTGAATCGTACGGAAAATAAAAAAGATATCATGACAGTCCTGGAACTATTTTATGAACAGTTCCATGACACAGCCCGACAGTGTAAGCAATATCATCTTGAGAATTGCGCAGATCAGTTGCTAGGACGTCCTTAATATTTTTGACTATGCGCGCATCATTTCCCGGCCTTCTGCTTCGCGCATTATCCTCAATATCCGCCCTACCTTTCCGGAAACGTTTGTGCCACTCAAACACAAGAGTCCTGGAACAATTAAGAACACCATCCTTCTGTTTCATGAATTTCCAAGTATCAGTCGGGGTCATACAAGACATCGCAGAGAATTTAATTACTGTCCACTGCTCCGTACGTTCAACTAACGTTGTCATTTTCTTGCTTCAGAATTTTTACACGGCGGAAATTATACTTCACAAAATAGCGATACTTCAGCCGATCACGCTAAAATTTTGTAATTGTTTGCTAGTAATGTTCCGTTGATGTTGTGCGGAAAAATAAAGACGTCTTGGTGCTGTTATTTTGAGAAACTTCAAAAAGAATGTAGTCATCTCATTGCAAAATAAGACAAATTCTGAAGTGCTCCGTATTATGGTTGTGGACATGCTAAATGTGAAAAAATAAATTCAAATACGAGGGGTGTTCGGGAAGTTTAATGACTTTTGCTGTATTTTAATAAATAATATGAATTTAAAGATAAGAAAAACACAGTTACAAAATTTAATTCTTTTACAGCCAGCTGAAAATTACAAAAATGTACATAAAACAGTAAGTAAATTACAAATAAAACAAAACATACACCAAAGCATACCCGGAGCACGCCAACGTCATATCGGTGCTAAAATGTTAACGTTATCATTCATAACACGTCATATTGGCTCATTCTTCAACGTAATCGCCGTTAACCGCGATGCACTTTCTCTGTCGATTGACCCATTTGTCGTATGTGTCTTCATACCAGGCAGTGTTGAATGTCGAAACTATTCTCTGTGTTTCGATTTGAAGATCCATTCCGGAATCAAAACGTTTACCGCGCAGCTGGGCTTTGATTTCCGGAAAAACGCGGAAAGCCATGGGCGCGAGGTCCGGGCTGTAGGGCAGATGTTCCAGCGTCTCGAATCCCAGGAGGCAGATTTCTAACTGAGTAGACTGAGCACGGTGACCGGGGGCGTTGTCCTCATGTAGTATTACTCGGTCGAGGTCCATCCCGGGGCGCTTCTTCCTTATAGCCTGGACGAGATCGCGCCGTAGAACCTAATTTGACAATTTTACGATTTCTATGAATAGCGTATAAAGTATAAATCATCATGGCGAAAAGATGTTTTATCATATATATATATATTTATAAAAATATAATATTAAAAAAATATATATATTTTATATATTACCTTTGAGTAATAATCCGCGGTAACTGTCTGTCCTTCCGGGATTCGGTGCTGCAGTAGCATTCCCCGCCTGTCCATGAAAAACACAAACGTGTTTCCCGCCGCTTTTCTGCACACGTGCTCTTTGGTGGAGGACTTCCGGGAGTTTTCCAGATAGACGATTCCTGCTTCGATTCCGGGTCAAAGTGAAAAAGCCATGTTTCGTCTGTCGTTATAATTCTATCTAGGAATGCAACCCCCTCTCTTTCAACGCGTTGGACGAACTCGTGGGAACAGCGTAATCTGCATTCGCGCTACTCATTCTTGAGTAGTCTCGGAACCCACCTCGCACTAACTTTTGGCATGTTGTCTTCTTTAAGACAGTCATGGACGGTGGACACTGAAACTACGAGTTCTGAAGACATTTCCCGAACTGTGCGTCGTCGATCTTCGTTTAACAGCTGCCGAACCTTGTCTTTAACGCCACTTTTTACCACGGATGGTCGGCCGCATCGCTTGTCGTCCTCTATCGACTCCCTTCCGTTGCGGAACATGTCGTGCCATCTAAATACAAGAGATCTGTGACATTTCTTCGTTGTACTTAATGCCTGGATCATTTTATAGGTCTCCGTGGGCGTCTTTTCAATCCCGACACAAAACTTAATTATCGCCCTGACTTCAACGTCGCCAATTGACGTCATTTTTTTCTTGAATTGCAAAATCCTTGTTGTGCTAGAAGCGTTGACATTCAAACAATTCTGATGATATGCGCGTAAACATTGCAGGAAATGACGTTGACGTTGTATATGACGCTCGTGCGTTTTTGCGAAATTATCGACTGTATTTCAAGTAATGTATTAGCAATTAAATATGCTGATAGCATAAATATAATAACAAAAAAAAACGGAGTGCTCCGGGTATGCGTTATGCGGTTACTATAGACACGAGTTGTAAGCGGGATTTACACATTTTTGCTAATGAGCGTGATATTTAACATAAAGCATATATTGAAATATATTTTTGTGAAATATGGAGACAAATGCACCATAAATAACAAGTATATTGCAAAAGTCCTGAAACTTCCCGAACACCCCTCGTACTTGTTCAAACCTACTTTTTCATAGCTGTTGATATTAGACTTAAATAGAAATACATGCATGCTAAATTTTATGAGGATCCGACGTCAATAATTTGTTTAAAAGGACCAGTCCGGGAACTTTCTGACTGTACCTCGTACATGTATGATACAAAACAATTAACCTTTGTAATACCGATGACCAGCTGGACTGTGTGTTACCCATAAATAGATACTACTTACTCGTGTAATACGGCGCATCCATGTCATACGCTGACCACATCTGAGTGATGAAGAACGGTGCCCAACAAAATATAAAGCACAATACTACAATCAAAGTCAATTTAACAGTCTTAATTTTTGATTTTGACAACTTTTTGGAATGTGCTCTGGAGTTTCGAATTTCATTTTGAATGCACGCGTTTGAGTTTCGATTTGAAGAGCTCGATTTACTAAATCGAAAATGTTTCTTCAACTTTCCTGAATTACTTGACGATTTTTTTGAGTTCACGCTCATCCAGACCACGTGACATATTCTACTGTAACAATATGTAAGCATAAGGAATGGAACCGCGTACACTGATATAAATATCCACGTGACATAAGCCTGTAATTCCCAGAATGCATTGGCTAAATCGAAATTATCAACGCAGTCATATATTCCGTCGTGATGTCTTTTGTTGTATGAAAATATTATCAACTGAGGTATGGAAAATAATCCAGATAAAATCCAAGCGATAAGTACCATCAAATGCACACGTCTGTTCGTCCATGTTTGTGACGTAAGAGGGTAACATATTGACATATAACGATCCAGAGCTGTCATTATCAACACATATGTAGAGCTGTACATCGTTGCAACCTGCATATACTTGACTAGTTTACACAAAAAGTTGTTTCCGTCAAAGCGGTATGTTATATCCATAATAAGCTGTGGCAGAACTTGGAACAACGCAACAGAAATGTCAGCGATTGCCAAATGAATGATAAACATTTGCATTCTAGTAAGTTTTCTCTTCCTATACAATAAGGCTATGATAACAACGGCGTTTCCAAAAATAGCAAGATACAGAATGGATGCCAGTACAGCAATTTCCACTTTTGCTAATACTTCGTTTCGGCTGCTAATTGCAGTTTCATTGTTTGTTGCGTTGTTAACGTCATAAAGAGAAGTACTAAACTCCAGAAATTCATGATTTGAATCTATAGATGACTTGTTTTCTGCCATACTGTTTATATGGATAGTCTGAAAGAAAGAATATAAATATAACACATTATATATACTGAGCCAAAATGTAAACTTGACAGGAATAACATTGAAAACTCCTATTACATAAAAGATACCAGTGAATGTAAATATCTGGAGGACATTGATTATCAATATGTTTATCTTGGAAGTTGTCGGTTCAGTATCTATCGGCTTTAAAAAAAAGAAACCTGGAAAAAATTACGTGGTTGTCGAAAATTAAGCGTTGGATTTTGTTCTTATTTCAATTAAAAGGGAGGTAATTTGGTAAAACGGATATTACAGTAATTGTAGCTTATTTCTTTGCATCAGTGGGCTTTAAAGATTGTGTTTTTCCTTCTCTACATGCCATAAACTTCCCAATTTGAATGTCAATTAGTCTGTTTGAGACTTTTATGTTAAAAATTATCGATCTCATCATTATTTAGGAAAAAGAAGATAACCTTGACATCTGTGTAAAATTAAAAATATCTTCCCATTTTATCAAATGTCCAGATATTTGCAAATATTACAAATTACATGAAAAATAAAATATATCATCATTAAACAAAATACTTGAATTTTAAAAGTGGTAAGTTTTCATTTTTGTTCAGTATAGATGGTTGGAACAGTGTTTATCTGATCATAAGACAAGACATGTTGAAACAATACATCAATAACAATTGTTACTGAAATCCGTCATAAAGTTCTGGTTCATGGTTATTGAAATATTAATACATCTTTTTTAATATACTTCCGCCCGACATTTTACATCATACTTTTAAACAATGTTTAGACTGTGTATAACATTGATAGAGCATTTTCTCTGTAAAATACTGATAGGCCATGTCTACAAACAACTGCGCGTTGTTTATTTTCCTTTAAAGTAAGTAACATAAACATCATTATGTTTTATCTTTTCAGAAATCAAAAGAAAATCAACGCTTACTGCAGGATGTTTGAATTAATTGGGTTGCTATTCATGTGAACAGGTTCAATAATATTCCCTTTTAACAGAAAAATTACCTGTTCTTATTTATTGGTTTAGTTAACGATTAATACTTGCAAGTTCCGGAATGCTTTTCTTTAAACAATAGTTTAAACTTAAGTTAATTGAAAGCACTGTTAGCAAACATAAACCTGCCATAAAATGAGTAACAACACACATGTGAGTGATATCATTTTTCAATCCGTCAAACTGTTAAAAAGTCTGAAATTTTCATAACTTTATAATGCATATACAGTTTCATACATGTAGATGAAGTAATATACCTCTGGCCAACTGTTTCTTTTGCGATAAGCTTAAATCACCAGATTTTAGCTAAGATTATATATTTTATTGTCATATTAGCAATAACACCCTGGCACGACTAAAAAGCAAACATTTTTCCTGAGGTCTTAAACCCGTTTTTTTCTCTTAGATTGAAAATACGCCACAAGACGCAGTTTTATTACAGGATGGATTTTATAAAATCTTAAACTTTTATATGATCCTGACCAACAGCACTACATTTTCAGATTAAATAACTCGAGCGGTTTGTTCTTGTAATTTAAGCTGTTAAGTGGATTTCTTTAAGAATAATCAGCCGGTATTCTCTTACGTTCTTATGCTAACCGTGAAATTGTGAATTCTTTAGATGTTTTAGCATATTGCAAGACAAATTTGAATATCCATGTTACGTGTAAACTAATTAACATATTTATATGTATATATGAGTTATTTTTTCATCATTTAAACAGAAATAAATAAATAAAATAATGGTGTAACTGGTGTTGCTAAAACTGCCTCCTTTTTGTTTTATAAATATTTCCTTTATTTCTGATGCATGGTTTTGATACGCCATACTTTTTCAGGGTCTCATTTTTTACAACCATGTGCAGATCTTGTTCTTTGCTATTGCAATGTGAAGAATTCGGCCGTTCAGCCATCAACACCATCTATCGATCACAAACTTCCCATAATTTTTAATTATGTGACTATTTTTGTAGGAAGATATTAGTGACGATTATGGTAATATTTTTCAAATATGTGAACACTATGCCCTTAACACATACATTTCCAAGAAAATGTCGGGAACCTGACATCATCTAAAATAATGGCATTTCTGTTGTAACCTGAGCATTGCACGAAATTTAATATGATTTTATTATGATATTGAAAAATTCTTGTCACGATCCTAAACACATATGATTTTTGTTACGGCAACAGTTTAATAAAGACTTCGTTGTGTGTTTTTTTTACAGCTAAATGACTGGTTTGGACATTTGATGCTTGATAACCTGATTAATGTTGTCAACAAACTTAACTGAACATCATAATAGTACAATGCTGATATGTTTTGGTATAAAGAACAATTAAAAAAAATTAGCGTAATATTGAGGTAAGAAAAATATGTGTGCTTTATGAAAGCAAGGTTTTACAATGCTAATTATGAAAACGATAGGCGACCAATCTAATAAATCCGTGAAATTTGACCAGACAAAGATATTTTGGTAGCTGATGTTTGCATTTATTTTCATAAATTAAAATAAACTATTATGACAACTATTTTTTTTAAACCGTTGGCAAATTCAATATGTATATAACGTTATTTTGAGCTTACATAAATGATTTTTGCACAACAACTGCAAAAACGCTATGTATTTCAGTGATAAATTCGATAAACGTTTTCGGAGAGTAAAGCCTTTTTAAAACTATGATATTGCTGATGATCGAAAAACTTGCTGTGTAGTATTATTATCCTTTTAATATAATTGGGAAAAGTCAACTATTGAAAATTCATTTGACCTTTCTCTAGTTCAATGTTATTACTAAGTGTTGCAAGTTAAAGTGTTAAGGAGATATGAACATAACATACTGTGAAAAGCTGGAATAAACGTTAAAACTTTCATGAAAAAACTTAACACGAACTTCAAAAGTTTTGAATTGAGTGTTAAAGTGCATGATTTCATTTTAGTTGATCTTATTTTTTCGTTACGTTTACCTTGTGAAATATGTTGATAATTTTGTATATATACATTCATTTATTAACATCCGCGGACTTGCACCATGTTAAAGGCATTGAAGTAAACAGAGAGACGGGTCATTTTACTAATATAGTATCTTATATCTTAACTGAATCTGGCAGCTATTATAGGAAATCGAATGAAACAGTGCCTTCGTGCATTAATTACATGGTCGTAGATCAGACACTCTGGCCGGATGAGAGCTTGTGAATATATCATACCGGTATTCATCATGTATCATCTGCATAGTTTCCTTTATTTAAGATGAGATAGCAATCTTCTAAATACTTATTTAGATAGAATGAAGATGTGCACTGGTTTTTAATAAACCGATTTGATAAATCTAAAGTTTACAGCAGGGAAATAAAAAGTCTTTTCAATAAGAGAAAAGAAAACTTTTCAAAGTTAATTGATAAACGACAGTGAAAATGTTACTATACTGTGACAGCGGAACTTTGTGGACATCCTTAATTCTACAAAGGGGACAGAACAGCAAAACGAAACGGATAGTTATACATACTGGAACATATATCTTCAAAAAATGGCAATTAACTTGTTAAATGTTTGGAAAACAGTCCATACATCTATGAAATCACATCACTGAGACACAAAAGACAGATCAAAAGGGACTAAATAGTGATCGTATCTGACAAAAAATTGATTTTATATGTTGCATCTAACACTTACCTAACCATTTTTGTTTGTAAAGTGTAATAATCATTTTAAACAGAAAGCATAACAAGTGATGATTTCCTTTTATTTAATGTCTATGTTTTAGGAGTCTTAATGTATATAGATGTGTTTATGAACTTTTTATGTAAATGCCGGCTGATAGTTTAATTTACCATGAAGGACTGATTGGGCCATTTTTTATCTCGTCTATCCCCAAGATATTCATTACGATAATTAAGATGTGGTTTTCAGCATAATTTTCAAGTAAAACCTTCGATAATGCATAATTGATTTACATCTTCAATTATTCAATTTAGTTAATTTGTAAGATGCGCGCTAAGCTGGATTTCAGGTCATTCAATACTTCAAAAATGATTGGTCTTGAAGAAAACATGTAAGAAGACTTTGCTTTATGCAAATGCTACTGCTGTGATTCTTATGCCATTTACTGCTCTTATTTGGGGCACGTCATGGGAAAAGGTATCTTCGTTCATTACTAATGATATTTTAGATTTTACTTCATTTAGGAAGGACTTACAACTATAAATCATTTTCCTATTACTAAATTTTTATTTTGTTAGACAATTTGTCAATAAAATGGTATTTTACCGCGAAATGCATAATAAATAGGCTAATTTCGTCTGCTCAAATTTATGACGTCATTTTAAAGATTGACGTCAACTGTCCGAAGGTACCTTTTCCCGTGACGCGCCCCATTTCAGCTATAAAGTACCTGTTACGTTAAATCGTGTTATTCAGGTTCCTTTCAGACTATGTAATAAAACGTTAAAGATGTGCTTTCAGACTATGTAATAAAACGTTAAAGATGTGCTTTTGACATTTTACAAATATTAAACATGTTTTATGAACAAGGAAATATAAATAACTGGTTTATTTTTACAATTTTAAACTGTTTCTTTATTTATTTCAGAATTTTAGTTGCTCTGGAAGATATCAACTTTGACAGCCCTGGGGCTATTTACATAAGGTGGAATCATCTCTCATTATGAAAATCTATTCTTCTAATCTAAGTGCAAATTTACTTTATTCAGATTCTTTTTACGAATTTCATCTCTGTTTATAGAATGAACATTGAAATAAGTATACAAGCAGATGGAAAACATGAAGTTTTAAACCGTCATTAAATAGCGTAATTGACTGAATTCAATGTTTAGAATTTCCCAGTTGGACGGAATATATTTTATGAAACCCCTCACCCACCATGTTCTCACAAACCCTTCCGAATATTCGAACACAATAAGGTAGTTTACCAATAATATATTTATCGAATCCTTTAATAGAACTACGAGACAAATGCACAATACTAATGTTCCTATAGTCATGCTTAATATAAAGGACATATCTTTCATTATGCACCGGTTCAGTTGACACAATGATACTTAGAGAAGTTCTTAGACAAATTACTCTGAATATTTTAAAGACAGACGGGAAACAGGTGTTGAGGTATACGCTCGGCACTCGAAACCTTGTAATGCTCTTGTTTTATGAATTTATCCGTGCAAAAGAACCTTTTCCTGCCCTCGTTCATCCCCCAAATACACCTTTATTCTGTTCATTAAACTTAGTAATGCACAGCTATGCACAAATACCAAACTTAATACGAATTTTCATGAAACATTAGTTTTGAAGTTTTTATTTTAAAACAATAAAATTTTGTGAAACATTAGTTTTGAAGTTTTTATTTTAAAACAATAAAATTTTGTATAAGAATCAGACAAAAAGTTTCCGAATTACATATAACATATTTTAGAAGCTAATATAACAAAACTTTAAAGGTATGTAAGAGTTATATTTCTTGATATCATTCTGATTAATAGAAGATAAGGTATTGAGTCATTAAATATGTCCTAATTGACAGGGTTCATGGTAAATCAGCAACTAACGGCAGGTCTGTATAAAATTTCATTTTTGATTTCTTTGTCCTTAGTGCAAACAGTATCTCTAATGTTTACACTGCTGGGAGGCAAATGTTCGTATAAAAGCGTAAAGTATAAAACATAGTAATCCAGACAGTCGTTAATTTATAAACGTTTCAAGACACTGTCTACCAAATGTTCTTAAGAAACTTTACATTGTAATTATGGTTCAAGTGTTGAGAATGTCCTTTGATATGTATTTTTTTTATTGTTTAATTTAGTTGAATGTCAAATAACGGTCAAAGAGTTTTCTAAAAAAAATTAGTTTGTCTAGTGTGAAAGTAACTCCTCCTTCCAAATAAACCGGTTTGCAATTATGTGTTTATGTTTATGCAAAATTTGAGTAATAATTTTCCTTTAGGAATGGATTTTGCATTAATATAAATTAGCATACGACAATTCGCCCAAATATTCTAAAGTCGCATGATGATGGCATTCAATCTAACCTAGAGCAACCATCATATAAGCCTGTTTTGCTGAGCAATCTACAGTCTGTCGTACATCGATTTAGCCTACTTAACAGGTGTATGCAATGTTTTGTGATATCCATTTTTTTTTTGTTCAAGTAGAACGTCGTCTCTGAAGAAATGTTATTCAAGTTTTATTATGAAACCGAAACCACAAACATAGTGCTACTTACAGAACTACAAAAATAAACAAATGCATTTCACGTCGAAATATTCACCAGTCGCTTTAATCTAAAAGGTTTTTTTCGCAAATAGTGCGTGTAGTAATGAGATTGGAACACCCGATGCGTAGTAGAAATGTGTACAACTTTAAGTGGAAAATATCAGGTGAGTTTAAAATATACTATAAATTTTGAAGCCTTCCGTTCATCTCCTTTCTCTTTTAGAAAGACAAATATTCAAATACCTGTAATAAATAGGTTCTATCTTACATAAATATACGTCCTAGACAGAAGTAATCAATATGGTTTTAATTCTCGCGGCAAAATTACATTATCTTACTTGTATAAACACCCGTAAAATTTGGCAGCCATTATTATACAATAGAAAATTCGTTATAAATTATTTCGAGAACAATTATAGTAGTATGTTTACATTTTTGATTTGAAACAGGTGTTATCACACTATGCACACTTCAGTAGTTTATGCTCTCCGTAAGGTTTAGTCTTTCAGTTGGATAAGAATATTTAACCGTTGGATCAAAATGTTTCGTTGACGTCTTCTTTAAAGTGTCAGTATACGAGATGCTAGTCGAATAATATTTTACATTTATTTACATGTATAACTATCAAAACACATTTATTATCATTTTGTAACGTATTTGGTAGATAAAACAGCGAATTTAATTTCGTTTTTGTGTTTGTGTTAAATTAGCAAGTGTTTAAATATAGCATTTTTTCACATCTTCAATACAGATTCTTTGGGAAACAAACGACAAACCTATCAGTGAACAATTAAAGTAAGATAATGTTTAAATGATCACAAATACTTCTGGTCTTATAAGATGTTTTGAAAACGGATATGACAGTCCGATCAAAATTACCTATAATAATTCCGTTTTCTGCTTTGTTAAAACTCGATTATACATGATTATTATGTTGGCTTAGTTAAAAGATTAAAAAAAACTTTATCATGTAATGCTAGCAATAATCTCCACAGTTCTATGGTTAACATAAGTCAATCTTAAAGATGTCTGTCATTGTTTTGTTTTTTTAATAAATTGAAAGTTTCTAAAAATTCTGTGTAAAGTTAGTCTATTCAATCACTGACTACTGTGTAACCAAACAAAAGGTAATTGGCTTGTTACGTCACTCTTGCTGGTTCGTAATCAATCACAGAACTCTCTCGAAATGCCAGTTTGATAAATGTACAAGCAATTTTACAGCGGTTCATTGAAATGTTTTGAGAGCAAATCTCTGCACAAGTGCAGCGGATGTTTCTTCTGTTATATTTCTTGTGTTTGTTTTCAATAATGTTCAATGCTTTTTTAGGAATAGTTTCTTATCAACGATGAATAAAGCTTATCTTATAATGACAAATTAAATGGTTCGTATACAAAAGGCGTTGATAACATTTTACAAACAGTTATGATTTTACCTCGGTTAACAGTTTTACCATCGTAGATATGAAATAGATGAAAAGGGAACTTTAAAGACCCTCGACCACGACAAATATGAAAATATTGCAGGCTCGGTTTGATTGAGCCTGTTCATGGGCAGTAATGGATATGCTTTTTACTGCCCACGCCGCCTAGCCCCGGGTTGAGCGCAACTCAATATTTACAACAATCAACAGTACAATTTTGATCCATCCCAAACGATGGTATGCATATGGCGGTGAACAATGAACCTTAAATGCGGTATTTTCAGATTAATACCATTCCATGTTCAGCGGCGTATGGTCCCCAGATAAAAGAATGGGTTTGCCCTAAACGAGAAAATGATGGGCGGAACTAAACAGTATAGAATACTGAGAGGGGATCTCAGAATATAAATCCTGCATATCACAGACAACGCCAAAGGCAAAATTTAAAAAGCAGGAAGTGTATCCCTGGGGGTGATTGAACAAAATCCAAATTTATATTGGCTGGGATATTGAAACCACCCATCTTCAAACTGGCCGAAATATTAAAAACAAAAAGTAAATTTAGAAGTACCATTAACATAGTACATAAATATCGTGCTCGACGACCTTCAAATGACGTAAGTGATAACAGCACTGATTTAATGTACGGGGAGACTTTTTACAGCCGCCACACGGCACAAACAACGCTACTGTTATATTGAAATAGATGAAAAGGGAACTTTGAAGACCCTCGACCACGACAAATATGAAAATATTGCAGGCTCGGTTTGATTGAGTCTGTTCATGGGCAGTAATGTATATCCTTTTACTGCCCACGCCGCCTAGCCTCGGGTTGAGCGCAACTCAATATTTACACCAATCAACAGTACAATTAAGATCCACCCCAAACGATGGTATGCATATGGCGGTGAACATGGAACCTTCAATGCGGTATTTTCAGATTAATACCATTCCATATTCAGCGGTTTATGGTCCCCAGATAAAAGAATGGGTTTGCCCTAAACGAGAAAACAATGGGCGGAACTGAACAAATAGAATTTTGAGAGGGATCTTAGAATATAAATCCTGCATATCACAGACAACGCCAAAGGCAAAATTTAAAAAGCAGGAAGTATATTCCTGGGGATGATTGAACAATATCCAAATTTATATTGGCTGGGATATTGAAACCACCCATCTTTAAACTGGCCGAAATATTAAAAACAAAAGTAAATTTAGAAGTACTATTAACATAATACATAAGTATCGTGCTCGACGACCTTCAAATAAATGAAAAGGGAAAGGACGTAACTGATAACAGCACTGATTGAATGTACGGGGAGACTTTTTTTACAGCCGCCACTCGGCACAAACAACGCTACTGTGATATTGAAATAGATGAAAAGGGAACTTTGAAGACCCTCGACCACGACAATTATGAAAATATTGCAGGCTCGGTTTGATTGAGCCTGTTCATGGGCAGTAATGGATATGCTTTTTACTGCCCACCGAAGGACTGTGCTGTCATTTTTTTGCTTCTTATACTAAATCTGTTTTTTTCTAGTTATGTTTACTTACATATTTCGTCTTCATACACAATATTTTTAATGTTAAAATGGAGGCTGTGATAATTCACTCCCGGAAAAGTTAATTTAATTGTTTGGTATTATTAGGGAATTGGATGATAATTTTATAAATTTTTCGGGTTATTTTTCACAGTAAAAGTCATAATAAAACTATTATTTTGCTTCAAAACGGTTCTTGTTGCCTTTCGGTTGAAAAAACACGATTTATTCAACGAAAACAACGTCGTGTTTGTGTATTGACTAAAACACAAAGTAAATATAAACACGACCACAGTTTTGCGAATATCACGTCATTATTTATTTAAAATAAATATGAATCTTAAAATATTAATTAAAAAGATTTTATTATTAAAAAGGGATTTTAAAAATCCCGCTCATTTAATATATGCAACACGACATGAAACAAAAAACGCAAATTTATTTATGTTATTCATGGATTGTTTTTGGAAAATTATAGTTATATAACATTATATTACTGTTTTTGTTTGACGAAAGTTTGTATACGTTTAGTTTATGCTGAGGATGACTATTGTTCATTTTCTTTAACATCTTGTGTGGTTTATAGATTTTAGTAGCATGACCATTGTTCATGGTCCTCCACTTGAACGTAAATCCGAGATTGATTTGTGTACTTTTGTAGTATTGCTATGACTTTGCTTTTCGAACAATGTTACGTTCTATAATTAAGGAATGATTCTTATTTTGGTGCGGTTCATGCAGATTGGACGTGCACGCGAGAGCTGGCAAATCCATAAAGCGCGCTAGCGCTTTATGGTAAATTTGCCAGCTCTCGCGTGCACGTCCAATCTGCATGAACCGCACCAAAATAGGAATCATTACTTATATTTACATTTTATTCATTTTTTTCTTTAAATAAACTTAAGTCAAACGCTTTCAAAAATTAGTATTAAGTGAAAAGGGGAAGTAATACGTGGGAGTTTTCAATAGTAACTGACGTCATTACGGGTCATGCGGTTCATGCAAAATGAACCGCATTTTTTTAAACGAAGAAATCAATAGGAATGTAAATATTATCAGATGAATCTTGTGATAAATTTATCGGCGTTACACATGCTGATTAACCATGGTTTTCAATGATGGTGTTATAACTTTGATGAAGTGCTCTTATCTGATGTTCAAACACTCAAATCGTTTTATTTTTATAACAAAGTGTTTTGGTTAATTACTTTTATACATTTCAAAAACGTGAAATATTCATATCAGGAATCGCCACACTCACAAAACACTGCCTCCCCACGCAGCGAAAAAGAAGTGAGGAAGAGAGAGAGAGAGCATGTTTGTTATTAGTATGTCAATGCAAATAAGACGCCATAAATAATTAACGAAAAAGAGAACCTTTGGGGATACCGCCTTGGAAAGGTCAGTGGCAAAACAAATTGCCGCTGGGGGTTTAAACCAGGTTCGAGGGTGCACCAACCTCACACTTGCCCCAACAGGTTCTCATATCACAAAACAAGCACTAGTTGTCAAAGTGAAATAACTAAAACCCACCCATCAGCCAAATAATGTTTCATGCAAAACCACACGATTTAGTAAAGAAACAATATTACAGTCGTAAATGAATTAGTCTTCATGTGAGCGTAAGCGATGAGAAAGTAATTACCCTGTTACTTAACGTTTTCAGCCCGCAATTAATCAAAAATGTTCCGGAAAACGTAAGTTTGATAAATTAACAAGCAATTGGACAGCTGTTCATCAAAATTATGTGTGCAATTTTCTGTGCTTAGGCTAAAAACATGTTTTCTTTTTTTATTTGCAACTGAAATATCTTAGAGACGTTTCTAATTAACATTACAATTTTAACGATGTCGTTTACATATATTGTATGTTTAACCTACATATCAAATAAGTGAAGAAAAAAGTGCAGATTTGCGTTAGTTTTCATTTTGTGCTTAAAAGATAATTTATCTACCAATCACAATCAATGTAGTTTGTCTGTTTATTTTAGTTTTAACTAAAACTTTCATTAAACATTAACATTGTAATATGTTCTTAGATTTTATACTCTTCGGGAATTGTAAGCTTATTTATTATATACCCATGAATGATTTTAGCATAGTGCATCGTTAATCCGCAAAATTGATACAACTCGTCAGATAAGAAATTCCGTATCGAACAATGTCCAGCTTTCCGTGTTCTATGTGACGTCATATACTACGTCACACTAGGTTGTCGTAATTTTCCGGCACATAACGAACTCCAAAATAGGAAATTTCCGTAACAGTTTTACAAAAGTTACGTTATTTTTACGCAATTCATAAATTTTCTACGCCATTCATAAATTTACTACCGCGTTACTAGTTTTATTTCTCCTATTACGTAAACCAAGTTTTTGACTAAAATTGTGTTGTTATTTAAATTTGTTTTGAGCGAGAAGGGTATAATAATAAAAGGAACATTATGACAGTATGCATTCTGTAGGTTCGTATTATTTCTCGTTGCGTATCTAAATCACATCACGCTCGACCTTCGGTCTCGCGCGATATCGTTTACATACCCAACTCGAAAAAAACGAACCTACAGAATGCATACTGTTATAATATTCCATATTTATGACGTTTCTTCACTTAAGAATCCAAACTGCGATTTAAGAAACATTGTTACAATGTTGCCTGCAGATGCGATACTCTTAGACTAATTAATGATATAATCAGTTTCAGTAAATATAAAATTTTGCGGAACTATAAAAAGCAACAGGCCAAAGTAATGTTGTAAATAAATCCATATAATAAACTAATTTATCTGTTTAACCGTCATTTACCTGTTTATTCGGCAATCGGTCCTCGGTGCCGAGTCAGCTAAATATGTGTTTTACCAGAAAAAACGATTAAGTAACTTAACCTTTTAAGTACACAGCGGTATGACCACACTTATAGATAATGTTCCAATTGTAGTTTTGTAAAACTTGTTTGCGACAGCAACATAATTTAACAGCTCAACGGCTACACATTTGACCTCAGAAAAAACAAAACGACAACAGTTCGTATGAACGTATTGTAATTAATATTTGCTAAACTCTAAATGGGAATTGACCAAAGCTTAACCGCCATTTTGACTGTTTTCATAATTACCAATCTTGCCACTCAAAATTAAAAGCAAAATATTTTGTTTAAGACATTTTATCAAACGTTTTGTTCATTCGTTCTATGCAAATAGAGATTGTTGTTACTTTGGCGAGAATATCTTTTCGTTCCCAGATAGAGGCACTATCATTTGTGAAAGCGTTTACATGTAAATTACAAATACAAGGGATTGGGAAGCTTAAAAAGAGTCCTTTAATCATTTATTTGTATATCAAAATTAAGAATTAATATTCCGAACAACAAAAGTTTAAAGCGAAAATTCTGCTCAATAACATAAACACTTCAATCTATAAATTAATAATCTTTAGTTACAGAAATTGTAGATGGGTAAAGGAAATATTTATTTTAAAAAGTCTTTTCTGATTGTTTCATTCCTAACCACAACTCAACCACCGTACAACCCTACCCCCACACACAAACACACGGAAAAAATCTCGAATCATGTTTTGCTTGCGGATAATAATAAATAAAACTTCGTTTATTTAAAATAAATAACACAAACAATATAAGTTCATGTTATATTTGTCTTTCTTTGTATGAGACGATAACAAATACAGTGTTTTCATTGCATGAATTACAGTTAATGTTCATAAGGGAGTTTAACATCAGCGTCACAGTTTTGGAATTTGGCAATTATAAAGAAACATGGAGATTACTTGAGCCTTGCCGTAACTAGAACGAAATATTTTAGTAAAATGACCAGATATGACCTACATTCCTACATGAAGAGTATAACATCACATTATTTTACAATAGTTTTGATTTAGACAATCGGCATCGTCTGTTATGTTCAGTATGTGAATTGTAATGGATGTTTTACAGAAAGTTTAATTGAATTTCTTTACAAAACAGAATAAAGATTCCTTTTAAACAAATATCATTATTATTCAAATTCAAAGCATAGGACATTTAAGGCAGGAAATGTTTTGATTATCCAAGCGAGTTGATAGCAAAACATGTCAGTTTATTACACTATATATCATCTGAAATATTGCAAAAAGATCTTTTGAAATGTTTCCTTATGATCAGCCAAGCGCACGTTTTGTCGGTGTTCACTTTTATTCAGTTTAATGCAGAAAATGTGTTAAATTATTTGGGGCGCGCCACGGGAAAAGGTACATTCTGTCATATTTTGTTACGTTTTAGTTGTTACTATATTTGAAAGAAATTACAACTTTATTTTAGTTCCTCATAACTAAGAAGTAATTTTCTTACACATTTTGACAATAAAACGACATTTCTAACGCGAAAAGCATACTAATTAATGTCGTCTGCTCAACTTTATGACGTCATTTCAAGGATTGACGTCAATTGTCCGAAGGTACCTTTTCCCGTGACGCGCCCCATTTGATCGATCATATCCCCCGTATTGTTACCAGACAGACAAATCAAATCATCTGAGGACAACAACCTTTATTTATTTGGACAATAATGATGATATTTAAAATTAGAAAATTAAAAACCTAACGAATTAGATTTATTGTGTTAGATTAAATGGGAACTATGGAAGTCACCGAACATGACAATTATTGTTGGCTTGATTTGATTGTGCATGTTTATGAAAATCTTTAAATTTTACTGATCTCGCCGCCTAGCCTCGATTAGAGTGCACTGCTATAAGTTATTGTTTTCTACATCAGTCACGTTTATTAGTAACCGGCTTATCAGAGGTTTGACTTTTCTTACTGTCAAGTAAATATTAGTCACGTTTTTGATAATTAGAAAATTTAATTTGCGACCGACCTTTCTTGTCTTTATTATCATCACTGCAAGGACTTTTGAGCTTTTTTGAAAAAATAACTTTTTTATAAAAGAATAATCAATTTTGATGTAAGACATGTTTTGAATATTTACTTAAATATTAATTAAATATTATTTTTAATATATTATTTGTTTCGATGTAACTGTCTTTGATCTAGTTTTTTTTCAAACAATCGCACACCCGATTTGCTTGAAAATGACATCGGCTACTTGTAGGTTGTGAGGCAATAGTGAGGTTGGTGCACCATAGAACCTGGTTTAAACTCCAAGTTGCAAATCGTTTTGCCACAGACCTTTCCAAGGCGGAAACCCCTCGATTTCTCACTTTCGTTTTATTGTTTTAGGCGTCCGTTCTGAAACTGATTAGTGTAATATCATGCTCTCGTTTCCTCTCTACGTTTTGGCTGTGTGGGGAGGCTGTGTCTGCTGGATGTGGCCATTCCTGATATGCAAATTACACTATCTTTGTATCATAGTGTTTGTGTGTTTATACATCGATATGATCAAGTAGGTTAGTGGGAAAACAATCTCTGTTCCTTGATGGACAATTTTATGATGTTCTCACCTGTATCATTATCTGGCAACTGGTAATATGCTACGCGAAAAAAGTCATCTAGTCCGTTAGTAAAGCATACATATTTCATACAGTGCAAGTTTGAGTTAGATTCTAGAAATATTTCATTTTCCAAGAAAACTCTCGGCATCAATTGTAAAAGGGCAATTTTTAATTTTTTTTTTCAATCTTGATTGCTATCTAGACTTAAGAAATTTCCCGTTTTTATTCACTTATTCAGTCATTGAAATATCATCTAAAACATTATATTATTATGAGTTCTTAAATACGTTTTTATATCAAATTCATTCGAATAAATATAACAAAATTGCTTATCGGCTTTTTATCAGTTTGTGTTATGTGGCTTTTACATTCGAATTCTTTGTGCGATGTTTGGACTTTTAAGTACACGTTAATCAATTTAAAGGATTTTCAGTTCTATGATTGATTTAACATGTTAATCAAGATTAAGGGATCAACATTTTCTTAACTGCGCCTTTTCATCGTTTAATTATGTTATTTGGGTAGTTTTTGTTCATTTATCAGATTATAGTTTTTGGTTACGCTATAGGTGTGCCCAAACATAATATTTGCAAACCTATTTTTAAATTAAGTCAAATAATGTACAGTAAAATACATAATGTTTCCAAGTTCCATGTTTTTAGGTCCAGTCAATCAAATAGAACGAACCAAATTTTTATATTTTAATGTTTTTTATTCAGACCAGCCATTGAAAAGAAGAAGTTTGTTTTCACAGTGGTCGATATGATGTTTAATGACCCATCTCTTACATTTCTTTTAACAGATCAAGTCCGTTTTAGTTGTTTCTGTAGAGGGCAAAATCGACACTATTCTTTTGAAAACATTTGAAATTTGGCTAATGTTGAGTACAATTGTATCGCTGATATAACAATGCATTATCCATCTGATGCAAACTCAGGCATTGTTGGGTATATTTAGAAATCACCACCAGTGGCGTAGCTACTATTAGGCCATGTAGGCCAGGTTGGACAGGAAAATGAAGTTCTAAAAGTCCCAAAAATACAATAAAAACAGAACGGGGTAGTATGGTATGAGGTTCAAGCCGTTTTTGTCGAATCAAATATGTCTTTCAGCATAATGGGGGAAAAGGATTACTTTCTTTGCCAGATGTAAATGCACTCCTACGTTTGAATTCTCTGTGTTGTCACGCTTTATTTGCGGTTTGCTACATTTAATCTCCACTTGTTTACTTCTTTTGGGGAGGGGGGGGGGGCTTTGCACCTCAGAACCCCTTATCAAATGGCAACCGCCACTAGAAACCCCTTATAGGCCTATGTGCCTACAACTTGTAAAAAGCTGGCTAGGCCCCTGACCACAATAACATACTTCTTGCGTTTAAAATTTCCTTTGGCGTTGTCTGTGATATACAGGATTTATATTCTAATAGCCCCTCTCAACTATTATTTTCTCGTTTAGGGCACAACCTTTCTTTTTTTCTGGGGACCATGCGCCACTGAAAATTAAATAGAATTAGTCTAAAAATATCGCATTGGAGGTTCCATGTTCCCCGTCACATGTACGCCATCGTTTGGGATGGTTCGAAATTGAACTGTTTATTGGTGTAAATATTGAGCTTCGCACAAAAAACCGGGCTAGGCAGCGTGGATGGTTATAAATCATGGATTTCCACTACTGCTCATAAACAGGCTCAATCAAACTGAACCTTCAGTATTTTTCATATTTGTCGTGTTCGGTGGCTTTCAAAATTCCGTTCTCATATATTCCTGCATTTGTCTTTGAGGCGGACAAATAGCAATTTTGCATCGGTGTAGCGTATAACATATTTCTATTACATGGAATCGAAAGAAATCAGATAGGATATACTTGTCCAATATGTGACTAATTCAATGCAATTATTTCGGATAAAACTGGATTTTTTGTGGACGTGATTTATCATCATATATAAAGAATGCGTGCTCGAAATTTGCTTGTTTGCGTGACAATATTATAAGAATTGCTTTGAGGCAGTTAAGTTTCTAGGGTCATCGTAAACAACCTATTATTTATTGTTATTATAACGCTATTTTCTGTCATGCCCACTTATATAAAAAATCTCCCCAGACGTTTTGTTTAAGTAAAATGACAGTGGAAAAAGTAAATTGTCGACCAGACAAATGCAAACATATATTGGCTGATTACTGTTCTGTGATTGTTTACTTCAACAAAACCGCAGGATACAATGTGAAAATTATAGGTTGTCTTCTATACATTTTACTTAACTCACAAACATTTGTATACACAGGAAAAGGGACATTATTATGCACTGAAATCATTCGGAATTAGTTAACCTTTTCTACAGACTTAATAAATTTTAAAGTTATGGAAACCCAATTTGACTAGTCACACATATACTGATCAGATGTTTAGTGTGTTTTCTTTCTTCTAAATTCAATTTGTAGATAAGTAAAATATCCATATCAATGTAACAAATTAAGGCTCGGACAGGCATGTACTAAATACCAAGAAAATGATTTACCGAATCCAGCGAAGGAGTGTCAATCACAGAAAATTCAGTGCAGTAATTTTGTAATAAAACAATTTGATTGTAAGACACCTACGGTTCACATACCACGAACTTGTGCTCCACGAATCTGTGGAACTAACAAAAATATTTCTGCCAGCGATCTGTTTGTTTTATACAGCGAACTCGAACAAACGATTATGTAAGTTAAGATGTTTAGAGTATTAAGAGTAGCAGTTTTATTGCCATGTAACATTTAAAATGTTCAAAGTCCAAATTGCTTTTGATTTATATTGTAGCTATGATATCATCTGGTTAATTTATCTTTAACAAAAAAGAATTCATACATCAAAACGAAGAACTTTAAATACTTAAACTAATTACTCGTTCGTCTTTTGAGATTTTAAATTTTTATATTATAGAAAGCAAATGTCATTACCAAACAAACACGTGTTAAGTAAAACTTAGCGTGCACTGTTTTTAATTTGATTCTTCCTGTAAATTGTTGTTCGAATGAATTCCCAATTCAATTTTAAATGTTAAATCAGTCATCACAACTAGTAAGAGTTCATATTTGCATTGTTTGGCAAAATTCCTTTCTAAATTTGAATTTGGAAGAATTATAATTTTAAAATCTGGCCCATTGCTTTCAACCAGATAATGTCTTAAAAATTTTGATCTATGATAAATGAGAAATTAAGTTAAAACCCATATAATGTAAATGTGAATAAAATGCATGTGGCGTCTTATTTGATTGTGACATACTGATAACAACATGCTGTCATTTCCTCTCTTCTTTATTCGCTGAGGAGGCTGTGTTTTGTGAGTGTGGCGATTTCTGATATACATATTTCACTTTCTGTCATTCGGTTTTCTTAAAATGAACAGTGCTTTAGACCTAGCTGGTCAACATTCTCTGGATACATTTCTTTATATTATTTCTATGATTTATACCACCGAGGAATTACTGATTTAACTCCAATATATAGCATTAAGCTCTAATATTTAGCATTTTCTCTTAAAAAAGGTTTTTGTTTCCATATTTAAATGACGTTGAAAAAATTATAATCGTCATATTTGGATTTAATCTTCATTGGTTGAACATTTCAGTTTTGTCGTCTGTATAATTACAATTATGTTGCACTTTTTTCTTAACAAGAAATGTAACTAAGATCATGTATATTCAACCTATATAAACAATTTGAAAAATAATAAATTATAATATACTCAATAATGTATAATTTTCAAATAGGTACACAATAACAGTTATAACATAATGTGATATTTATCAAATATTGTCGATGAAAATAAGGATTTCAAATGAAATAGATTCTCAAAAAATATTCAAAATGAAATGTTATAAGTCGCTTAAATCTCATATTTTTGTATTTTAATTCAGAAGAAGGAATGTAACGGTAAATATTTTTTCTTGCATTCCGGCCTTACGACGAATAAGCTGTATTGCATACCATAGAAATGAAATCTACTTTGAAATATTCAGAATATATATCATGACATTATGAAACGAAAGTATAAGTTTAACTATGCTTCTGGTATTTCTATAGAAAGTCTTAACCTGTAAATAAAATCAATTCGTTTTCTGAATAGACATATTGTGTCATTTATTTAGAACATGTGTGATGAAAGTACGTAACAAACGTAAAATTACTCACCTTTAAGGTAGTTGTTTATTTAAAGTTAGTCCACGGCAGTATTTAAGTGTCACTTGGTTCAGCATCTACCAACTATGTCAAAAAGTGAGTGCATTTTTTTCTTATATAGTGTTAATATTTTGAAAGAAATACTATAACAATAATGCAATAAATCTTGGTAAAATATATCTATCAGATTCCAACTTTCAGGCAAAACGACTACATGGCAAATATAAAATAAATGTAATAGTCTGCATCTATCGTCTAATCAACCTTCTTTGTTTTAAGCTGACAGCCTGATGCCGCCCCTAAAATAACACATCGCCTCAAATTCCAATATCAGTTCTCTATTCGCCGCAGTATGATAACGGCTTAGCTCAGAATCGGTCTGTGTTGATTTTCACGTGATACAATCTCGCACCTTTAGGAAATATCTTAATACACTGATTGTTAACTCGTCATAATGGAATTTAAAATCATAAATATTCACTTTAGTTGAATAAAGGCTAATATGTCTCTTTACATTCTCATAAATAGTGTTTTAATTGATATTCTTTTTGATAATTTTGATTAAGTGTTCATAGTATACGTTATTCTCTGGTACATGCTGGGCGGATGTCTCATTATTTTTTATTGAATGATAATAAAGATGCATGTTCACTGTTCAGAATAGAATATTTTAATGTATCAGATGTGGTAATTATGGTTAAAATCATTGTACCACCATATAATGCTTATACATGTATATGTCTGTAAAGGAACGATTTTCGCCAAAATTTTTTAACTTCACTGATCAATTTTCGAATACACTGTGATTTTCACTGCGTTAGTAAGACCATTTAAACTTTTTCTTCAAATATATTCACCCGTTTGTTGACTGCATAAAATATCACAATTAGTTTGTTAACAGGAATTTTAAGTTAACATTATTAAGTTTTGATTTTGAAAACACTATATATTTTCATTCTCATTCGTGAGCAGGAATCAGGACGGTGTCTGTTGTTATTGATATGATTTTTTAACGTTTTAATTGTCTTCCAACCACTAAAGGTCTGCTGCTGTATATGTGCAGATTTCCTACTGATTTGTAACTGTGCATTTTTCTATTAATGTATTCATACTGGACTGTAGCTTTTTTTGCGGCTATTAAAGATTTCCTACGGATCAGTGACGGTGTTTGTGACTATACAATATTCCTACTGGCCTCTAGATTTTAATTTGGCTTTTTAAGTACTATGTTTAAAATAATAAATAGTGCATGGTGTGACTGTTCTCTTCAAAAAACGAGGTCAGTACGTTGCGTTGACATTTCTACATGAGTATCCAGAGAGATTAACTTTAAATTTGGAACAAAAAGCTCTTAAATCCGAACTTTGTTCTCAATAATGGCAACAATCAAAACAAGCTATTTTTGTAAATTGACAACCATACAAGCATTTTCTTAATAGAAATTAATAGAAAATCTTCCATAAAAAATCGTTAAGTAATTCATCAAACTTTCTTTGGGATGGAACCACATTAAATTCAAAAATGAAAAGTATCCTAAAGATTGCACGAGTCATACGCTTCTGTACCTTCTACATAATTGCTTTCAATAAATATGGATGGAAACTTTGAATGTAAATGCAAATTATATATTTTTGAGGGACATTCTTTCGTAACGGCTAGAAACTTAAATTTTTAAAACTAATGTAAAACTCTGATATTGTAATATTGAACATAATAATGAAACATATAATTTCATATATTTGATGAAAATGGTGCTTTTTAAAAATGCATCTATATCTTAAGGGCGTCACAATAATATTCCATTTATTGATAATTCCTTGAAAACAGTGTTTTACTTTAATGAAGCTAATTTAGAGATTGACAAGATGATTAAACAGTATCCCGCCAAGTGATATTTAAACGTTAGACCAAACAATTCTAGCTGTTTTGAGAAAATCTAACCTAGTTAATTAGATAAGCGAAAGATATCTGACAACCAAATCGATCGTTTACTAAGTGAACCGGAGAAGTCCGAAATAAATAGAAAATTAATTATATCATAAGAAAATAAAGAACCGAAGTTGAAAACAGTTATGCTCGTGCAGATACAGAATTTAAGAACATGCTAATTAAGCAATGTTCTAACTATACCGATCATACTACGAGTAATTTTATTTTTTCAGCGGGGAAGGGGTTCTCCGTTCAAACTGAATTCATTATAAGATACATCATTTTCAATTATTTTCATAAAAAATAAAGAAAAAACTACAATATACCTTTAAATTCCCTACATACCTTTGGAAAGAAACCACAGTCATTCAATCAAGGAATGGGAGAAAATCAAAAGTCACAAACTCGACAGTAGGGGGTTTGATCTTCTTAAATGAATATTTGTTTCTACTTCTTTATATAGCCTATGGTTAGACAGAAGATGTTTCAGCAGTTAAAGCCTGTTTCTTGGCTCTCTACAAAGGCTATGGTCATTTATGTGACTTTTATTTTTACCATCACCTCTATTAAATGTCCATAGTTAAAGAACGAACAGGGGAATTTGAGTGGTACTTTCATAAAAAGAAGTAAATTTATTTAATAATGTTTTATTTTGTTTCAAGTTTGAAATGATTTTGCTTCTAGCACTGCATGACATCGGTAACGGGTTAATTTACTGATAACAGTACTGACTGTATGTACGGGGAGACTTTTTTACGGCCGCCACACTGCACAAATAGCGCTACTGTGAATTTCAAATGATAGTGCCTCTAGCTGGGAGCGAACCCGCACCGTCACGGCGACAGCGCCTAGCCCTGCAATTCCTGCGACGCAAAGTGTACTCAATTTCCATGCGGATAAATTTTATTTTTATTATAGGTATAGTTAGAACATCGGATCAGTATGAATGTATTAACGAGGAATAATAATTATTAATTTTTATTGCGGTAATATTATGTGTTTAACAACTGAAACAATTATTAACTAAATCAGTCCTAGCCCCGGACTGAGCGAAACTTAATATTTACATACTATTTTATATTTGTATCACGCTAAATAACAAAAGAATGTAACTGATAACAGCACAGCATGAATGCGCTGGAAAACAACCACAGCCTGTACAAGAGCTTTTGTGATATTTAAATAGACACCGAACACGACAGAAAACAAAATATTGCAGGATCGGTTTGACTGAAGTTATCGTGCAAATGTTTAAATAAATCATGAAATAAGTCATTAACCAATGATGAAATGTGTTTTGAATGTATACTGGTTACTGTAAATTAAATTTACTCATAATTTATAGTGCTTTTACTTTATTTAGTCGATGAAAAATTAAAAAGAATAATCCATTTAAATGCATGGAGTTTGCAAAGCTTTAGAATGTAAATCATATAATTCCCCGATAATTTCCGTTTCTTTGTCAGAACCTAATTTATCTCCCATATCTTGTTCATATGGGAATCATAATTGCATACAATTGTATTTACTGGTTAAAACCAAGATATCGCCTGAGGTAATATTTTTAATTCAAATAAATAACAAAGCTTAATTTAAAAACATTTAAAACAACATACAATCTTTTACGCAAACTGCATTTTGTTATCGATGTATAACTGAAAAGGACAACTGGCAAGATGCTGCTGGTTCTGAGTTAAAGTATGCTAATTGAAAACATATCTGTAAAATTGTAAGTAAATTGTAGTAAATAGGCATATCCCAAAAAGATAATATAATTAATTTTGCATATTTTTAGTATTTCGTAATGTGACTTCATAAAAAATTGATCTCAATGAGAAAAACATTGTGTCATGATAAATTATATTGGTCTGTTAGTGGTGCATAGTTGTTTTATTTAGATTCTTTCATAGAGCATATTGTTTGTAAGTAATGCATAAATAAGAAATTAAATGAAATTTATATTGTTATTGTATTTAGTCAAATGATTAAAGTCAGTATTTAGAATAATTATTCAGGAGGATATAAATACATGTTCATGTTACATGCAAATATTGTATATGTTCTTTAACATCATGTTATTAAAAAAACTTGAAGTTTTTTCAAGAGGACAAATTGAAATTTAAAGAAAAACTAGAATGTTTCCTCGGAAACTGATGCCCCTACTGCTACAGATTTTTAGGAAAATGTCTTAGGTTAAAGTTCAGCATTTAGTAAGACCAAAATGGTATCACCGAAGTTAACTGCTATTGAATTGTGCAATTGATTATTATAAACAGGCATTGGCTAAACAGTGACCTTTAGTACATTTATATGACTAAAGTGTCGAGGACAAGTATCATATCACACAGATCAGACGAATAACAACGGAGTAACTGCCCTTTAATTGTAACTTTTTGATGGGGCTAATACATTTAAAATAAACGTGAAAACTTTGTCTGCAAACGTATTAGTTGTTGAGATTTTGTACAGTTTAGTTTCAAGGCACATTGAATAACCCTTCTAAAACAAGGGCGGTTAATTTTGTCATGGCAATTTAGCCTGCTATCTTTGCGTTTGAATTCATAAAAATATAAATTTCAGATTTAATTAAAAGACACAAACTTTATCATTAAATAATAGATGAAAAGGGAATTTTGAAAACCACCGAACACGACAAATATGAAAATACTGCAGGCTCGGTTTGATTGAGCCTGTTCATGGGCAGAAATGGGAATGCATATTACTGCTCACGCCGCCTAGCCTCGGGTTGAGCGCATCTCAGTAAATACACCATTTAATAGTACAATTTCGATCCATCCCAAACGATGGTATGCATATGGCGGTGAAATTGGAACCTTCAATGAGGTATTTTCAGATTAATACCATTCCATGTTCAGCGGCGTATGGTCCCCAGATAAAAGAATGGGCGGAACTACACAGAATTTAATTTTGACAGGGGATCTTAGAATATAAATCCTGCATATCACAGACGACGCAAAAGGCAAACATTTTAAAAGCAGGAAGTATATCCTTGGGGATGATTGGACAATATCAAAATCTATATTGGCTGGGATATTGAAACCACCTATCTATAAACAGGCCGAAATATTAAAACAAAAGTACTTTTAGAAGTACTATAAACATAGTACATAAATATCAACGACCTTCAAAGGACCTAACTGATAACAGCACTGATTGAAGATTAAGATTATCATTCTATTGATGTATTTTTTGTGATCCCGGAATCATGGTTTCTACCATACCATCGTTTGGAATGGATCAAAATTATAGTGTTTATTGGTGTAAATATTGAGTTGCACGCAACCCGGGGCTAGGCGGCGTGGGCAGTAATACGCATTTCCATTACTGACTATGAACAGGCTCAATCAAACCGAGACTGCAATATTTGTCGTGTTCGGTGACTTTTAAAGTTCCCTTTTCATCTATTTATACGCACAGACATTATGGCGACATAATGTGCAATATCTTGTTGGTTTTTTTTCATTCAAAATAATAAGTCAAATTAATATCATAAGTAAAAATCTAATCTAATCCGACACACTTTTTTAAACTCAGAAATAATGATTATGTCTATAGTTATTAAGCATATGAATTTGAACTAAGGCACTGTCTCGACCATAATCGACAAATTTAACAGCGGCAGAGAATATTATTGAATCTTATTGAATCTTATTAGTTGCTCTTTCTGTGCTTGGTTTTATGTAACTAATGCAGTAAATATACGATATACGAAATTTGATTATCAGATTAAAAGATTTTTTTAACAATTTCAATTCTTTACTCCATGTTCAGTACCAACCATTTAAACAATACTAGTTTCAACTCTATGCCACTCAAACTAAAAGAAACAACGAGCTCTCTGTTTCAATAAATAGATCGTCCAGACCGTTATTATGAATCATACACTTAACAATTTTTCTAAGTATAAACCTGCGTACTGGGGCATTACTGGCTTAAAAAAAATTGAACTATTGCTCCAAAACTTTCAATAAAACGTGCAATAAATACTAACTGATTTATCAGTAAAGCAGATTTCCAAAAGACAGACAACTGACTGCTCTCAGTCATTTAGAGTACTGGGACCCACAGAATACAAATTCACATCAGTCAATAAAGTGTATGACACCAACAGCGCGTATAACTGCAAGACACATTGAATCTCACTGAGCTAATACAGTGCTGAATGACTTCTCTATGAAATCTTAAGCCCATTCCTGAAGAAGCCCATTTCCAAATTGCATGGTTGGTCCCTCCTGTTTCGTAGGCCTCTTCCAAGATCACACAACAGATTTACAATTAGATTTAGATCCGGAGTTCTAGCGCACCATGGAAATATTTTGACGTTGTTCACCTCAAGAAAACGTCTGGTGTTTGCCGAACGATGACATAGTGCACCACCATGCATTTACTGCATGCGCCTTTGTGCTTGGAGACGTGGAAGGACAACCGGAACAAGGACTTGTCATTGATATTCTGCAGAATATAAGTTCTATTGGATTAAAACTGCAACAGTCCTCTTGTGCATTTACACACCAGCCCACAGCGTTATAACTGATCACCCATAGTAAAAAAAAATCCGCTTCAACAATATTTTCGCGATTTAACAGTTCATCGCTGAAGGTGGCCATATACGTCTTTAACTGATATTGCGAATTTGTTTTCTGTGGGTGTCAGTATTCTAAATGATTTTGAGCAGTCATTTGTCTGTCATTTTGAATAATGTTTTACTTATAAATCAGATTGTATTTCTTGTATGTTTTATTGAAAGTTTTAGAGCAATAGCTCAATTATCAAGCCAGTAATGCCCTAGTACGTAGGTGTAAACTTAGAAAAGTTGTTAAGTGTATTGTTTAACGTAATGATTGAATGTATTTTTTTTTAAATAAGAAAAAAAATCATATCAAATACTTCCAATTACTTGTTCATCATTTAATTGGTTTTTAAGACAGTAATGTAAATTTTCCTCAATATCAAAATTATATCCATAGACAAATATTGTAAACTTAATCTAGGTTATCTTAGTTAACTTAGCTACTCGTCTCAATCAAACGGAGCCTGCAAAATGTTCATATCTATCGTGATCGTTGGCTTTAAAAGTTCCCTTTTCATATACCGGTATTTCAGTATCACATTAGCGGTTTTTGTGCTGTGTGGCGTCTATAAAATATCTTCCCGTACATTCAATCGGATACTTTCTTCCTTTGAAGGTCGTTAAGATAAATCTATCACCTTAAGGTAAATCTAAACATTTTTGTTTAAATATTCTGGCCAGTTTTAAAATGTGTGGTTTAACATCCCAAGCTATTAAAGATTTGGATTATGTTCAATTTCCCCTGTTCAATAACAATATATATACTCCCTGGTTTTTAATTTTTGCCTTTGTCGTTCTATGCAATATAAAGAATTTATATTCTTAGATACCCTGTTAAAATTTTATTCTATTCTGTTCCGCCCACGTTCTAGTCTTAACCAATTATTTTATCTGGGGCTCATACGCCGCTGGTAATGGAATGGTGTTAATCTGAAAATAACGCATTGACGGTACTATGTTCAGACCCAGAAAACACAGCTGTTCAGAAGATTTATAAGAAGAACGGAAATAACCTCAATATCCTAAATTTAATGTATATGTAGCAAACATTTAAACTTTCTTTGGATGGACAAATTTTTGGTGACAACAAAAACCTTTAAATTTATTTTTTGACCATTTTGTTTATACATGTAATAATTACTTACTTTACTTGGTGTTTTCTCACCAGGTCAAACATGCATATCAGGAATAGCCACTATCAGAAAATACAGCCTCGTCACCCACTCAGAAAGGAGAGAGGAAATTAGAGCATGGGTTCATAAAATTATCAATTTCGAAAAAACACCACAAGCAATTAACGAAAAGGACAACCTGAGGGGATATTGAGAGACAATTGCTGACAGAGCATATCTAAATGCAATATATACCGATTAGCATTGTCTTGTTTCCCGTCAGATTTAGTGTTGAACTCCAATTTTCTTAGAAGACACATAGACACTTTTTAAGAGTTTGACCTATATTTTGTTAAAAGGGGGAGAAAATCTGTATTATTTGTGCACCCAATACATGAATAAAAACAAGCAATCTGAACTGTGCAATAACGATTTATAGCAAACCACGATTAAAAACTGCAAAGCATGATTGCTTATAAGGTCATTGGTGAAATAAATATTGTATCGCTCTACTGGGTATGGTTAAGGTTTGGTCTGTTTTATTTGATTTTGTTGAATGTAATGCAAATTGAAGTTCTTTTCGCTCGGCAACAAATAAGGTTGTCATAGTTATTTACAATATAACTAATATCAAACAATATTAAGTTGACATAAATGCTTTTACTTTGATTTCATTATGAAATATATTTGTGCGCACATTTTCTTAATGTCATAAGCAGTTTTTAAATTAGACAAATCCAGAGTCATATTTTAATGCTTAAAACGCAAAGCCTCCAAATAAACAAACCGAATTGTCAGTTCTAATTTATAACCATACTGTTTTCTCAACATCTTCTTAACTTTGTCGACATTGCTTGTTATTTTATTTATTATGCTGTAATAACTTGAGTATCTATAATTGCGAAGACTTCCGAACTATTTATGGAAAGTTTAGCCGGGGCCCGGATTGATTCAAACAAGTAAAGTCACGTTAGTGATTAAACAAGCTATAAGAATCAACTTCGCACATTTAAAAAAAATCCCCAATTAATTCAGTTAAGTAAAGCATGTAAACACAATCATGTCACTTTGTTGATTTCTTAGTATGGATGTTGGATTTAATAAAAAATATAAAAAAACATCAAAGTTCCAGTAAATTTTTTTTATTTATTCCATGAGCTAGCCATTTCGTCGCAGTATGTGCATTCTATATTCGGCATAGTATATTGTTCAGATCAACCCTTATTCTAAACTATCATTATCTGCCCATTCTAAGATGTCATCATGACCAAAATAGCTGATGTAATGAGAGTATACTAGACAAAGTTTGAACTTACTGTATTAGATAAGACCGTAAATCAGTTAAATGATACGAAAGTCGGGGAAGTCGGACTTTCGTATCCTCTCAATTATCAGCGACGCATTTAAGAAATTGATTTAAATCTTCTTTAAGCTGGCGAGTGTGCAACATTATGTTACCGAGGCTAGAGTTAAATATAGGGTACACAGCAGTTAAGTGGCATTTGTTATTGACAGTGCATTGCTAAGTACATTTTACAGAGGAAACAGTCTACAATTTCGATTTCTATTTTAGACGACAATTAAAAAAAAACAAATTTCAGACATTAACCTAAGTTTATAATTTCCATAGGACGAGCAGATGAGTTCTGTTAACAAAACAATTTAAACAAACAAAGCAACTTGCAGTATAAGATTAAACAACAAAAAAGGCCTTTGTTCGGGGATGTATATAACTCGTTTTCATTTTTATGACTAAGTTTCGAGTAATTTAAATAATCAATTAAGGTTGATAATTATTATAATTTTATAAATTGCAAAATACGAGCAACTGTCGCAATTGTACCGCTAGCACCGACATCAGCTATGTCGTACAATTAACTACTGCTTAAGCAGCATGTTGCCTTTCAAGCTCAGTAGAAATAATACCCTAATTACTAAAAATCTATAATTATAATCAAAAGAACCCGCGATTTTTATCATTTATAGTCTTTAACAAATGAAATTCTAAATTCCTTTCCAAAAATGACCAAGTGTTTGTTTTTGATTTGTTTTTTATGCCCCCGCCATGAAGTGGCGACGGGCATTAAGAGTTGATCCTGTCCGTCCGTTCGTCCGTCCGTCCGTCTGATATTCTCGTGAACGCAACTCCTCCTTCACTACTGGTGGGAATTTAATGAAACTTGACCACAATGCTTGGCCTGATATGTTGTTGTGCATAAAGGTGGGGTTTCGCTCTTACATGTTCCGTTCAGAAGTTATGGCCCTTTGATACTTCCATTTACATTAGTTTTAATAGGAGTATATCTCGTGAACGCAACTCCTCCTACACTACTGGTAGGAATTTAATGAAACTTGACCACAGTGCTTGGCCTGATATGTTGTTGTGCATAAAGGTGGGGTTTCGCTCTTACATGTTCCGTTCAGAAGTTATGGCCGTTTGATACTTCCATTGACATTAGTTTTAATAGGAGTATATCTCGTGAACGCAACTCCTCCTACACTACTGGTGGGAATTTAATGAAACTTTACCACAATGCTTGGCCTGATATGTTGTTGTGCATAAAGGTGGGGTTTCGCTCTTACATGTTCCGTTCAGAAGTTATGGCCCTTTGATACTTCCATTTACATTAGTTTTAATAGGAGTGTATCTCGTGAACGCAACTCCTCCTATACTACTGGTGGGAATTTAATGAAACTTTACCACAATGCTTGGCCTGATATTTTGTTGTGCATAAAGGTGGGGTTTTGCTCTTACATGTTCAATTCAGAAGTTATGGCCCTTTGATACTTCCATTTACATTAGTTTTAATAGAAATATATCTTGTTTCTTATATTTTGTGTTAAGCAAAATATGCATTTTGCCATAACTTTAAAACTACTTGAGATATTGCCTTGAAACTTGAAATATATTTTCACCATCAAAATCTACATCATAACCAACAAGACCCATAAACCTGCTTCCAATATTTTTCAAATTAAGCCCCTTTGTCACTTACATTTTGTGTTAAGAAAAATATACACTTTGCCCTTAACTTCGTTTGGAATGGAGGGATTTCAAAATAACTTGGCACAAATGTTTACCATAACAAGGTGGTGTGTCGTGACAATACCCATGCCTGTAGGTTCAAGGTCAAGGTCACTGTTACTAAACATACAATTTTCTTGCAAAATCTTGACGCTCTGTAACTTTGCTATTTCTTATTGAATTTTAAAATAACTTGGTATAATTGTTCACCGTATCAAGACGGTATGTCACGTACATGCCCAAGCCTTTAGGTCGAAGGTCAAGGTCACTGTTACTAAAAATAGAATTTTCTTGTCCGGGCTGTTACTTTGTTATGAATGGAGGGATTTCAAAATAACTTTGCACAAATGTTCACTATGACAAGGCAGTGTGTCCGCACAATACCCAAGCCTGAAGGTCCAAGGTCAAGGTCGCTGATACTAAAAATAGAATTTTCTTGTCCGGGCTGTAACTTCATTATAAATGGAGGGATTTCAAAATAACTTGACACAAATGTTCACCATGACAGGGTGGTGTATCGCGTACCATGCCCATGCCTGTAGGTCAAGGTCACTGTTACTAAAAATAGAATTCTCTTGTCCGGGCTGTAACTTTGTTAGGAATAGATTGATTTCAAAATAACTTGACACAAATGTTCATCATGACAAGATGGTGTGTCCCGTACCATGCCCATGCCTGTAGGTCCAAGGTCAAGGTCACTGTTACTAAAATAGAATTTTCTTGTCAGGGTTGTAACTACGTTAGGAATAGAGCAATTTCAAAATAACTTGGCAGAAATGTTCACCATGAGAAGATGGTGAGTCCTGTACCATGTCCATGCCTGTAGATCCAAGGTCAAGGTCACTGTTACTAAAAATAGAATTTTCTTATCCGGGCTATAACTTTGTTTTGAATGGAGGGTTTTCAAAATAATTTGGCACAAATGTTCACCATGACAAGGCGGTGTGTTGCGTACATTACCCATGCCTGTAAGTTCAAGGTCAAGGTCACAGTTACTAAAACTTTAATTTACTTGTTCGGGCTATAAGTTCTTTATGAATGAAGGGATTTTAAAATAACTTGGCACAAATGTTCACTATGACATTGCATTGCATTACCACCAACTTCTTTACAGACATTTCCGTAATGAAAAGACAACAGTGCCACAAATACAAATAATTTACTTGATCATCAAGTTTATGCATATTCTTATAATTACTCGAACATCACTGTGTTTGAAATGCTATTATTCCCATCATTGCACTTTATTATCTTAAAACGATGCATCGCGGGGGCATCCGTGTCCTATGGACACATTTCTAGTTTTTAATTTCTAATTATGTTATTATTTTTTGTGATTAAAATTTAGCAAAACTGAAATTGATATAAACGTGTTTACAATTTTTTTGAGAGAAAGAGAGACGGACAGACAGACAGGCAAGCGAGAGAGAGAGAGAGAGAGAGAGCATAAGTGTTTTAATTCGAAAATTTATTAATACCAAATCAGAGTGTTAAAAAGAGTCTCATTAGTTTGTTCCAGTGAACCTATGCCCAGATCCTTTAAAATGAGGGTCCAACAGCATATTTCTGAATGTACTGTATACTGTATGTTCAAACCAGATATAGGTTTTCAATATCCGACTATTAATGAATGTTTCTATTTGGACGTGATTTATCAGTGCGAGGCAGGAACACATGGGATGCGTGTTCAAGTGGCTTGTTTTCTTAACTACTCAATTATTTGCTATAATATTGAAATTAAGTGATATCTGTTATCAGAAAAATCACATACAGGTTTTGTTTAGTTAAAGAAAGTTTGTCTCAAAAATTTCAAGCAATGGGCTTTTCCGACTAGTTCGTTAATACAGTCAGGAACATTAAAATACCGTAATATGATCTTACCGAGACCAGAGCTCCTGGAGTAAAAACCAGCAGGAACACGATGGCAGGGATCAAAGAAACAAATCGAGCATCTAGGTTCTTATACAAGATTTCCCCATAAACCTTTATAAACTCTGAAACCCCTGACATCGTCATGCATAATGATCAACTGTAGATGGGGTAATCACCAGGCCTGCAGAACGCTGCAGAATATCATGTTGGTAACCTTTCTTTTTAAATTTACAGATTGCTTTTACGAATAACCGGGAAAAAATGGCAGGTCATTTATCTTTTAAAGCTTTTTGAATCATATTTCCATAAAAAACTGGCTGTGAAATACCTTGTTGCAATAGTAATTTTAAACTGCACATTTTTAATTAAAGTTTGGGTATCAGCGATAAAACTTGCACAAGTTTTTTCCTTAGTTTGTGATGCCAATAACCTTATTTTAAAAGTCTTTTTGTAAAGCAAATATTACGTTCATTGAACTCATTAACATCACTGCAAACTCTAGAAAAGCGAACAAGCTGTGAGATATAAATTCCGTAAGATGTTGCACGAGGAAAATCGCCGTCTAAAAACATAAAATTTACAATATTAAAATTTAAAAAATCTCTTTTGTCATGTATTTTAGTAGTGACGTAAACAGCACAGCAAGAAGGGGTGCACAAGGAGTACCCATTGTAATGCTTGCTTTTAAATAGAGGTACCGAATCTAACATAAATGATATCCAGTAAGAAAGTTATCGACTTTATTAGGTCTTGAAAAGTCCATAAAGATTAAGATAATAAGAACTATCTGTAAAAAAAACGCTTTCTGTTCATTTCAAGCGATAAAAGTTTTATTTTCTCTTGCAAACGTTTTTGCAATAAGACTGAACTTGGGGGAAATTGTGTGCAAAAGACTGGTAAGCTTGTCTCTTATAGAATTATGAAGGAGCGAGGTGTATAAAGTAGAAAAATCATAAGTTGACAAACAGGACGCCTAAAATTATTTGATTTCTGCCTCTGTAAATCATCATTTTATTCAAAATATACCAAAAGCAGACTTTGCCGGAGGTTTCAAAAACATGTTCGCTGTAATATAATTTAGCAACTAGAGCAATATTAATTGCAATATACTATATATTTCGTACCGGTAAACCTATTAGCTGGTCAGTGTGTCAGTTTGCACTGGACAGACACTGGAATATTCGAATCACTCGGTAGTCCAGTGTGCATTATAAGTGGTTCGTTCCGAGTAGCCGACAACGGAAGCTCAAAGGCCAACACTCACTTAAGGGGAGTTTGTTGTTGTTTTTTCGCGGTAGCATTCCGCGACATTCGCAATACCTAATTACATGTTCTTTTATGGCTGCAAGGCAAGGTGTTAAGAGTACGGATAAGTTAGTAGTTGTGCAAGAACTGGAGTTTGTGATAAATCTTGCTTTGTAAGGTTTTTTGTGCATTTTAGGCAACCAATACATAGTAGGAATATAATCTTGTTTTGGTTCAACACTGATTCTTAATTTTGAAATATGTTGAGTGTGTTCGCAACAGTATCAGTCTATGAAGAAGAAGTCAGCATATAAGCCTTAGTACTAATAAGCTCTTTAGTTTGAAAATTTTATATTCAGCCATCTACATACAAAACTATTGATCTGAGAATTTGATAAACACGATATGGGAACGTTTCTGCTTAATTTAGCCAACAGGTTTCGGCTTCGTTAGTACTGTCTGATGGTTTCTTATGGTAAAGTTCATTCTCTTTAACTGTCCATATGTAATAATACAACAGTCAAAAACAAAATTTTAATTGGAAGCTCTCTTTACTGATCTGTTTTATATTTTAATCATAGTACTATCAAGCAATTTTTCTGTCAGTGTTACGACTCTAGACTTATACTTTGAACAGTTCAAAGTTCGGTAACCATCTCAGCATCTGTATGCTGAATTATCGTTCGTGATATAGAATAATTATATCAAGCAATGATAAATATTTAACTTTATTTATAATTGTTAATTCTCTTAGTTTCGTGATTCTTTGTTGCTTTTTTTTAATTTCAAAATTTATATATATAATAGATCAAGCATAAGTAAACAGTTTTAGCCAATTTTGATGAATAGGTTTTATCTTATAATTGGGGCGTGTCACGGGAAAAGGTACCTTCGGACAGTTGACGTCAATCTTTGAAATGACGTGCTAAATTTGAGCAGATGACATTATTTGTTATGAACTTCGCGGTAAATATACCATTTTATTGTCGAAATGTGTAACAAAATCACATTTTAGTTATAAGAAATTGATTTATAGTTGTAAGTTCTTTCTAAATTTATTAAAAACTAAAATATCATTAAAAATGACTGAAGGTACCTTTTCCCGTGACGTGCCCCATATGTCTTTTTTGACAGAGTTTTATCTTGTGTAGAGCTATTGATTAGCGTTTCTCAGTAAACAGTACCATCGCGGTTATAGATTATTATGGATTATTCATTATTATATAAATAAAATGTATATCATTGGATTATATCACCGAGCATGACATAATCTGTATTTAAATACTCGCAAATGAAATCAACATATCTACTGATCACTTATGAAGCATTCTAAATAAATCACTGTCAGAATTTTGAACAATATTGATTGTTACGTTTTCTTTTAAAATATTTATTTCAGGAAAAGATTACAAATATTTGTTAAATCTAAACTCTCATCAACCCCATTGTTGTTTCCAGGATTTGAAATCATTTTCGTAAGGCCAAGCCGTATATACCTAAAACTGCTGTACATGTGTATATTAAAACGTGTCATGAAAAACAATCTTGCAATTTCATGTTATAACAAACACGATTTGTCAAATGTTTTACCAAATTAATGTAAACGGACTCGTAAGATGTGTATTAATCTGCAGACATACACTCAACAAAAGTTCTAATTGGTCACTTTTTGGCCGTAATTTTTTATTAGAAAGGCATTGAATTAACTCTTTATTTATGATCACATGCCAACAACAGTCTTCAACTTCAGCTTTAATCTTGTAATAATTGACCTTGGAACAGTTTGGCGAGAGTTATCCTTAATTTTGCTAAAATGCATTTCTTGCATAAAGGTCAAGCAAACAGAAATTCGCTCTAAATTCCTTGTTTTATTTTAATAGGACCCCTCATAAGTAGGAAAAACAGAAAACATGATTAATCAACAGCACATTTGTTTAAATAAACCCCTTCCAAAGTATCCAATTTTAAAATTACCTCCCTTTCATTTAAAGACTGTTCTTATTTTGACCTTACGTTGTAAGAAAATGGTATTGGATTCATTTAAGAAAACAATCAATAAAGATTAAAAAGACATTAAATGATTGATTTCAAGACAAAACAGTTCTTTACACAACCTCTCTTGACGTAGGGAAGAAACGAAACTAGCATACATTGTAAACATATACAATTAATGACCAATTAGAACTTTTGTTGAGTGTAGTTTCAAACAACCGGCGTGCAACTCATGATGTCAACCAACGTTGTAATGTTGTTACATACTGTACCACTAGAGAAGTTCATGGATCGCATTAAACTCATGATATCTGAAAGTAAGATTTTAGTTAACCTAACTTTTTGTTTGGATTGTAATATGTGTATTTTAATGTAGATTTTAATATCACAATACGTTTTACCTTTCACAGTTGGTCATTAGATATTATATGTTTTTAAGTAAGATGTTACAATAAAATGCCTAATGCCTATCACTGTCGGTCAATACTTTTTTACAGGTCGACAAAGTCTTGTTTTGACCATCTCAGAGACAATAATTTTCTATTAGCATACACATATAAGGTACTTTGATAAGGAGAAATGGCATGGGAATTTCGTTTATATCCTTTTATAATAAAGTCACACTTCAACTTTAAACTTTTTACTTTGAACCATTTACTCAAAGATGTATCATAGCTTAATAAATAAGAAATAATTTAATAGTAAATAATAATAATAAATTTGTGAGACACGTGTTCGTTGGTGACTTAGTTTTGTAGATTAAACATCCAACAAGGAGTGACGACAGTCTACGGTTGGAGAGATAGAAGTGTTATTTGTCGTATTTGTCCTATCCCGATGAAGATAACACTGTTAGTTTATTGCTTACCTAACGATAATTGTATTGCATGTGTAGAAAGAGAAAGAAAATATAAATTATGCATCAAGCTTTAATAGTTTCCTATTTCTTGCTACATCCTTAATCATTTGTGTTAAGACGCGGAAATCGTTCATGACGTGATACTTTTTTCGATTTTTTTACTCCTGTCATCGTGTTCTTGCTGATTTGACTCCAGGAGTATGGTTTCAATAACGTAATTGAATACCCAACTATTTGTGTGATAATGCTATTAGCTTCTTGTGTTTAATTAAGCATAAAATAATATCGGTAAAGTGGGTAAGCTGTAGGTATTTAAACAAGACAACTTAAAGTTGTTTGTTCAAAGAAGCTGTTGGGTAAGTCTGTGGTTGAAGCACTAGAACCTGGTTTCAATTGTAGTGGCAAATCATTTGAAAAGGTAAAACCTTAGGTACTCTTTATTTGTGGTGTCTTTATTAAAATTCATTATTTTATAAAACCATCTATCCGCACTACATTGTGGCTGTGCGATGAGGCTGTATTTCCGTTGAGCGGTTATTTCTTATATGCAAATTTTACCTAGATATATGCATTACTGTTTATTGAATAATTAACTTCAACAGTACTAGGAATAACCAAGTTTTTGTTAATTGTATTCATTTCGTGTTAACTGAGGGATGTTCGATATTTCGATCGGAAGTTGTGTTTAATCATACAAGATGGACACATGTATACACTTAACGACTTTTCTAAGTATGCACCCTCGTACTGGGGCATTATTTGATTGATAATTTATCTATTGCTCTCAAACTTTCAATAATACATGCAATTAATATTAATTGATATATTTTTAAAACATTATTCGAAATGACTGCAAACTGGCTGCTCACAATCATTTAGAATACTGGCAACCTTAGAATACGAATTCCCATAATCAGTTAATAACGCCTATGACCACCTTCATCTCATTGTGGTACAGTACTGAATGAATCTTTTGGGAATCCAAGCCCATTTTGTAGACGCCTTCCAAGTTCAGACCACATAGATTTTCAATAGCTTGAAGGTGCGGAAGGAAAACCGGAACAAGGACTTGTCGCTGATTTTTGTAAGAATTAAAGTTTCCTTGAATTAAAACTGCCAGAGTCTTCGAAATGCACGTGCAGTATAGATGATTAACTAAACAGTGTATAATCAAGACTTAAGGCCTCCTCACACATAGGCGAATCCATTCAGCGCAGCCCGACGAATTGGGTAAATTTGTCAATACTTGCGAATTTTGAACGAAACGTTTCGAAAAGTTATTACATAATTTGAAATATGACGAAAGGCAAACGTAGTGGAACTATTAGTTGCTGATGATTTACGAAGGGTGTCGAAGGGTTACTGTTTCTCGCTAAAATGCGTTGGGTCGCGCAAACAATCAGTGTTAATTCCTTTAGCGAATAGGAACGCAAACATGCGAACCGAAGCGCAAGTTTGCGCACGCTTCCGATGCCATCCGTTGATTTACGAAAGAGTATTTTCGCATCCGGCCGTAAACGGACGCTAAACAAGACTGGAGAAAATCAAGTGGGTCAAATTTCAGTTTTTTTCTTGAAAAAGTTTCCGTGAGTATAATATCTTGTATTACTATTATTACTTCTCTTGTAGGCATAATATTTTTTTAAAGATATTTATATTTTGTAATTTCTTCTATCCCTTTTTTTTATAAAGATTTGTCGGAGAGGTGGCAGCTGATATAGGTCTACACTTTTATTATTATTGCAAAGTTCTGATGTTTATAAACAATCGGCTTCCAAATATTAAAAATGAGGGTGTTATAAATTGATTTTTTTACTTTTTCTTTTATATTTTGAAATTTACATTTTGGTACATTCCATTATTTGAATTAGACTTTAAGTTAACATTTGTTTTCTCACAACTTTCCATTTCTTTGCTTGCTGTGCTGCAGCGCCTGATAATGACAGTCATGGTATCCTACAAGCTGCGATCTCTCCTCCATCTCCCAGTTCTCTTCATCTGTCCCAATGGTCAACCAGTGATTTCTGCATAATGGAGTACCTCATCCTTATCATGTTGTCCAGAATATAGGATGTCTTGACAATCAGCTTCTCTGTAAATGAACTGTGGTTCTTCTTTGAGATGAGTATCATAAAGAACCGAAAACATATTTTAAAATGCGTAGAATTATAACGTGAAAGTATTTCTTTTAAAAATGATTTTTAAAGTCAGACTGCGAAAGGTCGAATTCGGTTGTTTGAATTTATGCTTATCGAACAATTTTTATGTACCTAGACATAAAGATTTGTGCTCTGTAAGTTAATATTCTCGTTTCAGGGAGTATTTTGATTGAAGTTCTTATTACCGGAAAAGAAAGTTGAACGTCTGGTAATTAAAACAAATTACAGTCCCTGCAACTGCGAGTCAGTGAAGTTTGACTGTATGTTTTGTTTCGCCAAATAACAATAATAATCCAGAGTCAGCTTGCTACCACACAACATGAACTTGCAGACTGAGTCGACAAGGCCAGTAAGATGGTGCTAAAGAAACCATAATAATAATAATAATAATAATAATAATAATAATAATAATAATAATAATAATAAGAATATAAGATAGCAGAGCTGGCAGGCTTTCTGATGGTTATGTGTTTGCAATCAATGGCAGCAACACAACTCATTAGATCCACTTCTTGTGGAAACCATCAACCATTTGTTTCCGTTCTTCAGGTGTAAAGGGAGCTGTCATAGTCTCATCAACATGTTCCCGACATATATCATTGCGTGACAGAATTCCTAAGACTACTACAGAGAGGGTTTTCTCAGCAACCCGCCTGCAGTAGTTTTCTCCAGATAGGACGAGCTCAGGCTCCACTTCTACACGGCCTCTAATGAACTTGTGAATGTTAAGTTGTTTTGGGGATTGGTGAGCCACAGCAGCTACATACTCTATCGTATTGCGATGTATAACTTCCATTCTGAAGAAGGAATAACTTTAAATATCGGCATTTTGCTCTCCTTTTACATATGAAAATAAACTGTTCAGATACTATAAACTACTCAAGAAATTAAGATGCGTTATGATTCGTACGTCTTATTTACTCTTAGTATTAATTCGTATGCAAGCGAATGTCGGTCGTTTTAAGAGCGTTAACCAATCGCTACAATCCGCTTTCATTCGCCAAGAAATTTCGGATTCAGTTAGCTGCAATACGTTATTATTCGCTACGTTTCAAAAACTGTCGCAAAGATTCGCTATGTGATCGCTCTCGATCGCTTGATATGCAAATTAGCTGATCGGGCCCGGATAACTTGCGAACTCTAACGCAAGTTGACGAAAGCTATGCGAAGGCTTTGCGATTGTTTAACGTATTGAAACGAATGTATACGAATCACAAACGAAACTTTTATTCGTCACAATTTTTTGAACATGTTCAAAATTTTCCGACGAACAAACCTTATCGCAACGATTGGTAACGCTCATAAACGCACTTATACGAACACCACCAACGATGTACAACGTACATATACGTATGGGAACGAATATTGCTCAAGTACTATTCGCCAGTATACGCAAGTTGACGTCGGGGGGCTTTCGCCTATGTGTGAGGAGGCCTTTAAGTGTCATATAAAAGGTATAAAAGTTACAATTTCGTTCTTACAAATATGAAAAACATCGAGAGGAAAATAGTGTATACTTAGGAAAGTTGTTAAGTGTATTTCGAGAGAATGGTTATACTGTTGCCGCAAAATTATCAACATGTTAACAAAAATTCGTATCTCATTTCGTTTCGTTAGATAAATTACTGTTAAAACGTACAATTTTATAGTTAAATTTCATGGCATCATGTCTATTATTTAACAGAATCTTCTTGAGTAAACAGACAGGAATCAAAAGCCATTATTTTTTATCAATTGGTTCTTGTAACACTCACTTAATGCAGAGCTTTTGCTGACTAAGAAAAAATCCGTTTAAGATAACACAATGCGTTGTTTTATTCAGTTATTCATGGTTGTTCTGGCCTTATAAAATATCATGGTTGTTCTGGCCTTATAAAATATCATGGTTGTTCTGGCCTGAAGAAAAACATACCTTCACAATTTTACAAATCGACAACATTGAGCAGGAAAGTATGTATGATTCAAAGTCATTTTTCTTGTCTGAAATAATAGGACCGTCTTAAAAATAAGAAGACCGTTCTTTCGCCAATTTCTCTCTTCTCTTTATAGTCAAACGTGGTTTGTTGCATTTGTCTTAAGAATAAATACATTTTATCATCAGACAATAAAACAGCTTATTTTCATATTTGTCGTGGTCGAGGGTCTTCAAAGTTCCCTTTTCATCTATTTCAAGAATATTCAAGGAAAGCAATATCTGGACAAAGTTCTTAATTTTCGGATGATCATACTTAAAATAACAGATACAAGCAAACACACCTTTTGATTTATATTTCATCGCGTTGACAATCAAACATTCGCAATTAATCTTAGTTGGTGTGAAACAGTTTCTTTGAAAAGCTGAAAACTAAAGTGTTAGAGTAACTGCTAAACAAAAAACATTCCACTGGTGTTCATGTTTTATATGTGTCGTTCATTCTTATTTCGTCTTCTTTACATCGTTAAGTAAAGTCTAAGTAGGCTTGTATTATCTCGTAAATTATTTCAAGCCTAATCGGACATCTAAAATAATAAAAACAAACCCGAAAGTCGTCCATATTTTTACATTGTTTCACTTTTTTTCGATACACGCCTTCTCACAATTCAAATGAACTTCTCCTGGCTCTGTTAACGATACTTAAGGTCGACTCACTGCAAAAAAGAAATAAGCGAAGCAGGATATAAGCAGGAAAATACTGCCTGTCTGCTAAGCCGACATGATGTCAAATTACAAAAAAAAAGAAAACAGCAAATAAAAATGAAAATTTAAACTTGGAACGGTCAATACTGGGTTTTAACCAGACTTTTCAGATCAAACATATAAAGGCACAAGGAACCCATGTTCTCGGCAATTTAGCATCAAAGAGCAACAGATGAGCAACAAAGCACATTAAACGCATAAGATGACACTGTCATAAAGTTTATATTTTCTCGATGATTATTTTTAATCCAGAGTACAATCAGGAAGATCATCATGTCGGAATATGGTTAGGGTTTGGCGATACGAAGAAAAAATTAATTTTTAAGGTTTCATTTGAAACCTTCATAAAGTCTTAAAGCCTTTCGCCACCGTCGTGAAATCAAAGAAGTATATATTGCGATGGATGGCACCACAAATCACAATTTTACTTTTAATAAGAAAAATACGTCTTGATGTGAATGTCAGAAATTTCTATTTTAGCAGACAGCTTACTGTTTGACATGTCTAGAAACCGCTATTATTATGATTGTGTTCATACCTTAAACCAGACGTCTGCTGAGATATAACAGTTGTACTTTACTTTGAGTTATTTACTTAATAAAAGCTAGGCATTCCAGAATGCGCGGATGCAACCATCAGGTTTTAACTGATTACGGTTAACTTTCAAAGAATTTTAGTTCACAAGAAAGTTAAAGTAGACGAAACATTTAAATGCTAATGGAAAAACATTTAACTTAGACGTTGAGAAACCTTAGATTAATGTACACTTTATAGTCTAAGTGAATGGTAATATATGCTAGAAGTAATGCTTTTATCAAAGCCGATACAATGTACAATGAGTTTGACAGTTTTAGTTAATTTAAAATTGTTTTGAATTTAAACTAACCAAATACTTGTACAAGCTGCGATATGACTCAATTTGGTCGTCTGATCGGATCTACACTGGACGCATCCATGTCGTCTGGTCTAGTCAACGATGGTTAAGTGAATATCTGCCGCTAAAATTCCACAAATGTGCACGAGAGGTTAAAAACATATTAATAAATCTTTCTGTTTTAACTATGATCGCTCTAACTAACGTTAATATATCTAAATTTCGTACAGTTATGTTTGAAATATATAAACATATCAATACATATACAATTGAACCTGTCTTGACAGCCACCTGCATTCTACAACCACCGACCTTAAACAGTCATCTTGAAACGTCCTAAATTGTCTTTTTGTGTTTATTTGACCTGTCTGAAAAAATCACCTGTTAAGCAGCAACATGCATCACTCCCTTGGATTTTTGCAAAATACAGGTTAGACTGTATATACATGTATAAGAGTCCTATAGTTTTTCGTCATTGTTTAAATTGAATTGAATTGTTTATCCGATCCGGTGACGAACGTGAAATTAAACTTACTAATTGATGTTTAAGAATAAAACGACAAATTTAGTTATATAACATTTAGTGATATAACACACTTTTGTATCGTTTATACAGCAGATGAACATTGTAAAATGGAAATACTATAGTATTTGGCAAAGAACACCAGGTCGTTGTACTTCATTACAATCTGTAAAATGATCATAACTTGATTGATGACAACTTATCAGTCTTACAATGTCTTGTTCGTCAGTCAGATAAACACATAACTTGTCAGACTAGACCACTCTGTCAGACTGTTATGGTGTATCATGATAGTGCACTTTCATTTTTTTTTAATTTTAACATCGCCTTACGACAACAATGCCTAGCAACAAAAACGACTAGCAACCACACTTGGCAACAACAACGACTAGCAATAACAACGCCTCGTAACAACAGCGCCTATCGACAATAAAGCCTAACAATAAAAACGCCAAGAAACAACAACTCCTAACGACAACAACGCTTGCAACGTTTTCGACCTTGCACGCTACCGATTTCGCCACAGTCATGTCGCCAAAATATATATGATGTGCATGTAAAGTTGATTAAGTAATATATGTACAAGTTGTAGATTTATAGCGGTTTTGCGCAAAGTTGAAGCCAACAAAATCAATTTGTTCAGAAGAGTAATATTTGCAGTAATCAATATATGTCCAGGATTCGATGTCGATTTAAATCTGCACCGTAATCTATAACTTTCTTATTAGGTCTAATTACTTCCTAGAATCCATTAAATTTTATCTTTCTCCGATTTGTAAAATAAGCGGGTTCCAAATTAAACATAATTAAATAAAACCCTTTTATAAAAAAATTGGATATTCATTTTAAACATTCAGTTTCAGTCAACACGTTAAAATATTCTTTTGTTAATCTTAATTGTTTAGCAAAATGCAACCATTTAAGCAAGAACAAATCTGCATATAAATCAATTATAAGCAAACAAGCGAGTTTTTCAATCAAGCAAAATTGCACCGCGTGCTTTCAGAAAATGTGACCTATAAAGCTTAAAACAAATCTCTGTCTGAAAGTCAAAAGTTTACTTTAAGTAAGTCCCACTTAAATATTAAGAAGAAATTGTGTATTATTCTACAAATAGAAAACGTATCGATGAAGAAATTGTGTACAAATGGAAAACGTAACGATGAAGAAATTGTGTATTATTCTACAAATGGAAAACGTATCGATGAAGAAATTTTGTATTATTCTACAAATGGTAAACGTATCGATGAAGAAATTGAGTATTATTCTACAAATGGAAAACGTATCGATGAAGAAATTGTGTATTATTCTACAAATGGAAAACATATCAATGGTAACAATAATAATCCCGAGATAAAATTTTTCTTTCAAGTTGATTTCTTAACCAGCAGCTGACAATTCCAGTTATTTTTATGTTTTTAATATAAACAAAACTAAAAATATCGGATTGTTTCAGAATCGTTTCCCTATTAATGCTAGAAAATAGAATAATATTAAATAATTATACAGAGAAATCAATAAATAAATTATAATGTTCCCATGTGAGTATTTGATATTGACAAATTGATACTGAACAAACTTATAATACCAATTATCATTATACTTGATATTTTATAACGAGATTCGTGTAATATTAAATGGCAGAAATCCAAAATACTGCCTTTGCAGCTACCGGTTTACCTTTTTTCAACCTTTTAATATTACAGTTTCCCTCGGTACGATAGTAAATCGTAAATAATTTTAAGCAACAAAAAAATAATAGCAATACAAGACACAAATGTGTTACTTATCAGATTAAACTTGTTGGGCTCAATTCAGATAAACATGAATTTTATTCGTCTACGTTAATCATGACAAGATAATCCCATAATCTTAACCATAATGCTGATATAAATGTTTTATTTTCTTAGTTTTAAGCTTGTTTACCAGACACGTAGGAACCTTTACTTTTGCCAACAAAAATAAAGGTACTGTCATTCATATACTCAAAACTGATGGATATAACTTGTTAAGTTACGCAAAGATATCGGGTAAAATTATTGTTGGAAAAACTTCTTCTTCAGCACGCGCAATTTCACACGTCTATGAGTCTTTCGGTAGAAAATAATTCAGTGCAATGCAATCAGTATAAGAGACGAACATGGAACTTTAAAAGCCACCGAACAAGACAAGAATGAAACAGATAAAAAATATTTTAAAGGGGATGCCAAAAAATAAGACTTGATATCACAAAAGCAGGAACTTTTTAAAGAATATTGAATTTCTTTGATTATTGAAAAAACAACGAATTTGTATTTGCTGTGAACCCACCGATTTTAAAACTAGCAGAATTATTAAACCCTAATTTTACGTAAACATTTTTACAAAATGAATACACCACAAAGAAGGATCATTTATAAAACAAGACGGTGAGCGTGCGTGTTGGGGTTGCTTAACCATTACCTTGATGCGCTTATATTTCAAGGCATAATTATCGAGTACAAATGTTAATCAAAATACGTTTTTTCTAGTCATGATTAAACCTACAACATAGCCATTGTCTTAAAGAGATGTAAGTCATAGAAACGCATTAAGAGTTCTGTTTAATATTTAACCGTTCAATTTAACATTATCCGAGTTGTTTTATTTTCAGTTTGTCGTTAATAAATTTGGAAGCGGAAACCTTATTGTAACAGGGATAATAACAAGGGAAATTATTGCTTCTATGTTGGCTATTTCATGTATATTGTTGTGTGTTTTGACAATTAACAAATGGAAATACAAGATTTTAGCACAATTGATTATGGTGTCTTATTCGAAATTAATCATTTTCAAAAATCCCTGCTTTCTTATATATCTACTTATTTTAGCTGCCAGACGAGGCTGTGTTTTCCGCGAGGTACCAAATTGGAATTGAGAATTATATACCACACTTTTAGAACCTGCCTTAATACTACATCGTTTTAAAGTTGTTTTGTTTAGTTGGCGTTTTTTCTTTAATTATAAACTTTTAATAAACCGCAATTAAAAAAAATTAAGGGTCACCATAGAGAACACAGTACGTTACCACTGGGAACATAATGTGTTACCACTGAGCACACAATGTTACCACTGAGAAAATATCGAGATAATGCTGAAAACACAATCAGGTAAATTAAATACATTCATCAATTTTGTTAAATAGATTCACGTTATAGGATCCATTATCTATTTAAAATACGAGTGTATCAAATCCTGTAAATCATTGAAGACTGACTTGTTTTAAAAGCTGCAAACAAGAACACACTGAATTAAATAAAACAATTTTGTATACAGCAACTTAATTTCATTATAATGACATGAGTACTAGAGTTTGAAACACTCATCTGTGGGATTTTAATGAAAAATAAAATTCTGTTAATATACAACATAAACCGATGATGCGAATACAATGACAACTTTCTGATTCAATCAATCTGTAGATTCAGAGTTGTTAATCTTTCACACTTTGCTGTCTGCATGACGAATTGTATTGTCAAGTCGAGGAAATATCAGCTCTCACAAGCTTCTAAAACATCAAGGCTTGGGTAGCATCAGGACACAGTGTAGTTTGATTGATGAACCTAGTTTATCGGTTAATGGTGTGATTTTACTCCGACGGACAAGTAACCGCAAAGGACACAATGTATGACCTTGCGTAAATGGAACATCATATTAAAACACTGGAGGATACTTATTTGTTTGCATGTCAACCATTGATAAAGGCGTATATATAGTCGGTTTTGCTCAGACAAACAAATTATATACTTCTAACGACTTTTGAGGAGAAATTATATGGTTAACTACCTGCTTTTGGAAATCCGTGTATAGACGGACCTCTGTTGAACACGTGAGAAGGTTTCAAAACATATTGAGTTAATTATTATATTCTGATAGGTGTTGATAGAAGATGGAATATTAAAACATATAAAGTTTAAAATAAGCAGAAAAAATGAGTTAATACATGTTTTACAGAAAAGTACAACACCCAAATGGTTTTTTGTTGAATGATCTAAGGACGTCGTTGCTTACCTGTCATGATGTGAGACACACAAATAAGCAATAGAACTATAAATTTCGCGATCTACAAATATAATAAGATGTTGAAATATGATTCAATGTGTGTTCATGTTTATCAGACGATTAATTTTGCAGCTGTTTGCTTACTTGTCACAATTTGACATCGAGACAATATCACACAGAACTTTGACTTACACAAACACAATTTGTTATTAGCATATTATTCAAGACGTGTTTACCAGACCTTTCAGCTAGCAGTTGTTTCTTTTCATTTCTATATTATGTATTTGAATAGTCCAATAAGTTCACTCTGACACATCTAAGAGCTTATTTCTAATTAATCTCTCTGCGTGTGCGCTCAAAATGGTTAAGGTAATTCATACCCCCAGGTAGTACAGTTGCACTAATGATGAGCTGTGAAAATTAAATTATCATTTTTTTCAACAATTCTGGGGTATGAATTACCTTAAAGTGTCAAGAAATGGCATTTGACATATGAAAAGTATATGACATTTCGATAACCTTATTTCAATATTTCGGAAGCAAACATTAACACGCAGCGGAATATTCCTGTCATCTACTGTTAACTTACCGATATAAATAAACAACAGCATCTTCTCAAAAATATTTCTGCGCTACATCTACTCCTCACTTAGTATGGCGTGTATTAAATTAAATAGGTAAATAACATTTAGTATATGTTGATATTATATTTTTTTCCCTGTTTTATTATAAAAAAGAAATTTCTTCTCTAACTAAACAAACGAAATTAAAAAGAAAATAAAATACAAAATAAATGTATCCGTTTATTAAACACAGTGGAAATAAAATAATTGCAAGAGCTTGACAACGGGCGCTAATGAATCAATCAGTAGCAGGAAATACGCATTATCAATTTTCGCGCACTCAAATTGCCAGTATGGAGAGGAAACAAATTGGATTAAGTATGCTTTTAGAGTAATTGTGTTTTGTTGTAACCTATGATTCAGTTTTCGTATTCCGCTTCTTGTCAACTGAGGTTAAATGTTAAATAATTCAAATATAGCGTGAACAATCGCAACAGATTTTATATGTTCGTTCTTTCATATACAAAACAAGGCAGAAACTGAGAAATTGAGGTACATCGTTTAAACCTTTCATTTTTTTAACCTTTCAATTTCTGTAGGGAAACATATTTTATCGTTCCATCAGAGGCCAATAGGACAAACACTGACCAATGTTAAAGACTGGCAATTGATAATGAAAGCAATTAATATATGTTCACATGACTAGAACCAAGTTAAAATTGTATCCAAAAATCACAACAAAAATATAAAAAAATAATTCCCAACATAGACACTTGCATGAATTGACATGTATAATATTAATTTGAACTAATTAAGCCGCGGCAACGTATGTTACAGATTGAACCCTTTAAAGTGATCAACTCTTGTGATTCAATTTATTATGGTCAATGTGTGATTTTTCTAATTGAGGGTGTTGATAAACGAGACACACATTCTGTTTAACAAATTATAATTATGGACCGAATTGTCATAGAATGTAACAGGATTTTAAAGAATATGTTCAATGTTATTTTCTTTTCACCAATATATTTTGTTTAACGATAACCTTAAAAGTGAAATATGCATATCAGGTATTTGAAAGAATTAATTCAAACCAAATTATAACTGATCTGGTGACCAATAAGAAATTTGTCTGAGTGTTGCCGACACTCCTGTAGCGATGTTGATAATTGTATTACATACATGGGTATCTCCTGACAGTTCAATTCCCAATGGGTATACTCAATTTATCTATATTTTAATTGTCTACGTAGCCAACATAATTCTTCAGTATCATGGGACACAATTGGACAAACCCAACTTCCAGGATTAATTGTAAAATTTATCTCTTGCCGTAACATGCGTTTAACTTAGTGAATTAACATAAAATGGTATGTTATAAATTAGAAGGATTAAAATTTTTCAAGAAATGTTTAGGGTTAGGGTTGACCCTAACCAAAGAAATGGTCATTTCCTTATATCACGGCAAATATTCACACACGTTTGCTCCGAACATCGCAGCTCTTATCACAACATGGTAAGGCAAAGACAAAACAATACTAGATTAATGTTTAACAAGTAAACGTATGATGGTGTAAAGACCTTAAAGAAGTGTTAGAAATCAGTCGGACACTCGGTCTCAAAATTCTTCTTAATCGCTAAATAACTGTTACTTTTTTTAAGAGTTGTGCGATATACGACTGTACTCGTATATCTTAAATGTTTTAATTGCAATCGATTTGCTTTCACTCGGATCAGCGCATAATTGTCAAAATATCATTACTTTACATATCTTGTCAGTTAGTGTTACATTATCCCACGAACATTTTCACTTCTACAATAGAATTCTCTTTTCTAATTAGCATCTGCTTTAACCTGGGAAAAAACAATAATGGAAATCGCTAGTAAATTGTGATACTTGAAAATTAACTTGAGTAAATATTAGCAGCCTCCTTTGATTGACACATTTGTAAACTTATACAAACCAGATATAAACCAACAGGTAGGTACGGTCGTTTAACTTTCATCGTTTCGCACAGATGTTAGCGTTTGTTTCAGTTTACGAGACAGAATTCGGGAGTAACACGCTAATAAAGGTGAAGATAGTTAAAGCTGCCTATTCACAGTGCAGGGTGGAATATTATAATAAATGTATTAGTAGTAATAACTATTAATTGTACTACTATGTAATGGCAATATATTATTTATAAACAGATATTTGAATTCCACAATTTTCGCCGAAATTTTGGACTAATCAGTACATTTATCTATCTTTATTGTGTTAATAAATCTTTATTGTGTTAATAAATCTTTATTGTGTTAATAAATCTTTAACACCTTTGGCTTTAAATATATTGATTGGTTCGTTGACTGTGTTATTTTATCTTTTTCTAACTTTCCTGCAGAAATTATACGAAGACTAGTTTTACGCACATGCTTTCACATTTTAACACAAAAACTTAACACCACTAAAAGCTTTTTTTAATTCCCACAGGCTAATAAAGTTGCTGATAACAGTAATGATAAAGAAAGAAATCAACGTTTTCATTCCTGTGTCACTTATTAACGCGATCAGCAATAAAAGTTCTTGATTTTGTTTTTCACTGATGATTCACCGAAGAAGCCTGTCTGATATTGGGTGCTCAGTCTAGAGCCTAGAGCTTCATTGAAGCTTGGAAAATTTACCGCTCAGTCTGGAGCTATTTTCCTTCATACATGTGTCGAACACTTAAATATTCTAGGTAAAGCATTAGTCAGGCATAGTCTGAATCTACGTTTAGGCATCAAGTCAGGCGCTCATTCTGGGACTACATTCGGAAATAGTGGATGATGTATATCAGGAATAGCGCCATCCAAACGTCACAGCCCCAACACAAGCAAAAGGTAGAGAGAAAAAGAGATCATGAAAGTATCATTACAAAAACTTATCGCCATAGGAAAGACACAATAATTTGCAAATCAAACAATCTCATATAAAACTATACTGAGATATCAACATTACTAAGCAAACTTACTTTTACAAATTTAGGTAACAGTTCAGACTTGTTTCCTAATAAAAAATAGACTTTGCATCGGACATTGAATTACAAGTGTTTACTTCGACTGCTCTCGGATTGTCAACAAAAGGTTGAAAGCGATTTTTCGGTTATTAGACAAACGAACATTTAAAGATATTAATAAATCAATAAATCACAACGTTTCCTGGCATTTTTTACTAAGAAACCCGCAATTACACAGCTGCACTGTCCAGAATATCTTGTGCTATAATCACAGACTAATAATGTTATTTTTAAAATTGGTGTTTGATTGAAATTTTCGTGTTTTGATGCAAAACAATATTTTTTTACAAACTGCTTTTTACGGATATTGCTTTCACATAGTCGATGAATTTTACGAGACAATCTGACTTTAGAATTGTTTTACCATAACAATCATATCTTTCTCCGGATAATGTAGATCATCTAGAAAACGAACGGTAATTAAAGAACTCATTTTGCTAAATATAAATTAGAAAGTTATGATTTATTTTATTTTGCAATTTCCCACCAATTAATGTTTTACCACGTATTTGTATGTTTCTCAGTTTGGATGATAGACACAATTAGTTTACTCAAGAAGGAACTTATAGATTGTCGGTTACTTGCCGAATGAATCGCTATAATAAAATATGCAATTAAAAATTGTGCTAATCGGGCACCGCCAAACCAAGAAAACACATCCTTACCAAGCAGCCAAAATGCAGAGCATGGGTTTATAAAAAGATAAATGTCAAATATGACGCCGCATGTAACTGTAGATGAATGTACGTTGTATTAAGCAAATTTAATCTAATTATCTTTTTTTTTAAATTTTCCGTTTGAACAGTCCGAAACCGTACGTCATGATGCTCATTTTTTAAAGGAAAGCTTTTCCTGAAATAGGATAAACCAGGATAGTTAGCTGTAAAGTAGGCTTGAACACGTGGACAAGTCGAAAACAATGAAATCAAATTGATGATTTGTTAAACAGTATTGACAAGAGAAGTTAATGAAACGTCCTGTAACAGGAGAAACCCATCACCGAGCTCAATACTGCTTGTAGAGAAAGGAAACTCATCTGATTTATTTTACTTTTAGTGTAATTCCATTTATGTGAAAACATGATTTATTTCTGGTGACTCGTGTGTCATCTGTGGTAAGTTCGATCAAACGATTTTCTTTTTGTATAAATTTATTATATTGTTAATTACATGTTCGGCTCTACCCTAACCTATGTTCGGTTTTAAAGATACACGAATGTCAAAGTGAAATTCACATTAATTTATAACATTCCAATGCAAACTAAAAATACCCCGGTAACAAATAGATTAAAGTAATACTAACGTTCTAACACCCACATCACTTACTAGGACATCCCAGCACTACCTATGACAAATAGACAAATCAACATCTAACCTGCCAGCATTAACTTCGACAAAAAGACAGACTGAAGTGTAATCCACGTTCTAACATACCAGCACTAACTTGGACAAAAACGATCGACTAAAGAGCAATCCACGTTCAAATATACCGGCACTAACTTGGACTAATCGACACATTCAAGGAACGAATATTACAACAAACATAACATGCCTGTCGGCAACATGTCAAGCCCGTGGTGAAGAAAACAATGTTGAAATACAATTTTGACACGCAACACAGTAGCTGGGTTTGATTAGTGATATTAACATTAATAAATATAAATAAAGTTGCTTTAGGCATTCCAAAGTTATGGCGGAAAAAAAAACTGAATTGACCTATGGCCCGCAACTTTCACTTTCCTATTATAGATGGGAACCTGGAGTTCAATAAATTCATTTTTTTCTGTTAACATAATCTGTTAACAAATGTGAACAAACTATAGATACTAGTTAAAATAGGCATATTACATCAGACATCTGACCTTACATTATATCGTCAGATGAATTATTGTTGTCCAAAATGTCGTATTATTCCGTGATGCATTCAATCTCACATATTTGATGTTTGAAATCCGAACCCCAAACGCGTGAAATGAGGAAAGAAATGACTCCCAGTTATTACACTCTTTCTCTCATTTGAAATGAGGCAAATAATGTGTTACTTTTATGGGAACGCAACGTCTGTCATTGGTCACGAACGCCATATTAACAAATAATTATCACTTTGTAACGTCATTATACAATCATTGATAACGCTGGTTAATAGGTCTGGAGTATCTAATTTACACATGCATACTACTGGTTAAAACACGCAAGCCTAACATTCTAGGTATGAAACAAACGAACGTAGCGTGCAAACATCATATATCAAAGTGTTTCTCACTGTTACACTGTCATGCAATATTTGCTTTCGGTTATGACAACTTTACTGTTTAAACAAATCAGCCGCTTACAATAAAAACAATTCTACAAATTTCTACAAATTTGGATATTAATTGTTTACGCTTAAATTGTGCATTAATAGTCAATTACACACAACCCTAGTCGGTCTTTGGCTCTTAAAAACAGGTAATATGTATAGCGCTTTAATACTAACATGTTACGAGCCATGTATTTAAAGCTTTTAGTATTAGAGGTGGGATATTGTATTAAAATCGCCATCGTAGAGTAATACATTTATACCTCTACTTCTCTCACTAGTATTTTTTCTAACGGCAAATAGATTCAGACCGTAATATAAAGTAGATAATGTATGGTCAAGGCAGTACACATCGAATATTTATTTAATTGTAAAAAAGGACTGTCCGGAACATGAGCACAAACTTATAGTTTGTAAGTTAGGCACATTGACGGTACGAATGTACGGAGACATGTTTTCTCAAGTAGAATAGCTTGCCAAGAGCGCTCTGGATGAGCGAGAGCTTCTTGGTTTGAGTCACAATCCAGCGGCACAATTTTCTGCCGCAATAATGGCAAAATCGTAAAATATTGGACGAATACTATCCCGAGAGCCCAGCCGGTGGATAATACTGCATTGTCCAAATTGACCGAAGTTTTGGTCACGACATAATATATTATCTTATTTTATACTATTTTTAGCTTCAGAGATTAAAAATTTTACAAGTATTTAATATAGTGCATAATAATCATTATGTACAAAATTACCATCTGGATTACACTGGATTCATCTTACATGCTGCTAGCTTATCGAACTCAACACATACTGGATTCAAGAACAATAAATATTTTTAAGCTTCACAAGTCATATTTAATTGAAAGTAGTTTTTCTGTATAACATATATACAATCACTTACTGAAGATAATTAAATAACAAAATGAACCTATACGATTCAACGTAATACTAAGAATAAGTTGTACATTAGGTTAAACATCATTACAGACAAATCAAAATAATAACTATAAAAGTATCACTTAATATAAAGGTATACACTATGACTTAAATTATTATTATTATTTATTATTATTATTATTATAATTATTATTAGTTTTATCATCATCATCATCATCATCATCATCATCATCATCATCATCATCATCATCATCATCATCATTATTATTATTATTATTATTATTATTATTATTATTATTATTATTATGATAATCATAAGGATTTATACTTTCAGATACTTTCTTTCGGCCATTTACCGCTGATCGTAGAACAGTATTTTCTTTAAAATGCCGCAAAAAGTTACACATAGAAAAGAAGTCGTATTATAGGGAAAACTTGAAACAGATCTAAAACGCTTGAACAATTTATTTTATTTTTGGCAGCGTTAATTTTAGTTGCTTTGGTTTAAAAAATCGACACCCCAGTTATCTATTTATTTACAATACGGTGTTTAATATGGAAGTTTGATCACTTGCTATTTAGGAACGGAATGCGGAACGTCGACTCGTTATGCACGGAAAGCCGGAAGTACTTAGGTACGACGGGACGCTCACATTAATGAAAAAGAATGCTGTGTATACAGGGAGGGATGCTATGATAAGAGCCCGGCCGGATATCATGACAAAGGTTGTACATGTAGAAAAATCGATATTGGTATCGAGATTACCCTAGGCCAGAGATGGCAATCGCTGCCGACGAAGAGATTTATGGCGAACTCTGTTATCCCAAATGCAAAGAGGGATAAAAAGCGTTTGTTTTGTTAACCAGTTTGCTATGGTCATCTATTGTAGATAGGCACTCTAGGTTATCTATTTTGGAGGGGCTCTCTAGGTCATCTATTGTTGATGGGCTCTCTAGGTCATCTATTGTGGATGGGCTCTCTAGGTCATCTATTGTGGATGAGCTCTCTAGGTTATCTATTGTGGACGGGCTGTCTAGGTTCTCTATTTTGGAGGGGCTCTCTAGGTCATCTATTGTTTTTGGGCTCTCTAGATCATCTATTGTGGATGTGCTGTCTTGTTCATCTATTGTGGATGGGCTGTCTCGGTTATCTATTGTGGACTGGCTGTCTAGTTAATCTATTGTGGACGGGCTGTCTAGGATATCTATTTTGGACGGACTCTCTAGGTCAACTATTGTGGATGGGCTCTCTAGGTTTTCCTTTGTTGACGGGCTCTTTAGGTCATCTATTGTGGACGTGCTCTCCAGGCCATCTATTCTTGACGGACTCTCCAGGGTCTCTAGGTAATCTTTTGTGGACGGGGTCTCTAAGTCATCTATTGTGGATGGGCTCTCTAGGTCATCTTTTGTGGACGGGGTCTCTAGGTAATCTATTGTGAACGGGCTCTCTGGGTCATCTATTGTTGACGGGGTCTTTAGGTCATCTATTTTGGACGGGGTCTCTAGGTCATCTATTGTTGACGGGCTCTCTAGGTCAACTATTGTGGATGAGATCTCTATGTCATCTATTATGGACGGGGTCTCTAGGTCATCTATTGCTGACAGGCTCTCTATGTCATCTATTGTGGACGGGGTCTCTTGTTATCTATACCATAAGAATCGCTTTTATAAGAATAAACTAAACATTGTCCAGGCTTTCTTCCCTGCAAATAATGCAGATAGTAATTAATAATATAGAACTTGTACATGCATTGCTGTTATCTTGGATTTACCAATATATATTTAATAAGTATTTTTAGTTGATTACATATGTAACGGATGTAAGAGATGATATTCAGGTACATGTAATAAAGAGTTGAACTTAGTTGTTTAAGCTGATATTTCGCTGGAATGAAAGACGTGTTATTTGGGACAACTGGAGAAAATACAGCGCGGACTTCGATTTTCACCAAACGGATTCGGACTTCAATACTTCCTTAATGTAATGTAGAAGATTGTAAGACGTGTAACACGGTAAAATAATACAGTTAGACTTATTCGCTTTTAGTTAACAATTCGGACTTAAAATGTTTCTAAATATAACATTTCAATACTGTAAGACGTGAACATGTCATTAAACATTCCAATTTGAACTTAGTCGTTGTTTGCCACAAATGTCCAACTAAGCCATTTCCGTCAAATTTTCTGATAATTTCACGCTGGAATATTTTAAGATTAAGAGGCACTTTATTAATGGAAGTTAATAAATATGAGACTCGTATGTGACTTTTTACACGTAATATTGCAAAAGTATAAGATGTGTGATTTAGGAAAAGTTAACATAATGCACTAAATAAATTGCATCGTATTGTATTGTATTGACTAAGTTGCATTTAGCATAGTCATTTAATATCAAGTTTAAGTTATACTTAAGGCCGTTGGAGTTTGAATTACGCTCAGAGCGAGAATGGGCACCGTGCACAGAAATACTCATATCCATTACTGTCCATTACTGTTTGTGAAAGGCTAAACTAATCAGCCTGCAATAGTTAGATTATTATTCGTGTTCGGAGATATAGTCTGTCTACACGTTTGTCCGAAACATTGGGCTTAAAACGTCCGGTTGTTCATTATATTAATATATGAATATGAATTCCTCCTTTTAACTTTAAACTTTTCAGTTCGCTTAACGTTTAAGAAGAATCAAGTGTCAATGATAGACGAATTCAATAAAATTTATTTTCGTTTTATAAAATGCACTTTACATTTAAACCAATTATTCTCTTTATGCAAAATGTTGTTGATTGATTTTATTTTCAATAACTCAATGCCGATAAGTATTTGATCAAGTAATGATTATTCAATACTTACATGAAGTTAGTTCCAAAATGAAAACGTTAGATCCCCAAACAAACGAACCGTACACGTTCGCAATCCGGCAAATGGACCCAACAAAACGATAATCATTTTCAATAATTTTCATTTTCTTGCAGTACGAAAAGTGCAGTTATTCGAGAATTTCGTCCGATATTTAGTAATACGTTCTCGTGTTTAATTAAATATGCATGCATTTGACTGGAAATTAGTCAACCATATGTTTCAAATGCAGTAAGATTACATTTTAATGCCGTTATATTCGGCGATAAAACTGATAATATTAATTGAGTCATTCTTGTGTTAATTACATTTAATGTTGAAATGATTCAGCTTTTACAGTTGAACCTCTTCGAAGTGCAGGCTTTATATGTAGAACAAATCGTAACATGATAGACTTGAAGAGTATAATGCACCGTTATTTAAGCAGGTAATGGATAAAACAGGTCTGAGGATGGAAGCACTTCTGAATAAAGGATTACTAAGATCAAAAACGTTATATTAACATAGACATGCATATTAGAATAAGCCACACCCAGAGCCTCCCAGCAAAGCAAACCAGTCGAAAGAAAAAGAGAGCTTGAGCTTACAACAAAATGATCAGATTCAAAAAGGCAAAACAAACAACTAGAGCTAACGAAAATAAGAACCTAAGTGGTTACCGACATGGAACTGTTAGTAGGAAAACAAGGTTAAACTATAAAAATCAGGTTCTAGGGTTTTCAAACATCACATTTCTAATATTAATAAACAAGTACAAGTTGTCTTGGTGAATTGGCTCCAAAACACCCACCAACTCAACATGTTATATGCAAAAGCACAGACAAAAAATATGAATCTAAGAGCATGCTTAAGCAAAAGGCAAAAACTTACCTTTGGGAACAATACTGATTAAAACATTAGCAGAACTATCCGAATAAAAAATAATTATATCTCTTCTAATTCAGATGTGCTTGAGGCTGCAAGCTTACTCCAGTCTACAGTTCTGGCATACTTATTTAAATAAATATAATATAATATGAAAGATCTCTGAATCATTTAGACACGGACATTTACACAGACCGCTATGAACTGTGTAGGTCTTGAAATGAGACAAACACTGCAATCTCTCATCTTCTTTATTTTCGTTAATGTTTATTGTGTCACATTTTAAATTGATCATTTGTGGAAACAATGTTCTCTTGTTTTCTTTTTATTTGTTTATTTTGGCTATGCGGTGAGGCTGCGTTTTTTACTCTTTATATGCATTTTTCATATAGCCATAAATGATACTTTGTAAACATAAAATCCTCCTATGGACTCTCTGAGAGTATGGATGCAAGTAATGTTCACCAGACTGGAAGCACAAATAACAGGGTTTCACTGTGTATTCACATACTATGTCTCCAATTATATTTCAAATAATTACCATACGTATACTATTGTTGGCAGTTTAATTAAAATTAATAGAAGTATTGTCAGCAGATGTTTGTTTGAACATGCTATATAATGAGCATATCCTCTGTACACCAATCATTTACAACATTTGCTGCTAACATGGCTTACTTCGGAGTAAGAGCTTGCTTGTTCGTAAGTAAACTTACAATAATTGTATTTAGATTTCAATTTGAAATGTGGTAGATTCACGAAGACCCGAAATAGCCGACAATTATCAAACATATTCAAATGACATTTGCAACGTGAAGTGTTAGATATGTGTCCTAAATATTTGTCGTTTTCTTCCAAAGATAATAACTGAAAATTTAATATTAAATATGAATGTAAAATTTAGAGGTGCAAATGCATTTTGAAACTTGAAATGATGCAACATCTGCAATTTTGAGCAAATTCTCCAGATTTTGTTGTTTGTATGGGGCAGTGTTGTCGTCATTTTATTAATATATGGTTCAATTTTTTTGTTTGACAACTGGCAATATTGGTAATCTGTAAAGTTTGCTCTAAAATTGTCAAAATGTACATTGTTTGCATATTTTCCTCATTTTAGACGATTACGACGCCTATTGTGAAATGGTGTTAGCAGTTATAGTATTAAAACTAATTACTATCCAAAAGTTTAACTTTTTATGCATTCATATTCATATAAATATGATTTTAATTTACCGAACTTGATAAAACTTAGGATAAATGACGACAGCAATTGATATGACGTCATAAAGTTGAACAAGACGACATTCCGTACTGTTTGGTAAATTAACAATATATAGTCAAAATGTTTAACAAAACACCTAATAGTTGATAAAATAATAGATAAGTTCTGTCAACATATTATAACAATCAAATATTTATCAAACCACATTTTTCCATTCTAGTTTTATGGTTCTTGTAACATTTTAAGGATCTAATACATAATGTTTCTGTACTATCATTACATGACGAGCATTATATTTTTCCTGATAAATGTAAAAGACAAAAACAACACTCACAGTTATTAAATAGAGAAATATTTAAAAATATGTATTTTGTTAGGCCAAATATGATAAATAGTGACATCACAAACGCTTAAAAAGCCTTGTCGAAAACCATGCAGACTGTTTAAAAAAATTCTAAGAGACAATAAGTAGTAATAAAATAATTGTCGAAACAACGCAGACTCAATTGAATACGGCAAAAATTTCTTTAATCTTTAAAGCTGAAACAATAATGAAAGAAACAGAATGCAGTTTAGAAAAAGCGCTTGTTTCACAATCATCACAAAAGGAAAATGTTAGACTTAAGAGTTATCCTGTTTAATAAAAAAGTGTGTCTACACATATATATACTATACAATATAATATAAACTAGTCTATATAATGGTCCCTTTCTGTCGTCAATATGTTTTTCGTCCTTATAAATTTAATTAAATGACTGATTTCTCATTGTAGATTACCATGATAGTGGTGGGCATATTGGTCTTTAAACAGACTGAAGCTCGGGAGTGTGAAGTTAACAAAGTCAGTTAAATTCAACTGTTCTTTTTTATGATATAAAATGATCAGTTTTCACTATTGAAAAAAAAATTGATAATCTGATGTATCATTTCAGTACAACTTTAAACCATGTTGCTGATATATTTGTAAAATGAAACGAATTCTAAAACATGTGACTATATTAAAACCTTAATATACTAACATAATCAAGTTCGAACCCATACGTTTTCCTTTTCAAAGTGATTAAGTATCTTTTATTCAAGGGTTAGGGTTAAGGTTAGGTTTAAGGTTAGGCTAACCCTAAACCTAAACCCTAACCTTTACCTTAAATTACAAGTTTGCTGTCGCGTGACTGAAAATTTATTGATATCTAGAGAGTCACGTTACAGAAAAATAAATTTAAATTTTCTTTCACCAGTAAAACATTTTACAAATTCGATACCGTCGTTTTAATTAAAAATATTCAACTTCCCTTTTTATACAATAAGATCATAATGGCCTATATAATCCGAGTATTACTTGACTGTCTATTACATATTCCGAGTGTTTTATCTTATAGGACTGTAAACCGGGGTTTGTCTGTAGGGCTAAGCATGTAAGTCAATCGTCAGAATCTTCAAGTGAATCGTCGAAAACTGAGGAGAAAAAATGTGTAAAAGGTATATTGATTACTCAACCTTCCGCGCTTATATTCTGTGTACAGTTGCCCCATTTTAAAGCTACAATTTAGACTGCATATGGTCGAATAAAAAGTAAACTAGATTGATTTAAGAAAAAATATTGTTCATAAATTTAAGTTTCATTTATTAAGATTAGTTTTATGTATGCTAGCGAAAATATGTAACATTACTTGAAGGCGCATTAAAATCTGTTTTGCAAGACCACTTATTTGGTTATTAACAACGATAACTAATTTAAAAAAAAAATGTCTTTTGCGAAAAGTTTAAATAATACGTTCGAAATTTTTAAGGTGATGACTTTAAAATATCATTTTCGACTGAGCAGCTTAAAAGTGTTGAAAATACCGTTTTTGGTAGTTTCCTATATGGATATAGTATGTTTGTCTCTTTGCAGCACATAAAGAACATAAAGAACCTAACGAACCGAAAAAGAAGACTCCTTCTAAGGAAGGACAAAGTATATTTAAATACTTTTTGCAATTAAACATTGTGATGCAACTTGTAAAAGAAGCATAATTAATATTTAATATTCCCTGCATAATTTGGATTCATCTAACACCCATGACCCATGATTTTGTTTAACAGTTTGTTTATATAATATGATGTGACTGTGCGTTTCTTCTTTCGTAAAAAATAGCGTATAGCTATTCCGGGTTTTAGTGAAATCTTTGGTCACTACCTGCAAATTTTCCTTTCCTTCTAGTAAAATAACCGCAAACAGATACACTTAAGGGATTTTCAATATCATGTTTCAAACTATTGAATAAAATGTATGCCGAAACAACGAATAGAACTTTATTTGTTTATGAATGTAAATAATTTGGTTCTGAAGTTGTATTTGATCATTGTACTTAAACGGCTGTTTGTCTGTTTGACTCTTTGCAGAACATGAAGAACATAAAGAACCTAAACAACCTAAAGAGAAGACTTCATCTAAGACAGTACCAATCGTTACTCTGTAATTGAACGCTTGTACTGTAAAACAGTTTGAAAATATTAAACAATTAAAGTAGCGATAGTGTTGTTGTTGAACATCATGGGATGTAAACACCATTACAAACTAATGATTAACTCACTAAAACAGTAAAAAACTGGTGCCTTAACTAGAATTATCTTCAAACTATTCACGCCATATTCATTATGATACACTAGCATGGCATCATTAATGTAAAAGAAAACGACCCTTAATCACCATAATTGTAAAATGTTCAAGTGTAAAACATTGTTACTTTGATATTTGGCAACCTGAATACATTGTGGTTTATTTGAAAATTTGATGAAAGTTAAATGGAAACGTTCGATTAGTGGCTGATTTTAACCAACAGGCTTCGGTTTCTGCAGTACTCAGTTTGATGGTTTCTTTTAATAGGTCTTATTCTGTGAAACATTTCACCTTTCCATATGCCATAGCACAACAGACAAAATTGAAATATTAATTCGAAACACTTTTTACTGTTCTGTCCAATATTTGGTTCGAAGTACTATTAAATAATTTTCGCCTCAATATTTCGGCTCTTGACTTATGATATGAAGTTAGGGTTATGATATAAACAGTTTCAAATATACAATAAATACCTGCATTTTCCTTTCCTTCGGTAAAATTCTAAGCATCTGTTATATGTTGTATTACGTTTCGTGATATAGAATTAGTATATTAAGCAACGATAAATATTTAACTTAATATATTGTGAATTCTCTTAGTTTCGTGATTCTTTGTTTTATTATTTCTAAGTGTTTATGGAATAGATCAAGCGGAAGTAAACAGTTTTAGCCACATTTGATGAAAAGATTTTATCTTATATGTCTTTTTTGACAGAAGTTTATCCTTTTTAGAGCTATTGATCAGCCTTTTTTCAGTTCACAATACCATCACGGTAATTGATATGTTGAATTTAAATAAATATTCGCTATGATATAATGTATATCATATGTTTGTATCACCGAGCGTGACATAATTTTTATTTAAATGCCTCGCAAATGAAAACAATTGATCTACTGGTCACTTCTAAAGTATTTTATATAAATCACTGGCAAGACTAATGTAACGACAAACGCTCTACATTTTGAATTAAGCAATGAAAAAATCTTGCAATTACAAATTACTGTTCATGAATAGGCTCAATCAAACCGAGCCTAGAATATTTTCATTTGGTGGCTTTCAAAGTTCATTTTTCATCTATTGCAATTTATTCCAAGGCGGTACATGTAACCCCAAGGGTTCTCTTTTTCGTTGTTTTTGGCGTCTTATTTGAATCGACATACTTATAACAAATTTGCTCTCTCTTCTTCTTTTCTTTTTCGCTGCATGGGAAGGCTGTGTTTTGTGAGTGTGATGATTCCTGATATGCATGTTTCACTTTTTTATTTAAAATATTGAATTTATGAAATAAAATTGGCCCAATGTTTTAGAAAAGCAAATGGACTGATAGTGTGTTCATTGATTTGTAGACACAATTCCAAGGAAACTGTCTGCAATTCATGATGCCATACCAACATTTTCATGTTTTGATGTGTAGTTACAACTCATGAAGTTTTGCGTTTTGATAGTGGGGTTCTAGTTAACAGTTTGTTTGTAATTTATGTATTTTAATGAAGGTTTTATATCAAATTAAGTTTTACCTTTCACAAGTGATAAGTAGAACTTTAAACATGTATATTTTAAAGTAGATGTTACAATAAAATACCTCTACCTGCCTTACACAGTTGGTCAATACATAGGTCGACAAAAACTTGTTTTGACCTTCTCAAATACAACACTTTTCTAAACATATATATATTTCAGGTACTTTGATAAGGAAAAATGGCATGTGAATTGTATTTATATCGCTTATAATTAAAAACAAAGAAATCAACTTACAATTATTGTACCATATACTGTAACATGTATCATACTTTAATAAGAGGTATTTGTGAGTGCATTCATGTATAACACGTGTTCGTTTGTGACTTAGTTTTGTAGATTAAACGTCCAACAAGGATAGACGGCAGTCTACGTTTGGAAAGATTAAAGTGTTATTTGTCGTAATTTTCCCTATTTCGATGAAGATTACACTGTTAAATTATTGCTTATCTAACGATAATTATATTGTACGCTGTATGTTGTACGCTGTTGAAAGAGAGAGAAAATATAAATTATGTAGTGCGCTTAAATAGTATCCCGTTTCCTGCTGCATCTGTAATCATTTGTGTTATGAAGCGAAAATCGTTTATGACGCGATACTTTTTTCGATCTATTTTTTTTATTCCTGTCATTGTGTTCTTGTCGATTTGACTTAAGGAGCTCTGGTCTCTGTAACGTAATTTAACACCCATCGCTTTGCTTGCTATTTGCTTCTTATGTTTTAAACGTTTGAGTGCTTTTGCACACAAAATATTCGATTTGATGGGTATATTGGAGCAATTTCACCAATACAGCCTGCACCCTAGAAGCGGGTTTAAACCCCATATTGGCAAATTTGGACAAAGGCGGTAACCCTGCAGATTTTCATTTTCGTGAATTATTGTGGTATCTTATTTTATATCTGTTATTTTTAAATTATACAGCTATCTATTCCGCTCTACTGTTGACTTTATGGTGAGGCTGTGTTGTCTTATTGTTGCTTTAACTGATATGCAAACTGCACTTGTTTCAAGACAAGAAACAACATAATTCAACAAAACTTACAATAACCTCTAAAAATTGAAACCTAACGTAGAAAACATACAATATCGATAATTTCAGATATATCAAGGCTGTATATTGTTTAAACCGGGTTGCTTTACCACGTGTCTTTAAGTAATGATGTAGTTTACACATTTATATCAGAAAAACCACTTGCTTCAGGTGTCTGTGCTTAAATCGCAGTTATTTCGATCGATTATGATCAGATAAAGATCACCGTACTCCTATGAACCAGCACTTTCATCACCATTAATCCTCCAATATCAATTGGCTGTCGTTTTCTTAATCTTTCAAAGACAATTTTGTTTGAATTTAGCAAATTTAGCAAAAAAATGTTCACCTTACAATTAAGGAAATGATAAATAAAAGAACTCTTATTTTATTTGTTGTTTGCACACACTCTGTGAAAATGCTAAGAAAATGAATAAAATAAGAAATTGGTGAGAAATGCATATCAGGAATAGCCACATTCAGAAAAAAACAGCCTCTCCACACAGTAAAGAAGAAGAGAGAGGGAGAGAGCATGGTTAATATAATGATCAGTTTCTAAAAGACACTACAAACAATTAACAAAACTGGGAACCCAAGGGGTTACCGCCTTCGAACGGTCAGTGGCAAATGAAATTGCCAAGGGGGTTTAAACCAGGTTCTAGGGTGCATCAACCTCACACTTGCCCCAACAGTTTCTCATATCACAAAACAAGCTCAACAATATTGCATGCAAAAGCACACAAACATATAAAACAATATTGTTTTGTTTCATTTCATTTCATTTGCATTTCATTCAGAGCAATATTGTTTTTTCTGACATTGAATCAAGTATCAATATCATTGCTGTCGTGACATTTAAAACGACACAGTGTCCCGTTTAGACGAGTAAGACTTAAAACTCTAACACAAACATGTATACTTCTATGTATGCGGCGCATACTTAGGCCTGAAGAAAACATACCTTCACAGATTACAAATTAACAACATTAAGCGAAAAAAGTGTTAATCATTCGGAGGTTTTTTCTTATTTGAGTGGTTTGTCAGCAAGTAAAAAGACAACTTCCGTTTATTGACAACTCAATTTTTCATAGAGATAGCATATACGTCACAAATAAATGACCCTTTATTTAACGTGTTTTATGTTCTCATTTTCGTTTTTTCTCTATGTCTGACTCAATTGTTTTTAATGAACTCAAAGTCGCACACGTGTAGTTAAACGGATAGTGACACAAAGCATTTCATTCAAAATGCGGTAAATTTATTTCGTGATAATGGAATCGTGAACTAAACTTCCAATAAAAATAAGAGGACCGTCTTCAAATTGTTTGCTCGATTTTTTCTTCTCTTCTTCAAGTCGAACGTGCTTTGATGCATTTTTTTGGAATAATTACATTTTATTATCAGACAATAAAACTTCTTCAGGAATATTATACCGTTCAGGAGAAGTAATTTCTGGGCAAAGTTCTTAATATTCAGATGGAAAACGTCTTTAGCGCATACTTCTAACAACTGTTACCGATAAAAGAAGAGACAACTATTGATGTTTCACCGAGCTGACTACCTTTATCTAAGTCTTAAAACGTGCCTTCATTTCATTTTGGTATAATTAGCGTAGTCCTTTTGAGTCAAATTTTTGATATTTCTTTTATGCGCTTAATATTGTCATTTGCATATTCGGAAAAAAGCTGAATACTTAAGTTAGAGAGTATCTGCTTCACAAAAAGCATTCAACTCAGTGGTGTACATGTTCTTTTATATGCGAGCCTCTTTCTTCTGAAAAGTTCAGTCCGATTTTTCTTTTAATTACGCCGTTAAGTCTGAGAAAGCTTGAATTACCTCTTAACTTATTTCAAACCTACTTAGACATCCAAAATACACACAAAGCCAAAGTTCTTCCGGATTCATAAATTGTTTCACTTTTTTCAATACATGACTTTTCAAAATGCAAATGAACTTGTCTCGGAAAATAGAGCCTGTTCGTTAGGCCGAGAAGATAACAAAAAACTATGCATCAAATAAAAATGATTAAACAACCTTGGAAGGATTAGTTATGTTGATTTTTTTAACCAGGCAATAGGATTTTTCAGATCAAACATATACAGGTACAAGCAACCCGTGTTCTCGACAATTTTGCATTAAATGACAACAGAAAAGCACCACTATACAGAACGACAAACACATTAAACACATGACACAAAAGTAGATGTAACTTCCAAAAAGTTTGTGTGTTCTCAATGACCATTCTAAAACCAGAGTACAGTACAATCAAAAAGATGACGTTGTCAGAAGATATGCGATGCGAAAAAATACTGTATAATGGGTTATTTTCGCGATCGAAAATTTTCGCGATTTTGTCGTAATTGTAATTTTCGCGGTTGTAATTTTAGCGAAAAGTGCGCTAACAGAAATTAATGCGAATGTTATTGGGAATTTTTGGCGTTTTTAATTTTAGCGAATTCACGTCGGTCGCGAAAATAGCGAAAATATTATGCTCGCGAAAAAAACCCATTATACGGTAATTCTTTCATTAAGATTTTCTTAGAAACCTTCATAAACTCTTAAAACCTGTCGCCGACGTCTTGCAATCAAAGAAGTAAATATTGCGATCCATGTCACCACAAATCACAATCACTTTTTTTAATAAGATTAATACGTGTTGATGTGAATGTCAGAATTTCTATTTAAGTATACATCTTGCTGTTTGAAATGTCTAGAAACCGTTATCACTATTATTTTTTCATACTTTAAACGCGACGTCTGCTGAGATATTACAGTTGTACTTTACTTTGAGTTATTTACTTTATTATGGAGAGGAAGGGTCAGGCATTCTAAAGATAATAAATGTCGTTATAACTTCACTTTCTCGTTTCAAAACCCATTTATAGCAAACTGCTTTTGTTTAATATGTTATATAGACAAAATAGGTTATCTGCACACAAATATTAGTAACGTTTGTTTTTGTTGAATATTATTATTATAGCTCTTTAATGTGTCATATAACTATATTTTCTATAACACAAACGTATCCACTACAGCATTCATGCGCATTTTATCATTTTGGTGACCAGTGTAGATCCAGATCAGAAGGCACGAATGCGACCAGTGTAGATCCAGATCAGAAGGCACGAATGCGACCAGTGTAGATCCAGATCAGAAGGCACGAATGCGACCAGTGTAGATCCAGATCAGACGACATGGATGCAACAGACGTACATTGAAAATCCAGATCAGAAGGCCAATGTGATATTAGCCATATCCCAGCTTGTACTCGTTTTTGGAAAAACGGTTCCTGTAAAAGCAAAGCAAAATAACTATTTCCTTCAAATACCAAAACTGTCAAGCTAATGTACATTGTTTCGATTTTAAAAGCGCTACTTCTTGCTGATTTTTATTTATTTAGACTACACGGTCTATAACATGTAATAATGAAAGTTCTTCACTTCTAGTGCAATAGTTTCAGTGTTAACTTGCCGTAAATATGTTCGGCAACTTTTACTTTCTTGTGAAATAAACTACTTTGAAAGTTAACAGTAATCGTCTGGAACCTGGATCCAGTAAAGATTTACATTTTAATATACTAGGATAAAAATATGTCAGTTTTCACGTTCCCTTCAACAACTTCAACAAAGGTATCACATGTTTAAGTTTATGATTAATTTACAAAAAGTAGATAAGCGGCTTAGCTTTACTAATAAAATCAGCTTTAAAAACTGCAATTTTAACTATTATAATAAAAAATGGATAAGGTAAGTAAGATACACAATAACTAACTTTTCCACTAGAGGTAACAGACAATAGGATACAAACCTTACAAACCCAACAGTGAAGGCACTGCCTTTAAATGATCAGCGATCCATGTGAATGATGGAAGTGCAAGATTGGAAGATCTGCTATATACCAACAGACTAATATATCTACATACGTGGTATCTTCCTGATCAGCTCATCATGTTAAGTACATTCTCTCGTTTAAATAACGCAGATGAGTACGACTGTACCAAAGAGGAACATAACTTGAAATTGTTATGAATACAGTCTGCCAATTTCTGAGAGAAATATAACGGACATATCGTTTTCATCTGTGCTACAAACACCAGCAAAACTTATCACATACCAAAAAGAAAGCAATGCATGCGGCAGAAAGGTAAATAAGCCGACGGTTCATATATTAATAACCTTAACGTCCTCAAACATATTAAATCAAAGAGCTGAAAGCATTGACTGGCGCGCTGGTTGAATCGAACTTGCCCTGCACAGATATCATTACTTTAAACAAATGAAACTATGTGTGATTTTTTTTCGTTAAACTTTGTGACAGTTACTATCATCAACATTAGCAAATAATTCAGTATATTCAGGGATTTCAATAGATGCAGGTACTTGTATTTTGATGCAAGGAAATTAGTTTTTCCACTTTTAGGTTGGGGTCTTTTTGATGCAGGAGCGTATGATTAGTGCTTAAATTTTGCTAGAATAACGATGATCAGGCTCCGCCACAACTGAGTAGTGTCAACAATGAAATGCACAAGGCGCACATACCTTAAGAGACTGAAACAGTTACAATCTTTACGTCGATCGCAAAATGCATTAACAAAAAAATTCGCCAACTTACTTACGGTCTCCCCAGGGTTTATGGACGGGTTGTCGCTGGACTGTTCGTGATTTTAGCTCGCGAAACTTTATTTTTTAACTATCATTTTATACAGTTTTATATTTGTACCAAAGTTTACTGCAACAACTGTATATAGTACATAGATGTTTTTTTTAATCTCTTTAGCGTCAAGAAAGGTACAAAGTTAAAATAAAACATAACTAATGTGAAACAATGTGTAAACAGTATGTCAACATGTGTTTTAATTACATAAACTGATCTGATCTCATCAAGTTACAATGTCAACTATATACTCTGTATAGTTAGTTTTTCACCTTCATTGTCCAAGATATCTCAAACTCAGTGTTTAATTACAATTGACAGGATTAGGATTAAACTTTCACACGCCTCTTTTTTTCTTGGGCCCAAGTGCTGACTGCCTTATTATAATGAAACTTCAGTACATCAGGACCTTCCATGGATATCATTAACAATTAATTTAATGTTGAATTGTTAAGCCTGCTTCTAAGCTTTGTCTTCACTCTTGATAAGGTGGAAAAAACCCACTCACAATCTGAAATTAAATTTATTTACGATACCAGTAAACATATAGCCAGCTTCATATACATAAATAATATCATAATAGGTATTCAGTTAACACAAACAGGTATGATAAATTATATTGTGCACCCCTAGAACCTGGTTTAAACCCCCAGTAGCAAATTATTTTGCCACTGACTGTTCCAAGGCGCTAACCCATACGGTTCTCTTTTTTGTTAAACAATCAACAAACAAATAATTTATTTTCCTCTATATATATAATTTCACGACGTGAAGGGGTACTTGGCGTCGTCAGAGTCGCTCTTGAAGGGCTATTCGGAATGATCTCGATCTCATTTCTAGAATTTTGAAGTTCAGAATGCCCGATGGAGTTGGCATCCCCCTAACAAGGCCGGTTTCTCTTGAAATAAGATAGAATCGACGAGTCGTCGTTCTTTCGCGCATGCATACTTGAAAATGCGTCCGACGAAAATGAACTGATCGTTACGATGATAGCGCAGTAAAATGCCACAGAATGCATTTATTTTGCAATTTAAGTTCTAACTGCAACTTGCCAATAGATTTGTTTAAAACAAATCAATTATCGCGAAATTATTTTCATACATGTATACAGTACAATTTTCGAAGTGTTTGTCTTCTAATCACAGAACAAAGAATAACCAAATTATTACACATGATCGCATCTCGTAAAAATCAATGAACATTATGTCAAACACACCCGCTTTTAATTGAGAATATCAACATCGGCAGCACATTTCGGCCTGCTCTCGCGATGACCACTTACTTGATACGCTCTCGTGGTCGCAATGATACACCCGAAGTTAAGGACTGCGCATCGCAGAGTTCACGGCATCGTTAGCTAAGACTGGCGCATGCGCACATGCGCCAGTCTAAAAAGTGAAATATGCACATCAGGATTAGTCTCACGGTCTCTCCACACATAATTTCTAAATATCAACATAATGGTGTTGATATTATAGCAATTTATCTGTAATAAAGACGCGGTCACCACAAAAAAATCTTGAGATTGTGCTGATTTAAATATCAGAAACAAATTTACTATCCATTAGACCCTCAACAAATCATTTAAATTGAGTGTTAACGTTTCCATCTTGAACTTTATTTTAAACAAAGACACGTGGTGAATGCAAAGATAATTCCAGAATGAAATACAACTAATAAACAAACATGCAGTGTTAGTTTACAAGCGTTATAATCCAGTAATTGTATCAACATTCAGCTTTGCTAGACAAATAAATCAAAAAACGAACTTGTTTAGTCTCATGAAATTAACCTGGCATTATACAAGTATAAATGTGTTAAATATTTCATTTTCTCATGAGATACGAATATTACTAGTAATAATTTGCGGTGGTCATCATGTTCTGCCGATGTTTGCAAAGACTGAAAATATGCAAAAAAAAACATAGTAAATAAATCTTTTAACTATTATCACAATAACTAATATATATATATATATATATATATATATATATATATATATATATATATATATATATATATATATATATATATATATATATATATATATTAGTTTTATGATTTATGTCGGTGATATATAAGCATGCCATTTTACATATTATACAGTTGAACCTGCCTTGGCAATCACCTGTCCTAAATTTTCATTGCCTTAAATAGCCACCTGTGCTACATTATAAGAAGCCAGATTTTGTCTCGCCCGTGTATGGTTGCTTAAAACGTGTTTGACTGAATACATAAAGTCTATAAGTTTTCGTTACTACTTAAATTGAATGAATTGTGTATCAAATCCGGTGACGCACGTGAAATAGATTAAAAGGGACATTTGATAACATCCAAATACGACAAATACGCCGCGTATAACAAAATATTTTGTTTAAAATATGTTACAAGAGAAAATGTAGTATTTTCAACAGTGTTGTAATAAATATTGATATTTTTCCAAACAATTAGTCGGCATTAGTTTGCGTGCAATGTACGACAACATTAGTAATATTGTTAACAATCTATTCAGCCGACAAATTAGTCACTTTTGGTTGCGAAACAGTTAAACGTACTTGTAAATGTTTACGAAAACGACAAATTAGCCATATAAGATTCATTGATATATAGCAGATGAACAATGTAAAAGGAAAACGCTTTAGGAATTGAAAAAGAACACCAGGTTATTGTACATCACAATCAGCAAAATGGCCATTACTTGATTGATGACAACCTTTCAATCTTAGAATGTCAGTCAAATATACACACAATTAGTTAAACAGTGTTCCATTATGTCTAAAAAAGCAACATATGCATATCAGGAATCGCCACACTCAAAAAACACAGCCTCCCCACGCAGCAAAAAAGAAGAGAGGAAGAGAGAGAGAGCGCATGTTTTATATATGTATGTCAATTCAAATAGGACGCCACAAACAATTAATAAACAAGAGAACCTTTGGGGATACCGCCTTGGAACGGTCAGTGGCAAAACAAATTGCCACTGGGGGTTTAAACCAAATCTGTATTGGTTGTGATATTCAAACCACCGATTATAAACTGGTTGTAATAAATTTCTGGCAGCTACCGGAGAACTGACGATAAGAGAGATATGTTTCATCTTTTCTAAATAATATATTATATTATTGCATACTGGGTTGTCATATATATTTATCTTTAAACAAGCTACAACTCAGAAATCCAAAGCTCTATCCCTGTAACACAATTCGTTCTGAAAAAGCTAATCACCCGTCAGCAAAGCGCTAAGGTCAATCTTAGAATTTCAGTCAACAAAAATAGTGATAGTTTCATACATATACTCCAAACTGATGCCAAGATGCCGGTTAAAATTATTGTTGGAAAAACTTTTACTTCAGCAAGGGCGGTTTAGATCTTCCGGTAGAAAACATGTTAAGTGCAATGCAATCAATAAAAAAAGAAAAAAATGGAACCGAACACGACAAAAGTGAAACAGAAAAAAAAGAAATGTGACTTGGAATCTATTAAAAAAACGTAAATCCTACATATATCCTACATATTCTACATATTACAGAGAACGCCAAACACATACACCAAACTGTGTGTGCGTGAAAAATATCAAAATCTGTATTGGTTGTGATATTCAAACCACCGATTATAAACTGGTTGTATTATTAAAACCTAGAATGAATGAGCCACTTAAAATCAAACACCAATGTCGTCAACAACAGGACGGCAATATCCCAAGCATCAACGTTTGCGCTTTGAGTTTGTACACAAATATTAACTATGAAACTTGTTTTATCAAGTCATCCTTATAACACCTACCCATGGAAAAAAAACAAACACTGAAATATTAGAATAAGCATGCAGGTCGTTGTAAACATTTAATAGTGAATAATAAAAACACCTCAAAAATTACAAAAAAACAACAAGACTGTGCGTGCGTGTGAGTAGGGAGTACCTGTGCCACGTAAGGCTTAAAAGGTTACCTTGCTGAGCTAAGTTTAGAAGACATTATCGATTACAATTTTCTATAGCAAACAAAAAAGTTAATCCAACCTTGGAGAAACCTGCGACCTATCAATCATCTAAAACAAAGGATAAAATACAAAGCAAAGCGTTAGGAATCCGATGTATGGTAAGTGAACGTTTAACTTTTTATACGTTTGTCTTGCCATAAATTTAGAAGCAGAAACTTCATTGCACAGTGATAATGATAACGTTAATAAAAATTTTGCAACTAGGTTGGAAATTGCATTCGCCTTCATGCATAATGGTTTGTATTGACAATCATCTAGACGGAGTAACAAGATATTAGCACAATTGTTTAAAGTATCTTATTTGAAATGGATAACTTTATATGTCCCTGCTGTCTTTTCATCTACTGTTTTGGCTGCCTGGAAAAGCTGTGTTTTCCGGGTTTATCGCATTGTAATTAGAAATCATGTAGTACCATTTTATAGCATGCCTCTGTACTACATCGTTCTAAATTTTTTGAGTTAACTTGGCCTTTGCATAAATGAAAAATATTAAAGCGTTTCCATGGAGAAGACGATACTTTACTACAGTAAACTGAGAGCATAATGCGTTACCACTGCGCATACACTGTGTTACCATTGAGAAAATAATGCGTAAAGGACACTATGCAGTAAAATATAATAACTTCATCTATTTTGTTTAATAGATGCAATTATTATGATCAATTGTCTATTGAATTCTTTAAAAATATGTTGAGAAACTGGGTGTCTTGTGATTACATGTTTGATTTTATTTAGTGTATTAAATCTAGTAAATCATGGTAGATTGACTTGTTTAAAAGAAGAAACTAATGCAAACTACGAACAAATTGTATTTAATCAAAACTAATTTCCAAGACCAAAAACAATTTACTACATTATGCATGTCAGATTTTGATACAGTAATAAGTGGAGTAATTAAAAAGAATGATTCCGTTTGATAAAATAAGGATTCCTGGTCCGTCAATTAACAGCAACCTAAACCGATGATGCGAAAATAATGACAACTACCTGATTCAATCAATATGTAGGTTCAGGGGTGTTAATCTTACACAAGGTGCTCACAACATAAAGAATTCTGTTGTCAGATCGAGGAAATAACAGCTCTCACCGGCTTCTAAAACATCAAGATTTGGATAGCCTTGGGAAGCAATGTAGTTTGATTGATGACCATGCTTTATAGGTTAATGGTGAGATCTGTACTCTGAAGGACAAGTCGTCTCAAAGGGCACAGTGTACAAGCTTGCGAAAATAGAATATCGTTTTTAAACATTGGAGGATCCAGATTTGTTTGCATGTCAACCATTGATAAAGACGTATGAAACGGTTTTATGCAGATAAATAAATTAAATACAGTAAAAACCTGCCCTACAACAAAAGCCAAAAATCATCTTTTGAGGTCCATCTAGCTGGTCTTGGTTCACTGTCTGGTGAATTTGTTTTTTAAATTAGTCTTTTGGAAAAATAAAATGTGGTCTTTATCCACCATTGATCTTTGTTTACAGGTGGTCTTTAGTACAGGTAGGATTTTACTGCAAACGATTATGGACTAGAATTTATTTACATTACTAGCAGTTTTTAGTAATCAGTTTGTAGACGGACCTGTGTTGAATACATGTGCCAAGCTTCAAAACATAACAGTCTGAGATTTGATTTTTCAAGTTTTGTATTTGTCCTATTTGTTGATAGGTGTTAATAGAATATGAATTGACTAATTAGTATTTAAAATTATATTTAAGTATAAAACATAGAAAAATATAATGTTTACTTAATAAATGGTTAACAAAAAAAATAAAACACGCAATTGTGTCTTGAGAAATGATCTGAGGACATCATTTCCAGCTTGCCTGTCATATTGTGACACTCAGACTATAAGCCATAGTTACTGTACTAAGGATTGCGCAGTTTACAAAATAATTAGATGTTGAAATATGGTTCAGTGTGCATTCATATTTATCAGACACTTAATTTCGCAGATGTTTCCTTTCTGCCAGCTAACTTGTTATGTAATGACACCTAGACAATAACTCACAGATCTTTGACTTTAGTATATATACACAAACACAATTTTGTTATTGGCATATGATTTAAGTTGCGCCATGTTTAACAGACCGTTTGCAGTTGTTGTTGATTTTTGTTGTTTTTTATTTCTAAATTATGTCTTTTAAGAGCCCAACAAATTCAAATTGACGAATCTTTGAGCTGACTACTAGTTGATTTCTCTGCGTGTGCGTTCAGTCAAAAAAGTTAAGAAATGACGTTTAACATGTAATAAGCATATGACATGCCGATAACTTAAGTGATATTCCTAACAATCTGCTAGAAGATACATTAATACGCAGGCGAATATTCCTGTCATATATTGTTAACTTACTGATATGAATGAACAATAACATCTTCTCAAAAATATTTCTGCGCTACATCTTTTTCTCACTACTTTTGTTTGGCATGTATTAAATTTATAATTCAGTACGTAATTTACCATGTTAAACATATGTTAAGCCTTTGATAGGTTCAGCGTTAGGGTTAAAATAATCTGAATATACATAAAAATCGACAGGTGCTCAAGATTAAATGTTGCAGGCATACTCATTTGGTTGGGTAATGAACACGCCTTGAAGAAGATTTTCTTAGAAATGAGAGTTATTCGTAAATAGATTTAATACCATATTTTTAAAACGTTATTCGGAATTTTATGTGACATACATTGTATATAAAAATGTATTGAACTTGAAATCGAAGTAGACATGAATGGTGTTTTACTCGAAATTTTACTAACCCGAATGATTTTAGAGGTTTGATGCAAACATTTTTTTTATTTTGCTTGTTTAATAATAAGCTGAACATGTCATGTCTAATTAAAAACAATTAAATAATTTTTAAACTTACAAAATAAATGTATGCGTTTATTGAACACAGTTGAAATAAAATGCAGGAGCTTGATAACGGGCGCTGAATCAATCAGGAACAGGAAATACGCATTATCAAAGCGTAATTGTGTTTTGTTATAACATATGATTCAGTTTTCGTGTTCCGCTTCATGTCAACTGAGGTTAAATGTAACATAATTCAAACATAGCATGAAACATTTCAATCTTTTTTATATGTCCGCTCTTTTATATACTAAACAAGGAAGAAGTAAGAAATGGAGGTAATTTCGTGAAACCTTTCTATTTCGGAGGACAAAATATGGTAACGTTATATATCAGAACATGTGCTAAATTTTAACATTGTCAATGAAATCATCAGTTACCAGCTGCAACAGAAACAACAAATGAAATTTAAAAGCTGATTCAACGGGGTAAAGTAAAATAAATTAATTTATTTGTACTTATAATATCATTTTCATGAATATTTATCTGAAATTAAATATTCTCTTGAACTAATAAAGCCGCAGGAAAGTGTGTTTAAGGGTTCACCTTTTAAAAATTTGGTATTGATTCTGGTATATGTATTTTATTTCTGTCTTTTAAACGCTTCGTTAACTGGTGACTTTTATAAATGATGGTGTTGTTTCACTACATACATGTACTCTATCTTTTTAACACATTATGAAATATGGTTAAAATTGGTTAAAAGATGTTTTCTTTTCGCGAATAATAACGATAACTCAGGTGGTAAGGTGTCCAATCAGAAATTTGTCTGAGTATAGCTGACACTGCTGTACCGTGGTTGATAGTTGTATTACAAGGGTTTCGCCTGACAGTTCAATTCACAATGGGTATAATAAATGTATCTATATTTTTAAATGTCTACGTAGCCCACATTATTCAGTATCTTGGGACACAATTAGACAAAATCTTGACACCGACTGCCAGGATTTAATTGTAAAATTTATCTGTTACCGTTCTAAAATATTATCATGCTGCATTGAATATAGCTAATTGGATAGAAAATCGTGGTAAACATTAACATAATTATATTATCGAATTATTGACATGAAATGGTATGTAATAAATAAATAGGATTGAAGAAATGGTCATTTCCTGATATCTGTAATTTTGTGTAACTAGCAGCCTGCCACAAGATCGCTCCCCTGGCCAGAATGTCTTATGTTAGAAACAAGTCAGAGACTACATATGTAATAATTGAGACTTTATTTAGAATATTTGTAAAATGTCGTATGAATTAAATTTTCGTGTCTAATGCAATGACGCATGTTCATTTTTTAAAATTGCATTTTACGTAGTGTGTTTTCACATATCCGATTAAATTTACGAGAAATCGAAGCGAAACATTGTTTTATCGCGACGATCATATCTTTCACCGGATACTGTAGATCACCTAAACAACAAACGGTCATTAAACATTTTTGCTGAATATAAATTAGATATTAATGATTTATTTCATTTTTCAATTTCCTATTGTCTTTTTTACCAATTATCAGTAAGTCTACCAGTTGGGACAATATACATATTTAGGTTACTCAAGCACGAACTCTAATGAATTGTCTGTAACATGTCGCATGAATCGCGATACCAAATTGTATACATTAAAGTTTCAATATACGTGTCCGTTTTCCCATTTTCCTTCTTTGCGGCGTCAGTTCCTGAGATTTGAATATTTCATTTTTTTAATTTTAGGTTAATGTATTGAGCAATAAAAACCTAATGATTTTTTTATTGTCCGTTTAAATAGTCCGAAAACGTTAGTCATGATGTCCTACATTTTAAATGGAAGATACTCCTAAAATAGAATAAACCAGGATAGCTACGTTGTGAAGTATGATTGAACACGTGGAATAGTCGAAAACAATAAACTCAACTTGATGATTCGTTAAACAGTATTGACAAGTGAAGTTAATGAAACGTCCTGTAACAGGAGAAACCAATCACCGACCTCAATACTGCTTGAAGGGAAAGGAAACAAATCTGATTTATTTTACTTTTAGTGTAATTCCATTTATCTGTAAACATCATTAATATCTGGTGACTCATGTGTCCTCTGTGGTCAGTTGTTGACACGACTTCACGCGATCAAACGACTCTTTTTAGAACATTTATTATATTGTGAATTATATGCTCGGATGAAAAGACGATAAAAAAGAAATTGGCGTTATAACATACTTTTAGGACGAATATATATATTAAAGTGAATTTCCGATTCTAACATTCCAAAGCTTAAGTTGTACTTACATGTAACACGATTCAAGGAGGCATGGACAGTAAAATATACGTCTAATATGGACCGTAAACATACTTATTCAAACTTATTATGCAAAGTTTTCATCTTTTTTTAATGAAAATAATAAAATATAAACACACTGTTTCAGTTTTCAATTACTCATTTTTTCAATTAACTCTTTTTATTTGCAAATGTGAATGAATTGCAGATACCTATTGAAATAAGCATTATGACACCAGACAACTGACCTTAAATTATATTGTCAGATGAATTATTCTTGTACATAATGTCGTATTATTCCGTGATGCATTCAATCTCAAATATTTGATGATTGAAATCCGAACCCCAAACGCGTGAAATGAGGAAAGAAATTACTCCCAGTTATTACACTCTTTCTCTCATTTGAAATGAGGCAAATAATGTGTTACTTTTATGGGAACGCAACGTCTGTCATTGGTCACGAACGTCATATTAACAAATAATTATCACTTTGTAACGTTATTAAATAAGCATTGATACAGAAAGTTAATAAGTCTGGAGTATCTAATATACGCATGCATACTAATCGTTAAAACACGCAAGCATAACATTCTAAATATGAAACAAACAAAAGAAGCGTGCAAACATCATATATCAGAGCGTTCCTCGCTGTTACGAATGCAATATTTGCTTTCGGTAATGACAACCTAACTGTCTAAACAAATCAGCCGCTAACAATAAACCGTTGGGGAATATAAAACAAATTTGGATATTAATTGTTGGCGCTTAAATATTGCAATTGAAGGTCAATTATACAAATACATTTTACAAATGTTTTAAGTTTCCCAAAACTCAAGTCGGTCTTTTACTATTCAACGAAGATATAATATACCTGCTGTTTTTAGGTAATAAGCTACAGTTTATTCAAAGCTTTGAGTTTTCGAATGCAAGATACATGTGTAAAACTTGTCATCCAAGAGTGATTTATGTATACCCAATTGAAGGAGCAATGCAGATATATAAATAACTTCATTTCAGGTTATCATTGTTGATGCTAGAATATGACAGGATGCTTAAATAATGATGTGGCTATGGATAAAGTATGCCAAGTAATTTAAAATTGGTGGAGCTGCACATTCAGCGAAATCCTATAATCGAACCAGAGAACCCTCAATTACAGCAACTGTTCCAACCCTAATGCGTTATCTGGACAGACAACTACTGGAACCAGAGAACCCTCAATTACAGCCACTGTTTCAACCCTAATGAGTTATCTTTACAGAATACTACTGGAACCAGAGAACCCTCAATTACAGTTACTGTTCCAACCCTACTGAGTTATCTGGACTGACTACTACTGGAACCAGAGAACCCACAATTACAGCCACCTTTCCAACCCTACTGAGTTATCTGGATTGACTACTACTGGAACCAGAGAACACTCAATTACAGTTACTGTTCCAACCCTACTGAGTTATCTGGACTGACTACTACTGGAACCAGAGAACCCTCAATTACAGTTACTGTTCCAACCCTACTGAGTTATATGGACTGACTACTACTGGAACCAGATAACCCTCAATTACAGTTACTGTTCCAACCATACTGAGTTATCTGGACTGACTACTACTGGAACCAGAGAATCCAGAATTACAGCCACCTTTCCAACCCTACTGAGTTATCTGGAATGACTACTACTGAAACCAGAGAACCTTCAATTACAGCCACTGTTCCAACCCTACTGAGATATTTGGACAGACTACTACTGGAACAAGAGAACCCTCAATTACAGCCACTGTTCCAACCCATATGAATTATCTGGACAGTATACTACTAAAACCAGATAACCCACATACAGCCACTGTTCCAGCCTTACTGAGATATCTGGACTGACTATTACTGGAACCAGAGAATCCTCAATTACAGCCACTGTTCCAACCCTTAGGAGTTATCTGGACAGACTAATACTGGAACCAGAGAACCCTTAATTACAGCCACTGTTCCAACCCTAATGAGTTATCTGGACATTAGTATACTGTCCAGATAACTCAGTATGGTTGGAACAATTACAGAGACTGTTCCAACCATACTGAGTTATCTGGACAGTATACTTCTGGAACCTGAGAACCCTCAATTACAGCGACTGTTTCAACCCTAATGAGTTATCTGGACAGAATACTACTGGAACCTGCGAACCCTCAATTACAGCGACTGTTCCAACCCTACTGAGTTATCTGGACAGACTAATACTGGAACCAGAGAACCCTTAATTACAGCCACCTTTCCAACCCTACTGAGTTATCTGGAATGACTACTACTGGAACCAGAGAACCCACAATTACAGCCACCTTTCCAACCCTACTGAGTTATCTGGATTGACTACTACTGGAACCAGAGAACACTCAATTACAGTTACTGTTCCAACCCTACTGAGTTATCTGGACTGACTACTACTGGAACCAGAGAACCCTCAATTACAGTTACTATTCCAACCCTACTGAGTTATATGGACTGACTACTACTGGAACCAGATAACCCTCAATTACAGTTACTGTTCCAACCATACTGAGTTATCTGGACTGACTACTACTGGAACCAGAGAATCCAGAATTACAGCCACCTTTCCAACCCTACTGAGTTATCTTGAATGACTACTACTGAAACCAGAGAACCTTCAATTACAGCCACTGTTCCAACCCTACTGAGATATTTGGACAGACTACTACTGGAACAAGAGAACCCTCAATTACAGCCACTGTTCCAACCCATATGAATTATCTGGACAGCATACTACTAGAACCAGATAACCCACATACAGCCACTGTTCCAGCCTTACTGAGATATCTGGACTGACTATTACTGGAACCAGAGAATCCTCAATTACAGCCACTGTTCCAACCCTTAGGAGTTATCTGGACAGACTAATACTGGAACCAGAGAACCCTTAATTACAGCCACTGTTCCAACCCTAATGAGTTATCTGGACATTAGTATACTGTCCAGATAACTCAGTATGGTTGGAACAATTACAGAGACTGTTCCAACCATACTGAGTTATCTGGACAGTATACTTCTGGAACCTGAGAACCCTCAATTACAGCGACTGTTTCAACCCTAATGAGTTATCTGGACAGAATACTACTGGAACCTGAGAACCCTCAATTACAGCCACTGTTCCAACCCTAATGAGTTATCTGGACAGACTAATACTGGAACTAGAGAACCCTCAAGTATAGTCACTGTTCCTACCCTAATAAGTTATCTGGACAGACTACTACTAGTTACTCTTTTCTTATATCTTTTCTTCGCATAAGCTCTCTAGATTACTAAATATGTCGAACTTATTTATCATTTGATGAACAAATTCAGTGAATGGTACAAAAACCACAAATTTCAATATATTCGCTGTCTGTGAGTAATAATAAACGCAAAAACATCAAACCAAAACAAGATAAAGTACCTACTATGAGTGTGTATAGATTGCCGTACATCCACAAAACACCATAAAGCAAGAGTTATCGCCAACTCCACTTTTTGCAAAACACTTTATTATCCGTGCTCTTAGCATCTTCTCTTACAGCAATTAAAGAACAAGCAATTAGGTGTTATAGAAAATGGTGTTGAAACCACAGACTAGACACTAGCAGTTAATAAAAATCAAACGAAAACAAAGTGCACACTTTCTTTTGGAAAAAAGGTACAGTCAAATTGTTATTATTAATTTAAGCAGCCACCCAAAGGAGTAACAAAAAGTGGCTGCTTAACACAGGTAACCGTTTAAGACAGTAAACATGAATAAAATGTCAGTTAAGTGCATATTCAAGGAGGTCCAACTTTATATATGTATATCTGTTTCGATCGACTCAATCAAAGTACATGCATTGACGTGTAAAACAAATTTTCAGCCCTAAAATTATTTGCACAAATACATTTATATTTTGTAAGTTCAATTGATATTGTAGGAAAACTGAGTAAACCAAAGTTTAGTTTAACAATGTCAGAAATCGAATAAATGTATCTATTTAAATTTCAATATTACATATGATGCCTATAGCAACGGCACAAAACAACAAAGAGCAGTTGCTATAACAACAAGAATATGAAGAAAAGCGACAAGAAAAAAGTTATGCAGTTCATTTTTATTTACAATATTTTAACAGGTGAATCTTTATAGATAACGTTTACTAAATTCCAGAAACATAGCTCAACCCGGTATCATTTAATTTTGAATTCGGGAACAGTATCAAAATGTTACACCCTCTTACTAATTTACATTCTTTTTTGTAAATAATAAAGTTACCACAAATATCATTAGTTAAAGATCAACTACAATTTAGATAAGGTTTAAACACCTTACCACTCGATACTATATCTTTTAATCTCTGTCTGACCAATATAAAAGTATACATCGGTTTTCGTGTATGAGATAAATCTTTTGACTAAGAATGAGATGAAGAATCAAAGAGAAATAACAAACGATAGTTTAAAGTACACAGTTGCTATGTAGTATTTTCCCCTTTCAGTGGCGCTATTCTTGAATATAGTACTCTCCCTTTCTGTATCGCTTTTCGTTTGCCAATATTAAAATTAAAATTAAAATTTTTCAGTACATTTTATTTTTGACCAATGTATTTGTAAAGCGTAGAACATACGAGCAATCTTTTGAAATTTAAATTATCATGATAAGTCGTATACCAATCATACGACAAATGTCAGCTACCGTAAGTAAACTAAGCACATTAGTAATGGCCACAACGAGAAGTCATAGTTTACCCACACTGGCAAAAGTAGAGAGGATAAGATAAGAGAGCATGGGTAATAATGATCTAAAAAAGACACCACAAACAATTACTGGAAATGAGAACCCGAGGGATTTCCGTCTTGGAGCGGTCATTGTATAGCCAAATGGTGACTACTCAATGAGGTGTCAAGTATTATAAAGTATAAATAAAACCGAGATACGAACATTCACCATATTTAATACTTGAAGCAGTTGGAGACGATTTAAAACAGTTGTTAAACTAGCCTTGAATGAAAAGTTGGAAACTCTGCTGCTGTATATAGAAAGAATTAGACAGGCAAAAACGAAATAATTAATACCATTAAACAAGTTTAAACAAAACATTGTTAAACATACAAATGACAAAGCACTGCTTGGCAAAAGGGGGTGTACTTAATGATCTTACCGGGACCAGAGCACCTGGAGTCAAATCGACACGAACACGATGGCATAAAGGAAACAAATCGAGTTACTTCTAGGTTCTTTTAAAAGATTTCCCCATAAGCCTTGATGAACTCTTAAACCACTGCCACCGTCATGCAACCAAAGAGGTTAGCATAATGATCAACTGTAGATAAGTTAATCACCAGGAATGCACAGCGCTGTAGAATATAATGTTGCTAACCTTTCTCTTTGAAAATACAGACTGCTTTTACGAATAATGTGGAGAAATTAAAATTGCCTTTTATTTTCTTAAGTTTAAAAATAAATCTCCATAAAAAACCTGGCTGTGAAAAACCTTGTTGCAAAATGATTTTAAACTGCTCATTTTTTTCTAAAATGAAATCTGGGTAATGGCGATTGCAAAATGTTTTCCTTAATTTGTGGTACCGATATAAATCTTTTATCTAAATGTGCATAAGAGTGCAATGGGGAAATAGCGTTACGTCTGAATCAACGACGATGGAACATTATATTGCGATGTTACTACAGATTATAATTATCGTATATATATTTATGGTCTGAAGTTCTACGTCTGTGTTTATGGAAAATTGGGAAATGTCGGCCATATAAATAAATATTGAACAATGCTCAATATCCAAAAATAACACTAATTTTGTGCCGATGGTCAGTTCATGTATTTATGTAGTTTCTTTTTTATAAATAAAATGATGCTGTGATAAATAATTTTAAGAAATATCCAATAGCTAAAATATACAGCTCGATAGTAAGCGAAAGCGAATTGTATTTCTCGCCATTTCGTTCATTGATTTTCTGTTAGGTTTACAATGAATTTCCCGAAGGGTTTCTACACATTTTGAAACAACAATTGCTTTGACATATTGTGCACTTGCTTGAGAAGTTGATATTGTGAATTATATCAGAAAATGGAAAAAAAATATATTTCCATAAATATATAAAATGTAAATTGAAGATGTGCTGAAAAAAAACATAGACGGAATTTCAGCTGATGTTATAAAATGATCGTTATTTCTTTCCATGTTTATTATAAATAACAACGCCAAGTCTTCATAGTTCCAGACTAGATAGAGTTCTTAAATTAGACAATGAGAAGCGTTACCGTTTTGGTCTCAGTTATACTCATTAACAAACGCCGCGGCAATTAGTATTTTTCAAGTAAATCGAAATGTTATCTTAGAAACACGCGATCTCAGAAATTTGCTATTAAGACTTTAAAAGCAAACATAACTTAGTCTAATGAACATGTATGTCTGATACATATTAGCAAAATTAACACAAGCTTTTGAACTAAAAAACAGTCCATATCGAATCATTGAAATACGTATATCCTATGTAAATAACAAATTACCAGTAACACAACATCAAAACTAACTAAAAATAACAAAGTCTAAATGAGCAAACGAACCTTATTTATATTATATGTATTTCTTATCGATTTAGCTAGCAACATTGTCGGGGTATGGATGGGTTGGAGCCAATTTACCAAGGCTACATGAAGGTATCTGTTCATATGAAACACTGACAGGGCATGTGCGAGGTTTGTGCACCTAAAAACTTGTTGTTTTAAAATCCAAAAAGGCAAAATGTTTTGCCCTGACCATGTTTTCCCATTTGTTTGATTGTTATTTGTTTTAACTGTTTGTGGTGTACGTGTTGCCCCAGATCTAGTTTGTTTTCGTTAACTTACTGTGATATCTATTACAGATTGTTGTAGATTGATTATACTCAAAGTAAGTACTCTTTCTTTTTTATTTTACTGATAGCCGTGTAACATGGATTCTCAAAAATCCACGCCTTAATTCATAATTAAACTCGGGACCCCTCCCATGCTAGGCCGGCTTTCAACCACGTCGCCATAAAAGCTAGCTCTATGGCGAGATAGTACAAGTGCGTTACAAATTACTTAACCATAGCCGATAACAGCCTGCTATCAAGATCTGTTTTTGCTTTAACTAATATTTGTTACAGTTTGCTATAACAATACTCTTCAACAACAATATATCGTCAACATGTAGGAATGAAAACAATTACCAAAGAAATAAAGTACTTTCGTATCTTTCCATTACTAACATATCGGTCCTCCCGGGATGCAGATATGTGTTAACCTAACTGCAAATCAATGAAATGAAACACTGCTGGGAGATAAACATGATGTATTATCTGTTCTGTGTCAGCTATTAAATACGACATTTATAGAGTTTTACAAGTAAAATTGCAATCCACTTGCCAAAAACAACGCTTTTAAACGTCTGGTTTTCAATAATCTCTTGGCATCAAAATTTCTCCTTTTTCAATTTTAAAAATATCACAGTAGCGCTGTTTGTGCCATCGAGCGGCTGAAAACTGTCTCCCCGCCATTCAGTCAGTGATGTTAAACAAGGCTGCTTTAATTTGATTATTTTTGTTGGTGGTTTTTAAAGTCCCCTTTTTTTCTAACTTATATTATAACAATACCTTTGTTAATATTCGTATCAGGAGATGGAAGTATTTGATTTTTGGTGAAAAAGTAATATATGCATATCAGGAATCGCCACACTCACAAAATACAGCCTCCCCACACTGCGAAAAAGAAGAGAGGAAGTGAGAGAGCATGTTTGTTATAAGTATGTCGATTCAAATAGGACGCCATAAACAATTAACGAAAAGAGAACCTTAGGGATACCGCCTTGAATAGAACATCGTTTCATTTCACTGTTGTAAAAGAAATTATTGTAAAATTGTACCAGATTTGAATTTTAAAAGTTTTATTATGCCCATGTCCTCCAAATATATTCAATACGCCCATAAACGGTATTAATCTATATAAACCACATTTATAAAGTTTTATGTTCACTGTTATATGCACACATTTGTTAAAAATGTTCAGCAGATGTACTTTTTACTTGTGAAGATATAAAGGTGCGCGGAACCCGGGGTTATGTGGCCAGGACAGCAATATGCATTTTCATTACTACTCACGAACAGACTCAGTTACATCGAAATAGATGAAAAGGGAACTTTGAAAGCCACCGAACACGACAAATTTGAAAATATTGCAGGCTCGGTTTGATTGAGCCTGTTCATGGGCAGTAATGGAAATGCATATTACTGCCCACGCCGCCTAGCCCCGGGTTGAGCGCAACTCAATATTTACACAAATAAATAGTACAATTTGATCCATCCCCAACAATGGTATGCATAAGAACATAGCAATGGACGGCTTTCAAAGCTCCCTTACTATTTACATTATACCGTATGTGGTTTCTTTATTAAAATAATGTAAGACTTTTGGCCTCAAGCTTGATATTTGCATATATGCAACACATCATTTACTGCCATTGTTGTTTTCTTAACAAAAATATTAAGAAGATTAGAACCTGATTAAACCCCCAGTGGCAATTTGTTTTGCCACTGACCGTTCCAAGGCGTTATCCCCAAAGGTTCTCTTCTTCGTTAATTGTTTGTTTGTGGCGTCCTTATGAATTGACATACTTATAAAAAAAAGCTTGCTCTCTCCTCCTCTCTTCTTTTTCGCTGCGTGGGAAGGCTGTGTTTTGTGAGTGTGGCGATTCCTGATATGCATATATTACTTTTTTAACTGTAATAAATCGTAAATAAGCAAATGACATACGATATAAAGAGACAAATCTTAAATCAAACTGTCCTCTTTGCTATTAATATGCAAATACAAAAAAGACGAAAGCAAAAATATTGTAAATAAAGTATAGTCTGTTCATGTGCAGGAATTGAAATGCCTATTCTACGCCGCCTTTCCCTGAATTTAATTTTTCATAGTGTAATCAGTTTGGATATAAATGTATCCGAAATGATAGTATGTATAGGACGCTGATCAAGAACCACAGTGTCGTATTACAATATATAAGCTGCCTATTCTATTCTCAGTTCTGGTGGAATGCGCGAATGTCCATTTTGGGGAAAATAATAATTTTGCCACTAAAAATCCCTAAAAAAAGCGAATGATGTCGACATAATATTGGTACATTTAAGGATCTATTGTGAGTGAATATTACGGCGTTATAAATGCTACAGTATATAACGATATTATTTTAAATACTTTTTACTCGTTGTACGTTGGCTCACAGTCAGTCTAACGTTGTACGTTCGTTCAATGTCAGCCCAACGTTGTAAGTTGGCTTACATTCAGTCCAACGTTGTACGTTGGCTCACTGTCAGCCCAAGGTTGTACGTTGGCTCACAGTCAGTCCAACGTTGTACGTTGGTTCATTGTCAGCCCAACATTGTACGTTGGCTCACTGTCTGCCCGAAGTTGTACGTTGGCTCACTGTCAGTCCAACGTTGTACGTTGGTCTACTGTCAGCCCAACGTTGTACGTAAGCTCACAGTCAGTCCAACGTTGTACGTTGATTCATTGTCAGCCTGACGTTGTGCGTTGGCTCACTGTCAGCCCAACGTTATACGTTGGCTCACTGTAAGCCCAACGTTGTATGTTGGCTCACTGTCAGCCCAACTTTGTATTTTTGCTCACTGTCAGCCCAACGTTGTATGTTTGCTCACTGTCAGCCCAACATTGTAGGCTGGCTCACAGTTAGTCCAATTTTGTACGTTGGCTCACTGTCAGCCCAAGGTTTAACGTTTGCTCACTGTCAGCCAGACGTTGTACGTTAGCTCACTGTCAATGACGGGTATTTGAAAAATACATGAAAGTGTTTTAGCCTTTAAGCCGAAAGAAAACTTGAAATGGGACGTCCTGAATTGTTTACGAGATGCCGTGGTTGAGTGAATTGTAGTTAATAAATGTTTGGATGTTTATGCATTTATACATCTACTTTCACAACGTATAGTCAGTCAACCAGTGGTTTTTAAGATCTGAAGCAATATCAATTTGTCCACGTTATTCGTATAAACATCTACAAATCTAAAAAGAAATTTTTTTAACGTGATATTCTTTATGCCTATTGATTAACTCTAGCCCATCTACAGTTAATCGCATTGCTTAACATTTTGTTTGTACGATGGTAGAAAGGGTTTAGAATTGTATGGAGGTTTCTAGGAAAATCTTGACAAAGAACATAAAGGCTCCATCTGTTTCTTTTACTCACATCACCTTGCTCTTGCTGAGAGGACTCAAGGGGATAATGTGCTGAGTATCCACCTTCTTTGTTTGGCAATACCAAGAGCTTCCTATGTCTTATTATGTGTGTGTGCTTTTGCATGCAACATTGTCGAGATGATGGGTGTGTTGGAGCTAAAGGAAACAACTTGTACGTGTTTGTTCATACATATGAAAATCTGTTGGGGTTGTAATGCACCCAAGAACCTGGTTTCAATCCATCTGGCAAATTGTTTTGCCAGTGCCCGCTCCATGTTCATATTGTAAAATCATGAGTGCGGCTTTTTCGGATATGCATGTTTCACTTTTTGTAAATTACCCATTACGCTTCAATTAATTTAATAGACATCTTTTGTCTTTGCTGTCATGATTCATCAACGTCAATAACCATACATTTGTTTTATCTTCAGTGCATATCAAGCGCATTTCAAGCCATTTTAACTGGATCAATAACCACATTTTGAGAATTTTCATTTAGCATAATTTGATTGACGGCGAATTTCTGTCTAATATTGAAATAATAATATTAACGTCGTGTGTTTGCATTAGTATTTAATGCAAGAACTATTATATTCAATATTTGATGTTCCTCAATGGATTAAGACTGGCATAATGCATCGGATGGTCTTCTGCAAGAACTCAAGAAGTCAAGAAATGTGTTTGCATCAGACCAATGAAACTATGAATGCTGGAACAGCAACAAGCAGATCTTTGGATGGCAAAACGTTTGCTATGGGTGTTCTATGAACGGCACTCTTCCACGTGAAGGATTAAACTGAAATTGTTCAAACATAGGAAATGAACAAAGTTCTCACTGATTAGAACATAATTTTTATAAATCACCAAATAACGGAATTTATTTTTTTTTTTTAAACTCATTTTTATCTAAAGAATTTTTAAAGAAGAGATAAATATTCGACACTTGAAACGAAAGGCAATATTTATAAAAGAGGATACATCTGGTAAAGGATTACTTAAAAATATATTTTTAATCAAAAACTTGTCAGGATGAATGCTTCTACGTCTGTGTCTGTTAAACATTCGCCTTCAAACAAAGCCAGAAGGAAAACCGGCAACCTCATCGATCTTGAGGTACGTCTTTAATATCACAACTAGTTATAACTTAATTACTAATTTTTATTTTCTATTTTACTAGTCAGCACTAAGATATTCCATGCATTCACCAAATTTATCGTTCGCAACACGCATATTACTTAAGCAGCGATATGGTATAGCGTTGATGCGAAAATCAATCCTCTTTTGTCATTTGTTACTCTTGGGTGTTGCCTTTGTCATTATTTAGTGTATAGAGAGAAAATTCATTATTCTGTATTCTTAAGCTATGTCTATTTTTTACCCTAAAAAGTAAATACATCAACTTGTGTTTTGGTTAACTTCAAAACACGTCTTCTTATTTGCGACACAAAGTCTTAAAACTAATTTATTGCTTAATATGTTAGCTTGCCCCCTTTTAATCTATTAACTTTTTTCATGCCACCATATGTATCATTCAGTTTCCCCCTCCCTTTAAGAAAACCAGAGAAAACAACAATCCAAATAACTAGTATTTTCAGCTTTAAATTATCACCTTTCCCTAACTTGAAACTCGTTGCAACAAATTGGTGTTAAAATAATCTCAGTCTTAGAAAACTGATATTTTAGTCCTGAAAACGAGAAACTCTTAATAAAAGTTAAAAAAAACTGAAGCAATATTTTACTAAAATATAACATGTATAGTTTTGTAATGTAACAGTAGATCTGCTTTTATAGATGGAAATTGGAACTTTGAAAGCCACCGAAAACGACACAAATGAAAATATTGCAAGCTCGGTTTGATTGAGCCTGTTCATAAAAGTAATGGAAATTCCTTATTACTGCCCATGTCGCCTAGCCAGAGTTGAGCCCACTTCAATATTAACACCAGTTAACAGTACAATTTATATCCATCTCAAACGACAGTATGCTGATACATAACATTAATTTGACCTCACACAGCAATTGAGCGTTTTAATTTTTAAACGCTTTAAATTTTAGTAATGTATCATTCTTTTCGAGCTCAACTATCTTATAATACTGATAATTGACGTGTTCAAATCTTTGCACTTGACACAGTGCCATACAGTTGCAGTCAACGGAATTTTGCGTTTTTGTTGTAGCCCTTGAATCTTTATACCTGACACAAGAACTTATAATAATCTTTGCACCTGAGACCGTAACTGATAGTTGAAGTCATTGGATCTCTGCAAAATTATTTCATTTCTCAAATTTTTTAACCTGAGAAATTTAGACATTTATTGCTTGATGGCCTCAGATCTTTGCAAATGTTACTGGTAGACTGACGTTACCTGAAGTATATCAAATCACCAAAGTTATTTGATTCTCCAGAAGGAAGAAATATTTTCAAATGACGTGTTGTGAGTTTACAATGTCCTTGAGACTGTATGTTAAGAGCTTAATTTTGGTTGATTTATCTATTCAGTAATACTGGATTTTACTCAGATTTTATTCATTATGCAGTTTATTAAGCTAGTGAACGAAACCGCAAAACGGGTTCTTAACTGAATAGCTCATAATAAAAAGTTAAGTTAAAAGGTGATATTAGCACTAAATCTAACTATATATAAGGAATATAACAATGGACTCCCTTGAAAGGTCATACCTCACGGTTCAGGGTCAAATAGTAACGAATCAAGTTCACACATAAAGGTTCAAAACTGGTTGTATCGTATCGGTAGATGTGATAGCCAAACCATTTTTTTAAAACACATCCCATAAAACATTTTTAAAATAATAAAAATAATTATGGTCTTCTACAACTATTTTTTCAATGTAATTCAGTGCAAGATAAACACATTGAGCAATGCTTTTTTCATCTACGGTCAAGGCAAAAATATGTTTAAATGATGAATGCTTGAACAAATGACGGCTTCTCGAAATAAGTGATTACATTAACAGAAAAAAAAACAGAAAAAAAACAAATGCTAGTGGTCGGCGAAATATATGGTGGAATGTAAAACTCACTATAAGGTGAACAATTTATGAATCCCCTGATATCATTTCACCTAAAACGTTCTCAATATTTCGAGTCTCAAAGCGACATTAAGCGATTCTTATGCAAATGGTAAGCGTTGATCGAATACGTTTAAGAACACTGTATTTTCAGTCTCATCTCTTATCAATACAAAGAAGCAAATATATGCGCAAAGATACTTTCAAATATAAATTGCCGATCTATGTGTTTTATAAGCCGATACGCAGGTGTGGGCAATCTTGTCGTTGTAAAAGCAAATGTTTCTTCGCATAAACCTTAAGCCATTTTTTGTACTTCAATGGTATATTGAAGCAGATGTCAATGGATAATTTTCCGTTAAATAAATAAGACGCTGTTTATCTTGAATCTAAGCAGTTTGTTTGTCTGCTTTTATTTCCTTCATCTTGATATAAGTTTAATTAAGAATCGTGCTTATTCATTTTGTCAATGCAATGTAATTAATAAAAAATGAAAATAAATAGGACGGATGTAAATTTTAATGCTAATTTGTCTAAATACTGAGTTGCGCTTAACCCGGGGCTAGGTGACGTGGAACCTTATATCCATTTTCATTACTGTCCATGAACAGGCTCAATCAAACCGAGCCTGCAATATTTTCATATGTGTCGTGTTCGGTGGCTTTCAAAGTTCTTTTTTTAGAAACAAGGTTATCGGTATCACATATTAAGGAAAACCTTCTGCAAGTTCTATAGCCGATACCCTGATCAAATTCATAAATACAGGTTCAGTTTAAAATCACAATTGCAACAAGGTAATTCACAGCCAGTTTTTATGGATAAAAGGCAATATCATTTCTCCCAGTTATTCGTAGAAACTATCTGTAAAACTACCAACAGGATATTTTACAGCGCTCTGCAGGCCTGGTGATTAACCCATCTACAGTTGATAATGCTTACCTCTTTGGTTGCACGACGAAGGCAGGGGTTTATGAGTTTATGAAGTTTTTTTTAAAGAACATAGAAGCTCGATTTGTTTCTTTTCAGGGATTGTCATCGTGTTCTCGCTGATTTTACTCCAGGAGCTCTAGTCTCAGTAAGATCATTGAGTACCCGTCCTTTAGCTTTGAAATGCTATTAGCTTCTAATGTTTTATATGTTTGTGTGCTTTTGCATGCAACATTGTTTATCCGATGGGTGGGTTGGAGATATTTCACCAAGACAACTTGTTTTGTGATATGAGAACCTGTTGGGGGAAATTGTGAGGTTGGTGCATCCTAGGACCTGGTTTAATCTCCCAGTGGCAATTTGATTTAACACTGACCGTTCAAATGCGGTTACCCCTTGGGTTCTCAGTTTTGTTAATTGTTTGTGGTGTCTGTTGAAACTGATCATTTTATTAACCATGCTCTCTCCCTCACTATCTTCTTATTGACGGTGTGGGAGGCTGTTTTTTTTAATATGGCAATTCCTGATATGTATATTTCACCTATTTTCATCTACTCTAACGGAAATATGCAGATCAATAAATCTTTGCCTAAATGTTGACTTAAATATACATACTTTATTTATCTTCATTTTACGGACTTTAAGAAAAAATAACTAAAAATCAAAAATGGCAAGACCTAAAATTGCACTACAGTTCTAGACCGCCATATTGTTGTCAGTACATTTTACTCATTTAGGCATTGAATTTTAGTGTTTTGTAGTGCTTAAGTTTTGTGTTCGGGTGTAAATTTCAGAATTTCAGGTAATTTTTAATCTAGATATTTTTCTTTACTACATCAACTTTTTGAATGCATTACATGTAGATTCTATCGAAATAATTTAATGCATGTCCATATATTACCAACATAAATGCATATTTGGAATTGTCATTTGTAATCGTTATTTAATATAAAGCGTAACGCTACCAATACAAGTCCGATAAGCCGAGTTGTCTTAAGCGCACTCAATAATAATACGTTGAAAAGCCAATAATAGCGACGGTGTAATAGGTTGTAGGCTCGAAACATGTAATTTAGTTTTTTATGTTTTGATTGTTTAATCTTTTTTCCGCGAGGTCCTCTAGAAAAGAGAAATCGTCATGTTAATTTATTATTGCATCAAATGTAGCAAGTAACAACAGACATAAGTTATTCTGAGAGCTCAAGATGTTGAAACAGTAAAAATGGTTCTTAAACATTGTGAGAAGAAAGCAGCCTTTGATAATGAAAAATAAAATTTATTGAAGCAAAATATTCATAATACGTTGACATAACTACAATAAAAATTCAAAAAATATTATCTTAAATATAAAAAACTCTTAAAATCCAGAATCAGTGTGAGTCAACCTGTGTCGAATAGTAGTTTGGCCATCGCTAACCACACACGTTTACCACTGTTTTACCGGGGCGATGTGATATGGGGCTGGCGAAATAGTACTGTTGATGCGTAAATGTGACTTCACCAGTGTTGACATTCTATAAATCAATGTTAACCTCGCAAAATCTTATCTTGTCGACCAAAAGGTTATCTTTGTTATTGATTTTAACTTTGGTGCTATTGTTTGTCTTCCCGCTGGTCTTCCTGGAAATGACTAATATACTTTTGTTAGTTTCTACTTAAAGTTTATACAGTATTGTACCAGTTTTCACTCGCACTTAAAGCAGTTTATTATACATTCTCTTTAATTCTTCCGTCTTCGAAACAATTACAGGTAACAATGCCAACTGGTTAAACAGTGTTCTTATTTATTTTGTTTGATGGAATTTGCGACCACTTTTATCGTTGAATGCTTACTTTAATTACCAGTCATTAGCGCACTTTGATAACATTACCCGAATATTGATTCAGTCGATCGTCAGGCTATAAAACAAGCAGCTGGATAATTGCTCGTCGCATGTATAACTAATATAAAGTTAGCCTATTTGACGAAAGATATGTCTTCGGTAATCATTTTCGTGTTCGGTTTTTTTAAGACAGACAGACAGACAAGATTTATTTATTTCCAAAAGGCTAAAAAACCCATGAGGACAATATGAACAAATAAATAGACAGCGAACAGTGAAAACAATAATACATATATGCACATACATTAGCATCAAAAATGTAATGGAGAAGGTTCGTATATTAACATATAACATATATTAACATTTGTTACCAAGCATTAACATGCAAAATTAGTTTTGAACATTTTGAACATTGTTGGAACCTGTAACATTATAATATATTCTGTAATAATACGTCATAGTATTTACGAGAATGAAAATTTGTTGATAATTGTATATTTTTAAAAAACCCAACAAAACAAGGAAAAAAACAAATTAAAAACAAAAACAAACTAATTTTCATATATAAACCCATTTCTTACACGGAAAGCTTTCTCCACGAATATACCTAATTTCGTAATTATTGTTTTATTTTTGGAATTAATCAGTTCCAGGAATTTAAACATATTTGGGCGGTCAGTATATCTTGAAGATATGTATTTTTTACGAAGTTCACTATAAAGAGGGTATTATTCTATAATAAAATGGAATTCGTCTTCTAATAAATTACATATTTGACATGTTCTTTCATTTATTGGTGTTTTAATACACGACATTGAATAACTACTGTTTGACGAATTAACCATTTCTGTTGGTGATTGTTGTGATGGGCACGCTTGATTTAACATACCGTAGCTTTCACCTTGCTCATGGAGCATACCTGTAAAGGTGCAATGCTGATTTGATATTGCAGGTGCATAGCCGGCTTGCGGTTTTTTTTTTGGGGGGGGGGGGGGCTATCATTGAATTGCACTTCGTTACGTTGCGGCTGCGTGCTTCTAGTAATCGCCGGTTCTTGAGCGTGAACACTCGGAAAATTTCCTTGTGTGGGCCTACTCTTTCCACCAATATGTTGAATATTTGAATATTTGAAAGTCTGTCATAATTTACATAATAATTTCAGTTTGGGAATTCATCGTGGATGACCCGGCCATCGGCAATAATCTTTGCGGGGTACACAATGCTGACTTTTGATTTAGTATTCTTGGAGCGATAGTCCTTATATAATGGCCAAATACGGGATCTAGCCTGTTGAATTTCTTTCGGGTGATCATTATCTACGGAAAAACCAGGTTGGTCTTTCAACATGTATACCCTGGACATTATATATTCGACATCACCGTAATCTCTGAAGTTAACGATAATTGTTCTTTTGTGGAAATTTTTGCCGGTAGTTCTAGCTCCTAACCTGTGTGCACGGACCATGTACATGTATATGTCTCTGGTATCCAATTTTGTTTCCAAAAATTCACCAACAAGTGTAAATCAGTTCTCATTTCGGACTTCAGGAATTCCTCTAAAGATCAAGTTGTACCGTCTGGATCTCGCCTCTAAATCTATTGACTTATACGCTAGCGCCCTCAAGAGTTCGGTTTGCTCGTTTGTTACACTGACTACCTGTGCTACTCTGTGATCGACCTGCGCTAATGAATTTTGAAATTTGTTGAGCCCTATGCTGCAATTCACTTGCTCAATTCTAATGAATTTTAGTTCATCGAACATATGGACAAGTTCATCATCAATTGAACTATTGATAAATTCTTGCCTTGATGACTGACTATTACTATGTCCATTCTTATAAATTCCTTTGTCCGGTTCCCGCGCTGACAATATTTCAAATCTATTGTTCGTTGGCACAGAAAAGTTCAAATTTGGCTCCATGTTTTGATAAATCCACACTTATTTCTACACTTATAATAAAGTTTAGTCCAATTGTTCAAAACTGTTGAAAAAGATCAACGATTTCTAGCCTTAAGTCCAACAACTCTCGAAAAATTATGCAGTTAGAATTTTTGCGACTACCCTGTCCGCCATCTTGAAGACATCTAAGATGTTAAATGAATTTATTTGCCATTTACTTGTATGCAGTTCAGTTTAAGAATAAACCATTTGAAAAAAGTTAATTATTGTAAAATATAAAAAAGTAAAAGAGTAAAATATTGTAAAGTATTCTGATAACGGTAGTTTATTAAATACCATGTCGTCTTCTCTTTAAATAATTTTGTAGTTCTGTATAAATGTTCTAAATACTGTGAATGACCATGTTTTTAAAAAGATTGATATACACATGTACTTATTTAGGAATTTAAATAGCGACAATGAATGACACAATTAAAAATTCTATGTAAAGCTTGTTCTCTTATTCTACCTATTAAATTTTTGACTCTTGTTCATTTAAAAGAATAAATATATGAAAAGAACACCGTCAATTCGTGTATGTATCGTTTCTACCAGACGTCCCTAACAAAGAAGAAAAACAACGTGTTGTTTAAAAAGTAAAAAAATAATAATAAGGATTTTATGTTGTTGTTTTTTTTATCAGCAACTTAAAATAGCTGGGTTTTCACAAACTGCTGAAATTCGAGGTTAAACAAGATGCACAACATGACTGTTTGTGTACCACAACAAACTGCAATATAAAATAAACAGACACATAATTAATAAATAAAAAGCGATAATAGCACCTACAAACAATGATTACAGTAACAAAGTGTAGCATAGTGTTGTATTCAGGTTGAACTATAAAGTCTGAACATATAAAGATTCCAAAAAGCCCATCTATATTCCAGCTGACACGGCATTGACTCCAATTAATAAATATATTCACTTCACATATTATTACCATTCCATGTTCAGCGGCGTATGGTCTCCAAATAAAAGAATGGGTTTGCCCTAAACGAGAAAACAATGGGCGGAACTAAACAAAATAGAATTTTGACAGGGGATCTTAGAATATAAATCCTGCATAATACAGACAACGCCAAAGGCAAAATTTAAAAAGCAAGAAGTATATCTATATAAGTATATATAGAATGAACAATACCAAAATCTCTATTGACGGGGTTAATGAAACCACCCATCCATAAGCAGGTCGAAGTATATGATGATTTGCTTTTGGATACCTGTTGTCGAGTTGATTGGAGCGTTAGGGGCGGGGAAGTACTTGTTTTATTCATATGAGAACCAATCGGTGCAAGTGTATTGTTGATGCACCCTAGAACCTGCCTTGGCGGTTTGCCCAAAGGCTCTCCTTTTCGTTAATATTGTGGTGTGTCTTACCTATGCAGACATTCCGTTCTTCTTTTTGGCTATTGGGAGAGCGTATTTTCTGGCTGTGGTTAAATCTTATATGCATATATATTTGTCACACAAAAACTGGCCGGAACATTTTTTATAATTTAAGTCACGAAAAATAGCAGAGTAAACTGTCGTTAGATTGCTGTTTCCTCTAAACAGTTAGGATTATTAAATAAAAACAAAACTTAATACCGACTTTTACCCATGTTCATTTGCATTCCTTTTAACATAACTCTGGCAGCAGATTATTTCGGTATACTTTTTATGCATAGTGATTAAGAACGCAATTTACAAAATGCTTTGAAGAAAATGTTTTTTCGGTTTTGCAGATACATTCTGAAGTAGTAAATCTTTGTGTTTCAACTGTATAAGAAATAATTTGTCTAGCTACCTTCATTCCTCAACAACCAAATGCTTTAAGTTAGCATATCAGGTTTAATTGTACATGTATTATAAATGAAACGTATAAAAAACATTATATTATTCTTATACACTGCTTCAAAATAATATTACGAAATATAAAATTATGTTTAATATTGAAATAAACTCAACGATAAGTGTTTGCTTTGTAAACATACTTGGAATTAAAAGAGATAAATGAAATAGATATTGGATATTTAATGATTCGCTCATGAATGAGACGGCATATCCTATTTCCAGAACGCTCGTGTCATTTTATGACCTAAGCTGAATATCAAACATGTAGCACATGTACAGATCGCTATCCGTTTCACAGCGACTGTAGATAAATTGAAACAATATAAAAACGGATACAACTATTAAATGTTTTCAAGACATATATTGTGGACATTTAATATTACTGCGAATAACATAAACACATAGCTTCCAAAGAAAAAAAATTTATTGTATTAAAATTAACTAGACAAGATATCTGTCTCGTGAGACATTTTTATTTTTAAGAAATACAAACGAAAATCAAAGGCGCCATCTAAGCATGAAACACCATTTATCAAAATGATGATTGTTGAAATATGATTCACTAAAGAAGGATAATTAACAAGAAGAGAGGATGAATGCTTCGACGTCAGTATCTGTTAACCAGGCGCCCACCAGCAAAGCCAGGAAGAAAACAGGCAATTTCATTGATATCGAGGTATTTGATTTTTTAATATGTATTGAACAGTAATCGTTTGCGATGGATCTAAATTGTTCTGTTACAAATGTAGCTGGTGTAAATACTGAGTTGCGATCAACCCGGGGCTAGGCGATGTGGGCAGTAATATGCATTTCCATTTCTAGGCATGAACAGGCTCAATCAAATCTAACCTGCAATATCTTCTTCATAATTGTCGTGTTGGTGGATTTCAAAGATTTTTTTCATCTTTTTCATCTGCATCAAATAAATGATGCGAATCTCATTCAAAAAGTAATAATTGTAAATTTTGTCATCGTAACATGACCAAATATATGTTTCGTTCCCAGTGCTTTTATCAACATGTACTTTACGCTTTTCTGTAGCATCTCCTAACATGTCTTGTTCTGGAATCGAGATTTGCCTCTGTTTTTGCATTTTATTTCCAGCTAAAGTCATAGATCAGTAATAATAGCTAAATGTCGTCTGCGAACAAACGCTGCTTACATTGCTAATACTCCTAAAATATCTCTGAATGTTAACCCTTGTTATCACTATTATTAGTGTTACCAATAAAGCACTAACGCAAGATTCTTAATCTATGAGCCAAGTTCTGCAGTCGGGAAAGAATAACATTTTTATTTTTCGATTCCAAAAGCGGCCGTAAAACTGTTCCCCGTACATAAAGTCAGTTCTGTTATCAGTAAAATAATAATCAGCATAATGGAAATGCTGCCCACGCCGCCTGGCCCCGGGTTGAGCGCACTCAATATTTACACCAATAAACAGTACAATTTTGATCCATCCCAAACGATGGTGTGCATATGACGGTGGAAACTTCAATGCGGTATTTTCAGATTACCATTCCATGTTCAGAGGCGTTTGTTCCCCATATAAAAGACTGGGTTTGCCCATAAACGAGAAAACGGAACTAAACAAAATAGAATTTTTGACAGGAGATCTGTGAATCATGCATATCACACGTATATCAGGGCTATCCAATAAACCTTTTTAGGGTTGTCCCGGTTAGTTCAATTGGTCGGAATTTCAGGGTAAGGCGCCGTCGCCGTGACGGTGCGGGTTCGCTCACAGATAGAGGCAAAACCATTTGATAAGTTAATAAGAAATAATATTTGCAAATTCAATTCAAAGATCATTTGTTTAAACTCTTCAGTTGACCTCAAAGAAAATCCATTTTGAACATTTTATGACGATTGTAGTTTCCCATTTTTTCTTTTACATTAAGATAATCTATGATAAAGGAGGTATGTAAATGAAAATTACTGTCTGATATTTGAGAAGTTCTTGAAAACAAAACTTAATAAACAGATGGGTTCTCTCCTATAAAGCGTAACATTTGATCGAATTTGACTAATAGCTCTTGATAGTCTTGGCATATGTATTACTATTATAACTGAACCTCGTGTTATTCACACAAAATAAGGACACTTCAAATCGGAATCGTTGATAAGGTATAACAGAAATAAATGTTTTAACAACTGAACATAAAAAAGGTGAATTCTATTGTTATTGAAATCGCAACAATCGAAAATAACATAAAATTTTAGAAATGTTATATGTTTTGTTTATGTTACAATGCCCAAATCGAAATGTTAAAATCATGGTCAAAAATTAATGATTAAGGAATTATTACTGTTTGAAAGTTGTTTATGATTTAAGCTCAAAAAAATGTAACCAAAAGTGATTTGGTTTTGAACTTTTTTTATGTTGCCTGTTATGTGTTGGGTTATATAAAATTATGTTTATTCCTTCTGATGTGCGGCATTTGATAATCTCAATGCCTGTTCGGTAAAATTTTGCGCACGTTTTGTTTCCAAAACCGATTGGGGACTTCATTGAAACTTTACCAGAATGTCTGTGTCTAGGCCTTCTTGGTCAGGATTGTCAAAGTTGTGTTGACAAAGTTTTGTGCCCTTCATAATCATGTTTTACTATAAATAATATCTTTCTTGCGTGATATTATTCTGCCGAATTCGTTTAAGTATGAAGTGAGTTACGTTTATCATACGATGTTACTACATGTATGTTAAATGTACATCACGTGTTAACTTGCCTGAACATCACATATATATATATATATATAATAACACGAGCAACTTCAAAACAACTTAAAAAGTAATATCTGACATAAAAATAAGTACACTGAATTAAATGACCTAGTGTTGTAAATATTTAGTTGCGCTCATCCCGGGGCTAGACATCGTGGCGTTAAAAGGTATTATTGTCCATGAACACGCTCAAGCATATAAGTATCATACACGTGTGTTGGGTAAAGATCGCGTGGTCCGGCCCGAGTGAAATATGCACAAGGGCGGTAACGAGGCTCTGCCGAGTTACCGCCTAAATGCATATTTCACGAGGGCCTGATCACATGATCTTTACCCAACATAAGTGAATGATACTTTTTCTTGCATACCGTATTTATTTTGCGCATTTTGTGACATTTTTCTGTATTTTTTTTCTTTGCACTACTTTTTTATAGTAGCGGAATGATATACGCGACATTCCATCGTTCATTCAGAACTGCGTAAGACGATTAGACGGCGTGACTCATTCTACATGGGGGTGTAGAATCAACATTTCCTACACGGGTGAAAACACCGGATGACCTGATCTGGTATGCAAGAAAACCTAGCCTGCAATATTTTCATACCGATCATATTCTGGGGCTTTCAAAGTACCATGTTCATTTATTTAAGAAAGTGTTGAGTAAATTTATTTACAAGTATAAAAATAAAGTGCAATGCTCAGTTAGTTTATCTGTGTTACGATGAAAGGCTGCATGGGATATATGTTTGCCTTTAATATCTATTATATTGTAAATAATGTCTGGTTTATAAATATATTTCACTTACGAATCACTAACATGTGATCCGCCCATGCATCTACCGCGAAATAAACAACGCTTTATTCACTTGCATTGATCGATCAGCATACTGATGTTTAATTCCGGGTGATAGTTATCGTTAATAGCCTGTTATTAGTAACATAAAATGTGCATCAAAGAGATGATATTTAAACACCGATCGAATCGTAATATAAACGGTCGAACCATCATTATTATTGTTTACTTGTATCCTCGTGCTTTAAATGGCAGTTTCGTGCAAAAACCCGATGAATGAAGCCGAGGGAAGCACTGTTCAATTTCGTTTCTGGCCAAGAACTGGCTTAATTAAATCGAGATAGAAATATATTAATATCATAACCGTTCTGATTCATGTAACCATTGCAGCCTGTTCTTTCAACATTTGCTCTTGTTCACATAATTTTGATTGTGTGACAAGCAATCATACACATAAGTAAAACTAATGTCAGTTACAGAAGCTCACATCTTAATGTCAAACTAACCCAGCAAGTTCAGAAATAAAAGCGTTTAACTTATTATGTAGTTAAATGAACAGTACATCCACATAAAAAAATAAATTATAATATAGTTTGATCTTTATCTGCATTACCAGTATTTTGAATTATTTTACCAATCACCACTTAAATTTTGCAATTAGTGCAAAGTAATGAAATCGTATTTGCTTCGAAATGAATACTTTAACAAGTCTTGATATCTAACCGTTTGGTAATTAGACGAGGCCACGCGATTAAAACTCTTTGTCCATGAACTGAAATGGAGCATGAAAATTTGATAGCTTCATTTCCTTTCTTTACCTAAGATTAAACATTTCAATTAAAAATCTATGACATAATGGATCTCAAAATCTTAATTATTTATGAACGCTGTCTTTGGTCTGCATCACAAATCGTAGTTAGCATGAAACAATATTCACAATCTCTGGACAAGTTTTTTATTTAGAATCCAGAATTTGATGGTATAATTCAATAAGTTCATACTTTCGTTATAAAGCAACCATTCAGACTTTACCAAATGTTGAAAACGAAATAACATATTATGAATAACACACCGATTAAAGGGCGATAACCTCTCGGGTTTTCATCTTTGTGAAAGACAAAATTGCAAAAATCTAAAATGCCTATCATCAAAATGTAATCCTAAATTTGCACAACAAAATTAGCTGATCCTTTACACCTTTCAAGAAATTTTTTATGTCAAAATATAAGTTGCAAAGCTGTGAAAGGATGGTAAAATTGTGATGATGTATTTCATTTGCATTTCCCTTCTTTCAGGAAAACCCGATAATAATTGTCCGGTACAATTATCAAATCATGAACGGTTTCTGGTGTCATATTTTAAACACATGCTTTCATTTTCTGTTTACTTGTTGACTGAGAGGATTTGTTTCTCAATATGGCTCTTTTTGATATGCATGTTTCACCTGTGATGTATACATTAATTCCAAAAGAACTGAGAAAATACATAATATCAATTTATATTTTACAATGATTGACCAATTCCAGACTTATGATGTATTGATTTTGGCAGTGCGCTGAATACTTTGTTCAATACATTCTTTAAATTTGTTTAGAAAATTTAGAAAATGAAGTTTGCATCCTGCCCGTATATCTACGGTGTCGTTTACTTAAACGTATTGTCTATGCATTCAATTTTCCAGACCGGTTCAATGCCAATATTTTGGCATTGAAGTCATTTTTGATACCAATGGGATTCCACGAGAATGAGCTCTGACACTTCTCAATGTCTCGGTCTTGTTCCGCAGGAGTTAACAATATCTACAAGCTCATCTGTCACATTTAGCATTTCTAAGATGTTTACTCGATACATTCATATTGCATTTAAAATTATTTAAACGCATTTTATTTCAATACAATTGCTTAACACGAAGCTCGAAAGGAAGGTTATCAAATGATGTAATTCACTTGTATATAATCTAAAAAAGCGAAAATATTGGTTCTCTTGGGATGTGAACCAAAATTCAAATCAATGGATCGGAGACACCGCTGAAAAGAATGATTCGACACACTAGCGTAAATGTGTCAGAATAAAACAGGAAAATAAATTAGTAGGGTAGACATTGTAGAGGAATCGCAATACAAAAATATACCAAGGAATATTGAAATGTAAGCGTATTTAAAAATAGTCTGGGCATAGTAAACTTATTTTGTCTATTAATTGTTTTTGCAAAGTACATGTCAGTCTAACCGTATTTCTGAAGATCATTTCATAGTTTTAATACAAAAAAAGGTAGAAAGAAACATGTTTAAGTGTTTTTGTTTACGGCATAAGAAAAAAAACTTGTCCATGGGTCCGTTAATGAATTAAAAAAAAATCCAGTAACCTAAACAATTACAATAAAATAACAATATATGTAGCAATTCGGTAGAGCAGTTGCGAATATTCAATGGCCAGTTTTAAAGTACCTAAACTAGGAAGGCTTTTTTAAATTTTTGCATCTTCAAAACTTTATAAGTTAGATCTATCTATCGTATCAGAACTGGTTAAGTTTGTAGACATTAAACAGTTAAACAGTATAAATGAAAACAAGATAATGTGTCGTTTGATTGCAAGCGTTTTTGTCAATAAAATTGTATAATTCAATATTCGTTTAAAATTAGCAATAACAATTTATTATATATGCAATAAACGGTCACTTGTTTGTCCTTATGCATTCTGTCAACTGTAAGGTGAAAAGTAAGCTTAAAGTTCTGAAAATTCACTTGATGATCGATTTTATCCTACATATGACATCTTGTATTGTTTTAATTGTTGTTGTGGTGGTGGTTGTTGGTTAATACTGTATATACGTTCTGTGAGGCCTTTTTGTGAATTCCATATTGAAATGTTTGGATAATTAAATGGAAACTATTTTCCTGATCTTGCACAAAATTATGACACAACAGAGGAAAAAGATCTGTATATAACACTGTTAGTGTTATTTCTTATTTAATTTACATAGTTAATGCCAGTCAATAAAAAATTAAGAAATTTGATTAACTAAGTATTATAAAATATTACTAAGTAGATAAGATATTAAATTTGTGAAGACTCCAGCCGTAGACTACACGTAGTAAAATTTTTGGTTGATCTGTTTTCTTTGTTACATTGTTACAGTGGACTCCTACAAGGACTTCAGTTTGGCTCTTTATGCAGACATCGTCTTAATATATGCTTCAACCACGATCTTTTAATGTATATTCATTGTTAAGACAACCGTTTTCATGTTATAAAATACATGTATAATAAAACTATCTGATTCACAGAAGATTATTTGAACATTTTACACAACAAAGCCACTTACCACAGATAATGATATTTGAACATACGCCACTGCATGTGACGATTGTAGATTTGTACAACATTCCGTCCTTCTCTTTTGTTATCTTCATCGAGTAATATATTGACGTATTACGTAATAGTTTAAAGGCATGTCTGGAAAAGTTATTTTATTATGTTAAACATAGTTTAATTTAACAGATGAGTTAACAGACCAAACAAGCTGTAAACGACAGCAAGTATAGTTAGCAGAAAATTAAAAGTTTAGCCTGAGCAGACAAAACGACGGTAAATGAATGACATTGTAACATTAAAGTTGGCGTTTAAAAGATTTTAAAAATTAAAACCATGTTGAAATTCTGAAAAGCCGGTGATTCGTCCATGCGCAGTGGTTGTCTTTCGTTTAGCAAATATCTTTTTCCAAATAAAAAGGAGTTTATTACAAGAGTTTCTAATGACTGAAATAATGTGTCCTTGTAAAACATATCGCCTTTCGTACTTCATTACGGATCATATAGATTTCGTTGGCATTACGAAAACGTTATTTATGATCCCCAAGAGTCCTGGTTAAAGGCCATCTTGTACAGAATTTCCTACAATAGGAAGTTTACGGTGCCACACGTTTAATAATAAACGACACATTTCGGGCTTTTTTGGTCCAGACTGGATCAATAAATATTATCAGTTGGTTATAGTCCAATCGTGACTCATAATTTCCTTATCCGTGTGTTATCTTTATGAATACTTCAGTTAATTGTGTCAATGGTTTCTAAAACAGTTTGTGAAACACTTCGGGACCATGTACATAACACAAACATGCTCTCTCTCTCTCTCTCTCTCTCTCTCTCTCTCTCTCTCTCTCTCTCTCTCTCTCTCTCTCTCTCTCTCTCTGTTTTGCTGCGTGGGGAGGCTGTGATTTGTGATTGTGGCGATTCCTGATGTGCATATTTCACTTTTTCCTTGTATGCAAAATGCAAACCAGAAGGGGAATCGATAGCTTACAGCTAACAAGCCGCCGACAACAGAACAATTCAAATGTTAGCAGTTTAAACGAAAGAAAATGCATGTATATAACTCCATGATAAAATAATCCTTATAAGAAAATTAACATAATTATAAATGTTGTAAGCACAGAGTGCAGTTATTCAAAATGCATCGTATTTCAAGTTATTGGTAACTTTTCAGTCACGTGACGTCATGTACATCCAAATCTGGAATATTAGCAAAAGCAATGGATAGCGACAGGTTTTATTGACGTGTATTGATCAGTAGATAGTGTCGATATGTACCAAAATGTTATTCTTGTTAATATGTAAACCGAGTATCTCCTATTTATAATCAGTGTATAAAGTCCAGCACATCACCAAATTGTTCTGGAAAAGATAAATGCTGGAGTATTAAACCTGCGATGCATACCAAATATACAGACAGATAACAAAGTTGTGATCTCGGATTTTGTTTCAAGAACACACCGAGGGCAATGACTTTTACACATAAGACACTTTGTGACACTGTCGGAAGGTGCATTTACTATGAAGCATTGTGACTAAATACCTTAAGCGACTGTCAGTCAGGGCGATCACTAAGCTCTGTTTACTGGAAAGCTGAGATTTATCAGCTAATTTGTTGTCTGTTAGTTTACTTATATTATCTAAAATAGAAACAATAATTGTATGCAAAATAATTATACAACGTACTTGTAATGGAGAATATCTGAATATAAGACATTTTATTGAGAAAAAAAAACATAACTTGAGTATTCTTTGTGTTTTATTTTTTGTCGTATAACACAAATGTTGAAAAGTTGTCCAAATTTCCATGCAAGGCTGTGATGTCATTTTTAGTCGCCGTTTACACCACCCAATGTCATATTATGTGAATTAATCAATTTACCTCAAGAGGATTAGTGCCCTTGAATAACGTATACAGTTATGTAGGTTTTTATGAGTTTATGAGACGGTAGACGGTGCTGTACATCAGAGCAGACGATAACATTTACTTACACGGCTATGCATTGTAAAACTTTCTAATTTTTGAATTTCTTCTAACAATTCTTTCAAATATAAAATCCCTTTCATTCCAGTCTAATATGGCCAAGCCAATCCTGTATTTGTATGTAGAAAAACTAATGAAATTTCAACAGCTTAGTCACTTTTCAGCAAGAATTAGGAGCATGTATAGTTCACATTTGTTTTAAACCTTGGTCCATTGTTTTGCACAATATATGTTTCATTATATCCTCAATAACAAAGTAAGCTCTGATGCTGGTGATAGTAGGCCAGTTGGACATTTACCAGTGATGATAGCAAGAATAATAATGGGGTAATGATAGCTTATCTCAAACTTGGTGTGGCATTTCATTTATGCAGAATTTGGAGGGACATTTGACTACTAGTATACAATAAGCATGGATATTAATGAAATACATGTATATTGTTCAAATGACTGCTAAAAGTAGTAAGAAATAAACATGATATAATAAAAATAATAATGTTTACAGTATACTAAATAAAGATGAAAAGTGACATAATTTAATAACAATCCACACACTTGTCACTCACTATGAAATGGATAAAGTTTTTTCATAAACACTGAGCAGCATTTGAAAGGGAATATTGGAATAAAAAATAATCTGCAACAGGTATGTGTGTTTACATTTTAATGTATTATTACTGATCAGCTTCCCATAGACGAACAGTTCCCAAGAGTAGTGTTTTAAGCTACACTGCCACGTGTATTTGTTTACTATCGGCATTTCATGACCCCAGAAACTATCCCCGGGATTTTCAAATTTTGGCAGTTAACATATTTGTTTCTCAAATATTACAATGCATTTTTCATGAACTTTTCTCTGCCATTTCATTTGTTAAATGTTGCAAAGAAGTTATATATAAAGGTATTCGGGGAAATACTTCTTGGTTATTGTGCTATTTGAAAAAAAGGCCCTTAGATGTGAAGCATGTTAAAAATACCATGAAAACCTGCTCCGGCGCCATCTAGTGGCTTAAATAATCAAGTTGGGGGTTTAACAAAAATACGGCTCTGAAGTGTAATTTTTAGGCGAAATTTTAAAGCGTTTGAAGCGTTAAAATTTAATTAGATTTGATGCAGTGCTCTGACTCATTTTTATAAAATTGCTTTATAGTCATATTATTCGAAAAGAACAAAAAAATAAATTCATCCATTTACCATCACGATGCAACGTTTTTGCAAAAGGTACGTTTTCAAACAAGTTTTAGTTTCCAATAAACTAGTCGGTCATTAGCATGACATTCTAACAAAAAATTAATACGCCTCTGAAGTGTAAACTTTAGGCGAAACTTTAAAGCGTTTCAAATTTAATTAGACTTGATGCAGTGCTCTGACTAATTTTTATAAAATTGCTTTATAGCCATATAATTATTATTTTTGCATATATTTTATTTCCTTCTAGTCAATAAATATTGTTTCAAATCATAGTGCAAATAGCAACTATTTCATAGTTAAAGTATTTTTTTATTTTTCCATGTGTTTCATTTCTTTCTTGTCAATTAAAAGTTTCAAATCAAAGGTTGACTTATTATTTATTTTTCCTGGCACAATATGACTTCAGTTTTGAATATTAGCATCCGCCCGAATATCCGTGGTAGATACAAACTTGCTAGAGCAGAAGCCGGGCATGCAAACTTTTGCTCTGCCATTCGAAAGTTCCTTCACACTCCTACAATAGGAAACTCCACACAATCTATAGATGATGAGACATTATGACAATCACTCTAAAACGCCACCAATCAGTACTTTCAGTGCTTTGATATTAATTTATAATATTGTCCACATTAGTTTTATAGTGCTGTTATAAAAACTACAATTCTGTCGTTTTTTTTATTTATTATTGGCCTTAAGCGATTTGCAAGTAGAAATTCCACAACAACAACTAAACCTATATCAACAGGCTGAGCATAATAATAATAATAATAATAATAATAATAATAATAATAATAATAATACAATTTATTGTTATTATTATTATTATTATTATTATTATTATTATTATTATTATTATTATATTATTTCTCAGTGGAATAACTGTACGACTGCATCATAGGAAAAATCATACTTTTCCCTTATGTATGTAATCACGTGAGCCTCGCGATATCAGTTATCAATTATATCTTTTTAATTATTATTTATAAAACAAATAAAACAAATAAGTTCCTGGCTTATCCAGATCAAGATGAAAAAAATATTAAAATAAACTTATTTCGCAATAGTTTGTATTTGTCAGTAACAGATACAGTACCTGCATAGTAGCACGTCGTGGTTCTGTTACAGATGGGTAAGAAACGCTGGGTAATATAACCCAGTCGATGGTCTGGAATTCATTATTAAGCCTTGTATCTTGGTACTGGATAATAAACGAGGAATTCAAATACAATGTTTTGTTGATATATATCTTACACAATGGAATTATACATTAAAAGCCCCGAACGTATAAACTGCATGCCATGTATAAATTAAGAGACTAAAACGAAAAATGGACATAACAAAATCTAGTCACGATCTAGATTTTTGCAGTAGCTATGTAGGTCATTTTGGGATTTAAAAATGACCAAAATATTGTCAACAAGCAAATAAGAAGTTTGAATTGTTTTACACTGACGCGTTTCTCAATTTGTGCAATGCAACCAATATATGACAAAATTTGTGCAATGAGACCAATATATGACGAGGCAGAAACAAACGGTCATTAATTATTAAGCGTATGAGTGCAACGATGATTAACACAGTTAGGCACAGTTATTGTATTTAATTGTCTTGCATAACTTACTTATCAGCTTCCAGTGACGAGACTACGCTATGACAGTGTCAACAATGTTTTCGGTGAACACATATTAATTCTAGCAGAGGCACGAGTTGCGTAATCATCGTCATATGAATATCAATGTTGTATTTAAAATGTGTAATAGTGTTCATATGTATGTTGTTGTTCAAATGTAAATTCTTCTTCATAGGATTTTAATGTCGTATTTCAAAATAGCGATCATCGTCACGAGGTACTTATCTCGTATTTTAAATGTGCAATCATCGACATAGGATACTAATTTCGTATTTTAAATGTGATTAATTAATAATAGGATATGTTTGTCGTACATGTATTTCAAATGTGAATGAACAATCATAGGATATTTATGGCGTAATCATACAGTAATGACGTCGTATTTCGAATATGCAATCCTCGTTAAAAGATAATTAGGTCGTATTTTAAATAAGAAATCATCTTCATAAGATACATATGTCGTATTTTATATCAACAACTAATATTATCTAGCCAAACTATTGCGTGATAAAATCATAAATCATAAAAAAAACAAATAAATTGGAATATTACAAGTTGTTAACTTCACCACGGAAATATGAATTCTCTACCTATTACGGATGCGCCTCGTAATGTTCGACTGAGAGAAAGACGTAGCGCAATAACCCCGGACTCTCCTTTGGTCGATCTCACAGTAAGTACTATGTGCAAAATGTGTTTCATATTCAAAAGTTGTTTTAATAATTAAATTTAAATTGTATTAGCAAACGGTTAGTAGAAAAGGATAACTTTTATGAGATAAATTTTTCTAACTAGCTTAAGGCGGAAATAGCTTAACTCGACAATAGACATGGAAGGTTTTGGTAACCTAATTCGACATTTGTCAGTCAAAATCGCTTAATAGACTGAATGAATGAAACCAAATGCATGTATAGATCTGTTTCGCTACCAATCCCTCTGCGTCCTAGCCAATGTCTAGACTATGCATATTATCTCGTTGGTATCGACTTTGTTTGTTCAAGCTTAGCCCTGTCTTTCTTCTTAAATAGCATTCTCTTTAGAGAACTTTTTTTATTCCCTCCCAAGTAATGATTAAGCATCCTCTATCTCATCCATTTTGTGCCAGCCTTGTACTTTATTATATTTGATACCCAAATCTTTACCGTTTCTTGTGATTGCTTGTAAACGTTCAATTGAGTATTTTCGTTCATAGTTGCAAAACGAAATTAATAAAAAAAAAGCTTATACAAGTGTCATCATTTCCTTGCCCTTTAAGAGCTTTTCGAACTTCCGATGAATCTCGCTATATAATGATATCAAATACTCTCTATTAAAAAAGCTGGGCTTGTTTTGTTTGTTTGTGTTGTTGTTTGTTATGATCACCATGGTAAATTCTGTAAAGTCAAAAATTCCGATTGAATAAATTTATGTTATGAACTTCATTCAGTTCTTTTTTTGAATGTTTGCCTTTACATTTTCGATATATATCATTGCTGTTCAAAGAAACTCCCGTGTAGATTAGTCCTAATTGAATAAACAGAACCTATGCAGGACAAATTCCCAAAATAACAATAATCTACAAACACGTGTGATACAAGTGTACAATTTAGTTATCTTCTATGGAATGATACAGTTAACTACGTCGATGATGTATTGCTTATGCTTCTAATCAGATGCTATTACCGCACACTATAAATATGATTACAACAGTATTTGCTCAATGTACGATATAACAAACGGAATATTGCACAAAAAATTAAAAAATTAAACAATTAAAACATTGCTTAATTAAAACATGCAGTATTTTTCTAATGTAAAGTTACATTAAGTCAGTACTGTTATCAGTAAAGTAATCCGTTACCGATATCATCACTGTCGTGTAACAGCTGCCCTGTACCAAATAGTGGGTACCCTGTGGCAGTACGCAAGATGGCGACCAGTTAAGCGACGAAAGTGTATGTGCTTTTTTGTTTCCAATTTGTATGCATATTGTAAGGTATAGACTTGTATACTTGGATCATATAATGAAAAGGATTGTTGATTGATTTTATGATTGCTTGTTTTATTGCCCGTGTGTCTGTTTGACCCTGTAATTGATAAAAATAAATGACCTTATTGGCTATTTCAAAATTGAAGCGAGAGCGACGACTGATTTCTGCTTTTTATTCTATGACAACTTTGTTGTTCTCGTAATATGTGATATCCCTTTGAAGCGCCTCTACTTGCCTATCTTGTGGTATAACTATTAAACTGAACAATTAATTTGTTTTTAAGAAAATGCGATTCAAACAAATTGTTGTTGGTACCCTGTACAGCCCCTCGGATTTTAAGAGAGTACCTTGTATAGCCGTTGGATTAGAATCGAAAAAGGTACCCTGTAAGGTCTACTTTTCCATAAACACAGCTGTCCTGTAGAACTCATTTCTTCATCTTTGTATGACCAATTTGTATGTGGCATATTGTATATCTATAAATGTTATCTTTACCACTGGCCGTTCATATATGCAGCGGGCAACACTGAAGTTGTGTTGTTTTTGTTCATTATGCCATGTTATTTTAACAAATATAATCCTTTTCAACTCAAGTTCTCTCCTCCTCTCTATTATTACACTATTATAGTCCGTTGAAACAGGTGTTCAAAGCAAACTCAAGTTATTGAGTGGACATCCGCCCGCCCGCCGAATCAAGATTATGATAAAAGGTTTTCGTTGATCACCTGTTTCAACGGTCTCTAATAGTGTATAATATGCCACATACAAATTGGTCATAAAATGAAGAAGAAATGAGTTCTACAGGATAGCTGTTTTTATGGAAAAGAAGACCATACAGGGTACCTTTTTCGACACTAATCCAACGACCATACAAGGTACCCTCTTATAATACCAGGGGCGGTACAGGGTACCAACAACAATTTGTTTGAATCTCATTTTCTAAAAAACAAAAAATAATTGTTCAGTTTAATAGTTATACCACAAGATAGGCAATTAGAGGCGCTTCAAAGGGATATCACATATTACGAGAACAACGAAGTTGTCATAGAATAAAAAGCCGAAATCAGTCGTCGCTCTCGCTTCAATTTTGAAATAGCCAATAAGGTCATTTATTTTTATCAATTACAGTGTCAAACAGACACACCGGCAATAAAGCAGGCAATCATTTAATCAATCAACAATCCTTTTTATGATATGATCAAAGTATACAAGTCTATACCTTACAATGTGTATATAAATTGGAAACAAAAATGCACATACATTTTCGTCGCTTAACTGGTCGCCATCTTGCGGACTGCCACATGGTACCCACTATTTGGTACAGGGCAGCTGTTACATGACAGTGATAATGCAGTCATGATAAGGTATATCAGGGCTATCAGATCAAAGTTTTTGGGGTTGTCCACGCTAGCTCAATTGGTTGCGTTCTCGTAATTGCAGGACTAGGTGCTATCGCCGTGGCGGAGCGGGTTCACTCCCAGGTAGAGGCAATATCATTTGAAATTCACAGTAGCACTATCTGCGCTGTATGGTGGACGTAGAAAGTCCCCGTACATATAGTCAGTAAAATAATCCGTTACCGATATCATTCAGTATCAGGGCTATCCGATCGACCTGTTTGGGGGTTGTCCCGGTTAGCTCAATTGGTTGCGTTCTCAAAATTGCAGGGCTATGCGCTGTCGCCGTGGCGGTGGATGTTCGCTCTCAGATAGGCAATGTCTTTTGAAATTCATAGCAGCGCTATTTGTGCAGTGTGCCGGCCATAGAAAGTCTCTTTTTCGTCATAGAGTCAGTACTGATATCAGTAAAATTACGATTGGGATTAAATAGAATTTAAACTGATAGAAGAAGTAATGTGAACGCATTCGGAAAAAAACAACGTTGTTTTATATTACTTGCGCTGAGTTAAGTAAATATGAACAAATTGTATTTTTTTATTAGAGAGAAGTAAAAGTTTCATTTCAGAAAATTTTCTGCGCTAACGTCAAGAACATAGTGTTGTATGTTTATATTTGTTCATTTGTTGATTACAGTTCGAGATAATTGACATTTATCAGCTTTAAATTGCATTTTCTTGTAGACGAATTTGTGGTTGACACGAGTTCTATAATTCCTGATATTATCCGATAATTCCCACCCTTTCATATAGTTATTGAGCTTTAAAATAATTTGGGCGTTATCAACATGTACTTTACTCTATTTTTAAACTATTTCTAGATAAATGATACTAGAAAAGGTGCGATTCACAAAACTGTTGTCTCCCCTACATCATTGACCTGTGTTTGTACGATTATTTAAATGAAATTTCCCCAGATGAACATATATATTCAGGTGATTCAATTGTAGTTCAGATACGCTGTGTGCATTATTTGTTTTATTGACATATGCATTGCAAAAAATGAAAAATGCATGATTTACGTTTCATCAAGACTATGTTATGTCTGACATCAATCGTTCTCATCCAGTTTCAAGAACAAAGCTTTATATAAGAATTCATCGATGTGTGAAATGTAGTTTGTTGAAATTAAGTAATTCATACCCTTCTAATATTGCAAATTATTCTTAACTGTTAAAAGAAGCCATGTGTTTATGTGTAATTTGTTGTACTGTATTATCAACTGTTGTAAGAAGCCGCGTGAAGATGTTATATTGCAATTGCTTGGTCTGAGACTATCATTAGAAGGGATCATTACATAAAATTTGTGAGGTTCCACTGCAAATTTCAAATAATTGTATATAGGTTTTATTCGTTCAACAATGGACGACCATGAACAAGTGACTAGAAGTATAATTTTGGAAATGAGTGCTGAGAATTTTTTAATTTAATAAGAAAATTAAATAAAAAGTGAATATCATTTAAGTATTTACTACAGCGTATAATCAAATATGAATAACTCTTTGACATTCTTTTTCGGTAAGTTATTATTTAAAAAATTTGATGGACTTTATTATTTTGAATGTTAATATTCAAATCTGCGTTACTTTGGAGCATTATAAACAATGTAATGTCGTTTGAACATGACACAGTCATAATGTCATTTGAACATGACACAGTCATATATCGCATCATTCATCTAAAGTACTGATAAAACACATATTTTAAAAGTGTTGCAGAAATTCGGAGTTGATAAGGACTTTGAGTGAACCATAATGCACATTTACTATGATGATAAAACATAAATGTCATTGAATCAAGAAGATAGGCTTTGTCTCGAGTGGTAAACGGATCAATCAAGTAAAATGGTCCGATTCTTGGGTCACTATAGCGTTTGCCTTTGTTTGTATGAGCATATTACATTCCACACGACTAGAAACAGTCTGTTCTGCTAGATAGTATAGGTTATACACTACTAATTCAATTTCCATAGACTTCCATTATAACCTTTTATCAATTTCTGAATTTACTATTGGGTCAAGCCCTTAAAATCATACAATTCTCAAGAGAACCAACCTAGACACACCATAAAATACCAATTCCACCATAGCATGACCAATAAACGTTTTCGGCATTTTAGCCAGAAGTGTATCACCCCAGTCTCTGCGGAACTTTTGTTTACATTCTGTCAAAAATGATAGCTATTTTTAAAGTTGAATTTCACTTTTTTTTCATTATCAATTTCATATTATTTGTATTCAAATTACTACAAAATCATTATATTTTCTCAAAATAATTTTCTTTTAAAAATATTTATTTTCATTTTCTACCAATCAGGCTTGACTTTCTGTAACTAGTCCGCAAATTCCCTGCACAAAATTATTTGGAGGCCTGATCACCAATATTTAGTGGTGTATAACCTATAAACTACACCATAAACACGTTCTGAACGTTCTACACAAATACAGCAGTAGCTAGAATAAGAGAACAACAGGTAGACATTTTGAGGTTTTTCGCCAACCCTCCTTTATTGTTTCAAATTATTACAGTTTTAATGAAATTCTGAGAAGAAACTTTTAGACCCTAATTGCATCTAGCTAATTAGACTACCATAATTGCTCGTAGATAACTCCCTTAGTTAATTAGAACGGTCGCAAATATTTTGCTAGCGGGTTAAACTTTGTTAATGTTAAAGAAGCACGTCATTCAAGAGACTGAAATACATTTTTGAACCCCACACGGAAGTATATTATGTGAAATAACTAGTTTATTATTATAATAAGTAATTTATATTAAAAACTTTGCTATTTCGCTGTCATTAAATCATTAAAATAGTAGTGAATTCTTAAATTACATCGTTTATGTGCCTTCGCATGGACATTCGGACATGACTGTTAATGTTTTTTTTAATAAAATAATCAGATAATTTTGTGAAATCTTCTTGACGACATTGATGTCCCAAGAGGTAAAATAGTTAATACTGTAACATTAATTTATAGTATGTGCTTCTTCATGTTAAAATAAATGTCTGACTCCAATCATGAAAGGCAAGTTTCGGGAAACAGCTGAATTTCACCGACGTATGAAAAACAAGCAGGTCATTGGGAAGAAGATCCCTTATCCTAAAGCTCAGTGTTTAAACAGAATGAATCCGCGACAGCATCGGCATCACAGTATTGTGGAAATAAGGAACAAATATACAAAAGAAATCGTCGATCTGGAGGTAGGAACATCATTTTGTCAATTAATATTTATACGTCGGTAAATGTTTCGTCAATATCACCATGTATACCTCGACACTTTTATTCTTAATAATATAACACTTAATTATCAGGATTTTCATGTTGGTAATTAATATTGTGGCAATTTTATATCTATTGCAGACAATTTCTCTGACTTCATTCACTTTACCGTTTTAATTTTGCTTAGAGTAAAAACAAATTACAGTTCAAAATAAATTATGAATTCACTCCATTAAAATCTGGAATAATTAATGCAGATTCCCAGAATAATCTTAAAAATACAGTTTTAAAATCTTTCCTGCAACCGAGTGTTTCTCAAATAGTATTTAATCGAACTAGATGTACATTTATTTATTATATTTGCCTGCTTGCTGATAATCCTTCGAAAGTTGGACAGGGTCATTAGGAAAAGGTACGATAACGCATGACTGTGATCGCATATGTGTGTTTGCGAGAAAGATATTTTATAGTTTTTTACGAAATGAAATTTAACGATCAATACTATATATTTATAGCTCAAATACATTAAATGCATATAAACTGTATAGCAGTTTGTGTAATTTCTTACGAGAAAACCGCATTAGAAAAAGTGGTCTGGTCTGCACTTTGTAAAAGAATCACCTCCGCCGATAGCAGTAATCACTTTATTATTTCCTACAAAAGCTTTGATAATATTCCATAATAATTTTCCTTGGGCTGTTAACCAAATGCTGAACATCTAAAATCAATACAATTATTAGACATTAGAGTGTCCTCGACTAAAATGGCAATCTGTTGTTAGACTGATAGTTCTTAAAAAGCATCTCAGAAAAGCAAGCCCAATTTCTTAATTAAATTTGGCTATTGGAAAGGTTCCTAACTACTAAAATAAAATCATGAACTTGTTTTGATTGTTAATATTGTAAGTTTATTGTTGTTGTTTTTTTAATTTTGTTGTTGTTGTTTTTTTTAAAGATGGTGTCATCCCAATAGCTACATCTTATAGGATATTAATGGCTAGTCCGCTTTTCTACAACGTGTAACAATGGTAAAGATTTTAATAAAAGAAATTAATATTTGTATTTAATTTACAGAACAACTTTTAGAACAGGTGTATCGGTACATATAAACATATTTTTGCAAGTTTTATCACCGATACCCAGGCGTTCCTCCAAAAATTTGTAATCAGTATCTGGATTTTTGTTTTATTAATTTATTAGTTATTAATAACTCGGAAAGGTTGAATTTATTTAGAATCTACACCGAGATTTTGTTTCTAGAGTTAAACTAAATACTGTTAACTATGGAACGCCTAAACTGTCTTATGTTAAGAAAAACTATAATGCTCGGTCAACTGTCTTTCTGTTGAGTCCTAGAAACGATATGCCGTGTGATAATTCTAATGTGACATGTAAATGAAATGTCATGTTATGTGATGTTAATATTTTCAAGTGTCAAAAGAACGTGTTGTTGGGTGCTGTGTTTAAGTGAAGCAGTGTATTACTGAGTGATTCTTTCGTTATGTTCAGTTCCAATGACATGCCGTTGGGTGGTAGAAGTATCATGTTCTGTTATGATAATATTCTGTCTAGTGGGTAATTCTTTATGTTAAGTCATGAAAACATACTGTTGAGTAGTTTCAACAGTATGTATAGTCGAAGCAGTGTCGTGTTGAGTGATTATTTCATTGTGTTCAGTTGCAATGACATGCTGTTGGGTGGTAGAAGTATCATGTCCAGTTATAATAATATTCTGTCTAGTGAGTAATTCTTTATGTTCAGTCATGAAAACATACTGTTGAGTAGTTTCAACATTATGTTTAGTTTAAGCAGTGTCTTGTTGAGTGATTATTTCATTGTCTTCAGTTGCAATGACATGTTGTTGAGCGGTAGAAGTATCGTGTTCAGTTATGATAATGTTCTGTCTAGTGAGTAATTCTTTATGTTCAGTCATGAACGTATGATGTTGAGTAGTTTTAACATTATGCTTAGTCGAAGCAGTGTATTACTGAGTGTTTATTTCATTATGTTCAGTTGCAATGACATGCTGTTGGGTGGTAGAAGTATCATGTCCAGTTATGATAATATTCTGTCTAGTGAGTAATTCTTTATGTTCAGTCATGGAAGTATACTGTTGAGTAGTTTTAAAATTATGTTTAGTCGAAGCAGTGTATTACTGAGTGATTAATTCATTATGTTCAGTTGCAATGGCATGCTGTTGAGTGGTAGAAATATCATGTTCAGTTATGATAATGTTCTGTCCAGTGAGTAATTATTTATGTTCAGTTATGGAAATAAACTGTTGAGAAGTTTTAAGATTATGTTTAGTCGGTACAGTGTATTACTGAGTGATTATTCCATTATGTTCAGTTGCAATGACATGCTATTAGGTGGTAGAATTATCTTGCTCAGTTATGATAATGTTCTGTCTGGTAAGTAATTCTTTATGATCAGTCATGAAAATATACTGTTGAGTAGTTTTAACATTATGTTAAGTAATACACTGCTTCTACTAAACATAATGTTGAAACTACCCAACAGTATATTTTCGCGATTGAACATAATAAATTACACACTAGACAGAACATTATCAAAACTGAACATAATTATTGTGCCACCCAACAGCATGTCATTGTCACTGAACAATATGAAAGAATAATTCCGTAATAAACTGCTTCGACTCAACATAATGATGAAACTACTCAACAGTATATTTTCATAACTAAACATAATGAATTACTCACTTGACAGAAGATTATCGTAACTGAACAGGATACTTCTACTACCCAACAACACGTCTTTGCAACTGAACATAATGAAAGAATCACTCAGTAGTATACTGCTCCGACTAAACATAATGATTATTCTACTAAACAGTATAATTTTATGGCTGAACATAATGAGTATAGCACAAGACAGAATAATATCAAAACTGAACATAATAATTGTGCCACCCGACAGCATGTCGTAATAACTTAGAATAATGAAAGAATCACTCAGTAATACAATGCTTCGACTAAACATGATGATGGCTCTACTCAAAAGTATATTTTCATGGTTGGACATAATGCATTACGCACAAGACAGAATGTTATCATAACTGAATAGAATGACAGTTGACCGAGCATAATAGCTTTTCTTAACATAAGACCGTTTAGGCGTTCCATAGTTAACTACTTAAACGTTATTGGAAGGTTGTTCAAATATTTGAAAACAGTGCGTTGCTTTGTTGCTTTACTCGGATATTGAGGAGAAATTTCCATGCCGCGTGGTTTGTTGATAGGTAAAGAAACAACGCCACATGGTTTTCCCATATAATTTGAAAATTCATCAGTTCAGTAGACAAAGAATGAACATCAAACGTTTAATACAATAATTAAACGTTTAGTTAAAATTAATCTTCAGAATTCAATGATTTATAATTGACAATGTCTGTATGAAGTTTTTTCTGAAGTTACTAATTAAAATGTGCATCATTAGTTTAAATTCTAACCCCTATTTCTCCGTTATTCAAGAAACCTTTAAGATATAATATTATATTTTGCAATAACCGTTTTCATAATGGCAATATCCGATTGTGTAGCTCTAATACCGCTGAGGAATATAATGAATCATTCCTCACGTGATGTTGTGGAGATTCAAATTTTGGAATAGAATAGTGATTAATCATTTCCTTAACACTGTTTTGTTGAATTGGGTTAATGGATCTAATTACTAGCAATGATTTTTCAAGAACTAGTGTTGGAAGTAGACTATTTTAGGACACTTATTTGAATACATAGCGCCGACAAATGTATGTACAAAAATGATCTATCTTTGAATAACAAAAAAGAACTTAAAACGAATTTTCACCGACTTGCAGGTTAAATTGATAATATTTAATGTTCATTTAAACAGGTATAATTACTTCTGGAAATAACAGCAAAAGCCTTCTTTGATCTTTCAGTTATTCTATGAACAAGCATCTTTTATCATCAGTTCACATTCTTAATAATCTGGAACAATCGAATAATAACAATATCACATGGAGAAACTATACTTAAGGACTTTGAAAACGCACCCTTGGGATAAGTGTATTTTAACTTGGAAAAGGCCTTTGAAATGAAATGTTTCACATACCTTTGTAAAGTACAATTCATTGCCGTCAGTTTGATAGTAAAATATTTAAGATTGGTCTATTAATACAAAAGATATTGCGAGTTAAAGACAGTAACCCTAAAATCAAAAGTAACACTTCACGCCTATAGAGCTTGCATTACAATTAAAGGCATATCATTGAAAACGAACGCTTGTATTGGCTAAAGTGTTACTTTTGATTTCAGGGTTACTGTCTTGAACACGCGATATTTTTATTATCAATGAACCAATTTTAAATATTTTGGTATCAAAATGACGGCAATGAGTTGTACTTTACACAGCTATATAATATGTTTGATATAAAAGGCGTCTTCTATGTTTATATACACTTATCCCAAGGGTGCGTTTTCAAAGTCCTTAAGTATATTATTATCATCATTTCATTATGATATGACATAGTTTTGAAACTGATGTTTTAACCCATCCTCCCTGCTTTTTATCTTTGTGAGGAGGCTTTGTTTTCCTAGTGTAGATATTCCTTATATGCATGTTCATGTGTTCATATCGTTGATGATAATTGCATGCTAAGTGAAATTACTGAAACATAACAATAAATGTAACATTTCAGTTACAATAAACGCTAACTTATGAAGTACGAAATTCGCAAATACCCCATATTAATACAACAGTTCTACTTTCTTATTGTTAAAGTTTCATTTAATAATAAAGAGAAGTCTTTCCTATTTTCCAGAAATAATCTTTAATTGTTTTATTGATAATTAAAAAACCTTTATTTTATTGTTATGGAAATTTTGCTGTCTGTGCATGTTAGAAAAGCCATTTTGATACATTTTGTAAAAACTAACCATGTCATAATATTAGAATGACGTGTTATATTTGATGTATTCTTTGGATATAATAAACTAACCACTTGACCGTTCCAAGGCGGTAACTCCAAGGGTTCTCTATGTCGTTAATTGTTTGTGGCGTCTTATGTGAATTGACATACTTATAACAACATGCTCTCTTTTCCTCTCGTCTTTTTTCGCTGCGTGGGGAGGCTGTGTTTTGTGAGTGTGGCGATTCCTGATATGCATATTTCACTTTTTTGATAGTTGAGCTATCTGATGCTTTACCAGCTGATAAAGTATCAAACAGCTAGCCTGTTTTAGATGTACACGAAACTATAAACATGTTAACAATTGATATAGCACCAAAATTGTGCAATTTAGCTGAAGTTTGTTCAGATAAAATATGTGCTTATTTCCTATAAATCTTTTTGTTAAGGTTTTCCAGATCAAAGCAGTCTGACGTTTTCCTCTGCACTGATACAATTACTGGACATAAACTCATTTATTGCCAAGTTACCAAAGGATACTATTTTATCTGCCGGATAATTATACAGAGAACTGTCATTTGCTGTCATTAGTAGAAAGGAATTGAACATAGTAATACATTAATCCGAACAGTAAACAGTTTTTGTCACAGAAATGTACGGTTAAGCAAATGATTTACAAACAGAATCAATTTGTCTTGATATAAAGACTCATATTTCAATGCAAAAATTAAAGAAATGTAATAAACATTTCATAAATTGGTGGATATTAACATATTGCTTTGCTTTGCTTATGTGGCAGTTTGCTTTGTTTCCTAAGTGAACATGTACGCTATTGTTTATGTGACTGCGTGTTGTGCTTTCCTTAGTGAACATATATGTAATTGTGTATGATGTTGTTTGTTTGCTTTGAATTCCCCTAACCTGAGTGAACATGTATATAACTGTGCATGTAATTGTTTATGTGACTGCTTGTTTGCTTTCTAAGTGAAAATAAGTTATGCATCTAGTGTCTATATGACTGCTCTTAAACATCTTTACTTTGGAAATAATCATTCCTTGTTTTTCTTTTCTGAAATAAGAAGCAGTAGCAGAAGCGGAACATTGTGAGAAATTCAACCGAACAATGAAACAGGCTGTTAAGGTTGTTGTCATAGAAATGAATGATAACGCAAGTAATTAACTTGTTCAAAACTAGAATTTCTCTTGAAAGCAGGACTTTTATTCCATTACGATCTCGACGTTTAAAAATAATGAGATAAATTCGACATTTTATAAAATGATTCACACAAGGAAGAACAGCTTATAGATCTACAAAAACGTTTAATTTGCAATCCGAAAAAAACATCTCTGGAATATTTTTGATTGATAGAACGTTTTAAAAATGTGAAAATTTATGTACGAAAATAGTTTATAAAGTGAATTTGTACAAGAAGAGTTTAAAATAACAAAGACGTTATAATTATTCAGGAAAGAGACTGCAACTAATTGCAAATTCATATGTTACAATAACGGCAATTAAAGAACAGGTGTACATTTTAAAGAAATTGTTAAAGTCAACAACAACTAGTGGAATAAGGAAGTTATAACAGCAAAGCTAGGTAATGGGGAAACTTCGTCAAACGGCATCGTTTCACAGGCGCTTGAAGAGTACAGATATTTTTTCAAAGCGTATAAAATACCATGACAAACCTGTTGAAACCAAGGTACCAGTCCGAAGAAACAGAGACCCATTTCTAGTAATAATAAGGAATAAGCACACAAAAGAACTTGTAGATATAGAGGTACGTATAATTATAAGTTGATTTTCCATTTTCTTAGAGGTTAAAACAAATGAAAGAAACGGCAATCGTAATATCAAGTAAATCTAATAGACATGTTGGATGATGTGTAAACAAGCACTGTAATTGGTCGGCGTTTGGTGGTCCTGTCAATTGATAAGTTTATGCGCACGACGGTTTTGGGCCTCTGGTAGTCCTCTCTGTATACTCGCACGATGAATGTTGGACATTAGACAGATATACAGATTATCGTATTACCTTTGATTGTCTACAGACTTTGTCCCCTCCTCAAGCGAGACATATTAGTTTGCCTTTTTCCGTTCCCTACTTTCGTTGTTGTCTTTTTTTCTACCGGATTCATTTGTTAATTATAATGGAAAGGACTTTATTAAAATTAAGCATTGATGTATATTTCGATAGAGAATGATGCTGTCACAAATCACCAATGGATACATGTAGAAGAATTATGGTCCTTTGTAACATTACAATAACCTTTTTTAAAGTTTTATCCTGTCCATAGTCATATTGATGACTGTTCCCAATTTAAGCCATTTAATGTCAAATAATACAAGTCTTTGCTATTTAATATATAATAGGTACCTCAATAAACCCCTGAATATATGGTACTGTTTGGGTTCTCTGAAAATGGATTTTGGGGAAAATGTGTTGTGTTTAGTACCATGATTAAAATGTCTTTGTATCTTTCAGTCTGTTTTCCACTTAGTTTGTTGTTGGATTTTTTTAATGATTGTGGATACATTTTAGGAGATACTTATGAACACATACAACAAGAAAGTGTAAATATTTTAGAGAGACTCGCTATTATGTCATATTTCATATCCAAATAAGCCTGAATTAAATTACATCTATCCTCCAAGAACAAAAACTCATGCACATATCGGCTAGAACAGTGTCCAAGGTTATAAAACTGAGCATGGAAACCAGTCTCAAATCTCAAGCATCTGATTGGCTGAAATGGCGACAAGTCGCCATTTCAGCCAATCAGATGCTTGAGATTTGAGACTGGTTTCCAAACTCAGTTTTATAACCTTCAACCCAGTTCACATCTGAATCGTCTCAATCCTGCATCTTTTCTTTTGTTAAACTCTGCACTTTAGGACAAACGATAAATCGATAATTAAAAACAACAGTTTATAGGAATAACAGTGTTTAAACTGCCAATAAAGAGACAAGTGCCTTAAGGTTTCCGATGTTTCACGCTCTCGTTTTTGTTTTCGCTAATGCTGATATAATGAAGCTCTGAAGTGCCGTATGCCTGCGGAAGATTAATTGTTTGCATTACACGACAACGACTGTCACATTCATTATATCACATGCTTTAACCAAATAATGTAAAGGTGCCAAACAAACAAAAGATGGCGGAAATGTGTGCAGGAAAAACTACGCGACGTCTAGATAACGCTGATGTGATGTCATAAAATAAGTTGCGTGTTGTTTTTATTTTAAATAACTACACTGCTACTTGAAAAGTGTTATGTGTCTTTTATCTTCACAGAGGTTAACTTGTTTGTTTGTTTTTAATGTGAGTATTCACAAAGGTTATAAATTGGCTGAAAATATATAAAATGTCAAAATTTATATCACTGAAAGTTCACTTTGCTGTCTTTATAACGTACAATAATGGGCGTTTCCTTAAGAAAATAAGACCACTAGATTAAATAATGTTAAAACTCAAAATATGTTAAAGTCAAATATGCATTGAAGGACTAAAACAAGTAAACACAGCCTCCTCACACAGCCAAAACGAAGAGATAAAAGGAAATCATAAGCATAGATTTATAATTTTATCAATTTAAGAAAGAAACCACAAATAAAATAACTTAACAAATGAAATTTGAAACATTTGGTAAATAAAAATTTTTTCAAGAGTTCTATACTGATTATTCTAAACGCACGATTAACTTTTTTCTTCATAAATCAGACACACTAAATGAGATGGATAAGTTTTTTGTCATCGCGTTGATGGTCATTATCTCAAATCAGTAATTCGGCGATCAAGACGGAAATTATCTTTTCTTTAAAACGAAAAATGGTAGCCTCAATCTAAAGCTACGCTAATTTTATATCTTGAACATGATACCCCGAGGACGTTGTAACGATCAGTCATGCTCCTTAGGTTCGGTCTCTAGGCTGTGATACTGGATTGTAAACAACGTGATTCTATGCATATTTATAATGACTGTCATGATTAAATGCTGTGTTGATTAATTATCTCAGTTGGTTTCCCAACGTTGAACTGAAAATTGTGACAGCTGAATGTCACGACCCATTAACGAGTCTCATATTGATATTGATTTGTGTAATCTTGAAATACAGCCTCGCTGCTCTTATCAAGAATTTGTTGAGAGCAAAACAAATGCCTTGAAATAGCTATTTGTTTGTTAAGTCATTTTAATGATTCAATGATTTTTAGTTAAGAATTATGTCTACATTTGCAGGACTTAATCTTTTAGCTCGCATTACTACCTTTTTAACTACTGTTTCAATATCAAAGATTGATATGTAACATTTGATGTTCTAAATTACCTTTTCTAAAAGTTATAGTGACTTTTGTACAAGTGACATGTACGTTAAGTATATTTATTCACAATCTAATAAACATCTGACCTTATGGGTCTGTAGCCAGCTTGATATATGAACGTCTATATCAGATGTACGCTAGATGTTTTTAACACCACAATGCTTTCAGACATTGTAAGCAACCTCCTCTTTGTCAATACAAAAAATGAGTTAATTGTATCAGGAAACGGCGGTTGCGTTTGATGGCTTTCAAAATTCCATTTTCATCAAATTTTAAGTTTTGCTGCCATTACCCAAAGTTGGTCCAAAAATTCAACTGCAGTAAAACATTTAAGAATGGTCTGTCTTGATAAATTATGTCAAAGAAGTAGATTCATAAATAAATGCTACCCACGTGATTTACTACAATAGCGGTGTGCATGCTACGTAATGAAGCCTTCTACAGTTGATTGTTTTGCAACTGGACTGTTTAACGCTTATGCAGGACTAAGGTTGGGGAAAGTGTGTGGTTGGTGCACCCTAGAACCTGGCCGTTTCAAGAAGATAACCCCTCAATCATTTTATCGTTATTTGTTTATGGTGAATATTTTTAAAAAATGATCATTGTATAAATCATGCTCAAGTTTCTTCTTTTCTTTTCGCTGTGTGAGGAGGTTGTGTCTTCTGAATGAGGCTTTTCCTGATAATACGTATTCACTTTTTAGAAGTTTGATTAGTCTGCTGTGTCTTTTACCCCTTGATCTGGCTTACTTATGTATCCATGTACTCTAGAATCAGAGATGTCATCAAGATCTTAACCAATTTGATTGACATATCCATTAGCTAATTTTATTTTAGGTGTTTCCGCGCTTTTGCATACAACAATGTGATAAGGTCTATGGTTTAGAAATGAGTCACCAAGGCTACTTATATGTGTACTTGTGAATCTTCAGGAGCAAGTGTGAGGTCGGTACAAAATAGAAACTGGTTGAAACATCTAGTGGCAAATATGTTTGCCAAAGCATAATCCCCACAGTTTCTTTTCGTTCATTGTGTGTGTTTAAATCTGACAAACGAGTTTTGTGTGTATAACGTTTTTGATTAGTGTGTTTCAATCTTTTTAAATATCGATTTTTTTTTCAGTATCGATAAAAATTTTACCTAATGTTCTAAGAATGATGTAGTTGTATGTAACGAATTCGAAACTGGGTTAATCCTCTAAAACGTCATAAAATTTGATAGGATGATTTTCGCTGTTGATGCATGGCCGTATTTACGAATCGGCCGTTCGTATAATAGTACAATGTACGAGCCCTAATATCTCTTTCTATTCTTCCGCCTATTGTTGTCTTCCGCATTTATTTACTGTTGTTTTTCAACATTTAAATGCGCGTTTCTATTACAGAATGACTCCTTCATAAATCTGGAATGGTTAATTAAACAAGCTTTATTGTGTGTAATAAAGAGTAAGAAATTCATTCACAGAAATAACTGCATCAACAGCAAATCATCCAATTAAATTCAGTCTTTTTTGTAAATACATTTACAAATTGCTGAATAAAAATCTGACAAACATTCTGTTCGTCTCCAGTAATGACTGCTAAGCTTCTGGTTAACGAAGGAATGACGGATAGTCTGCCATCAATAGTGTAAATAAAGTAGTTTCTTAAATTAGAAAACAAATATTGATAGCTATTAGTCAGAAAGAAGAACTTCTGAATTCAGTTTCAAAAGGTGAGGTGTAAGGATAACTTGATAGCCTAAGAGTAACCTGTTATTTTTAAGACAGCCCCTTTTAAGTTCGCTTGCTTCTTTCGTAGGCTATTTACGGTTAGAGTCAAAACTTCATTCCAGGCTTTTAATAATGAGAATTACATTAGCAGTTATTACTGGAGACAAACGGAATGTTTTTCAGAGTGCTTCTGCAATTTGTAAATGTATTTAAATCACAAAACAGACTGTTGTCATAGAAATGAACAATCACGGAAATAATTATGTCTCAATAGAACCACAGATTCTCATTAAGGCAGTATGATAGCGAATGTACTAACGATGTGTAGTTTAGAAGAAACTTTATATAACGACTAGCGTAAAATGTTGAGATAAGAATGTGCCTTTGAAGGTAAATGAACACAGTTCAGAACCAACGACAGACCATAGAATGCCTTCGAATTGCAGATAAACATTTAGAAGGTGGATTTGAAAGAATGTATTTTGGTAAAGTCCGGCACTTTCGTTGACATGAAAGTTGTTTAAAATGAAAATACTGATATTGTTACAGGAATAAATCAGATTGTTAGGTACCAGTGCAACGACTATGTATAGAGATAGTGTCGGGTGCAAGATTCCAAGAATAGGGTTCGTTTGGGACATTAATATAATATTTTAATGAAAATTCCCAACTTTTCTGGTCAAAATGCCTATGAAGATTAAATATTTCGGGCAAACGGGGTTGGGGCAACCCTACTTAACCTCTTCTAGGTAGATCCGCCCATGAAAAACTTTGTTGTTGAATATACCCAGAATATTCACAGGAATTATATTTTTCTCATATTAACACTTCAATATTTAGCGAGAATGCCTGAAATGTTATTTTTCTAGAAATTGTTGGAACTTTAGTAGCGTTATTTTCGTGACAGGTTAAATTAATTCGTGAACCATCCTCTTATGGTATATATCTGTTATTCTTTACGACTGTCTTCAGCAGTAAAAACATTTCATGGTTAATTTGCCTGTAATGAATGATGTTGTGTACATGCATCTGAAAAGTCCAGTGATCTTTTACGGAAATCAATAACTGACGATCCCAACGTTTTGCACAATCTTGTATTCGCTTATTAATGTGAGTTCAATTACAATGTAGATTTGGTTTTTATAAATAGAATAAAAATAACTTGGTGGAAATGAAATGAAAAAGTGATTTTTTTTTCACTTTATGTCTGTTGTGTTATTCATCATATTATGTATTATTATGTAAATCGCATTTAAAATTCATTATATAAACAATAATCTCAAACAATTTTACTAATTAAAAAATAGATACTTAGATACATATTTTTCATGTAAAAATCTGTGTTAGTGACTGATGCAAAACTGCAAAAAGTATTTTTATGAAAATTGTGTCTATTTAAAAAAAACTCAATTATATGCAATATGAGCTTTTTTCGAATGATAAGAATATATTCTTTATTAAAGCTATATTATGAAATAAATATCTAACAAAACAGAAAGTTTTAAACCAAATCGGCATAGCACGTTCTGTTACCTGAGTGTTTCTCTTTGACCTTTAATTACAAATAAACATTGATGTAGTATGGACTCTTGGTGGAAAAGATATAAGCGACGTGTAATTACTGTTCAATATAGATATACTGTAAAATTGATGTCTGGCTATGATAACGGCGAGGGTAATCATGTGTAAACTATCAGTATTCAAACTATTGTTTTGCCCAAATCACCAGCCGATATTAATATCTCGAGGAATAAAGTTTAAAATTTCAAAAACATAAGGCACGTTACCAGGTGACGAAGCCTTCTCTAGCATCGTGTTGTTGTTTGTGTCGCTGACAAGGTCAAAAATGACCCTTTTTATTATCAGGTTTATCTTATTTGAACAAAACCATTTTAAAAACATACTTTCCCTTGTCCTACTTTTTGCGGTGTTGGGAGCATGTGTGGCAATTCCTGATATGCATATTTCACTTCAATAATGTTTTAGCATTATTTAGGTCATTGTTGAGCTTTATGTACGAGCAGGAAAATATCAACTAGACAGATTTAACAACGCTATTTAGAAGAAACGTTACATCATTATTTCAGAGAATTAAACAGCATCTCACTCTTATTCTAATCAATAAACAACTTGTGTGACAACTAGCTTCCAGTCCGTATCAAGATCTGATTGTCGAGTACGTGAAGCTCTGTCACAAAGTCGCAGTTTCAATTACCCTCATACGTCTTTCTTGTACAACTTGTATAACGAAAGCTGTCCGCATAATAAATTTGCTAAAGCGAACTAATTGCAGTGCTGCGAATGGAGAGAAATAAATGTCCTGAATAATACACGCATAAAAAGAAAATTAAATCACACTTGTAATAATAATGCGTTGAAAACGTTGTTTAAATAGTTTTATGTGTCAAGGGAACATCCGGAAAAATGTCGATTTAAATAAAAAAATAAATCACACTTTTTCTCTTAAATGGAAAACCATGTTTTTATAAACGGGAAGATAAAGCACGTGCCTTAAAAAGAAAATCCCACTTTTTGTCTTATATTTAAGAAAAAGGTGAAATATGCATATCAGGAATCGCCACATTTAGAAAAACCAGCCTCCCCACACAGTCAAAACGAAGAGAGAGGGAGGAAGTCAAACCTTTTATAAATAAAACAGAGTCATACATTTAATCAGGTGAGCCTTTTCACCCCATCAACTTTGTTTAATGAACATTTGTAAATAAATCATGTAAAATGACTATTTATCCAGACAAATCTTTGTGAAATGCCTATTTGTTTGACAAAACATTGTACACTTTGTCTTTGACGCTACAGACAAACTATGAACAACGATCCTTATCACAAACAAAACTTCAAACATTTCACAGAATTTGTACAAACGGCATTTTTAGAGACGTGGATAAAAGAAACAAATCAAGTTTCTAGGTTCTTTTACAAGTACTTTGAATGATTTTATGTAACAGTGGTTAGTTAAAAAAATATGTGTCGGTATTAAGGTAGCACTGCGTTTACCCTCTGGATAGAAAGAAATATGGTGTGACAGAATTTTATTTTTTTATACTGAACTTTCTTTCCATGAATGTTATTCGTTTCCATAACTAGTATTTTAACATACTAGTTTAGAGTTTCAAACATACTAGATAAGAGTTTCTTTTGTATTGTGATAAATTATTGTGAATACTAAAACAAATTGTTTGTCATAGACATGAGCGATTGCGGAAATCATTAATACTGTAATGATAGAACTAAATATGCGAATCAAGCCAAGAATGATTCGAAAATAGCTTAAAACAAAAACTTGTTTCTTGGATGAATCTCAAGTAGTCTCATAGTGAGGTAACTAATTTATGAACTAAGATGACTCTTTTCCTAAGAGACTTGCCCCACCCGTCCAACCCTTACATCTGTCCTCAAACCCCACCCGTCCAACCCTTACATCTGTCAACAAACCCCACCCGTCCAACCCTTATATCTGTCCTCAAACCCCACCCGTCCAATCCTTACATATGTCCTCAAACCCCACTCGTCCAACCCATACATCTGTCCTCAAAACCCACCCGTCCAACCCTTACATCTGTCTCAAAAAACCCACCCGTCCAACACTTACATCTGTCTTCAAAACCCACCCGTCCAACCCTTACATCTGTCCTCAAAACAATCTATCATTGAGCCATTTATCATGAACGAGATCAGTAAGCACAAGGGACTAGTATTAATAACAGCACTTAATCGAAGAACATGATAACTTTTCATACATTGTTTAGATTAGTGCATTCTCTATCAAATAGAGACTACGATATTTTCATATTTATTGTGTCGTGTTATGTAACATTAAAATATCTATTTAATGTACATATTACTAATGACTGTTCTTGTTTACAATATACAGTGAAAAAATATCCTTAACATAACAATTCATGTCATTTTAATAATCTTGGAATGCGCCTTATTTAAATATATTGAATACTGACAACTCAAAATAAATGAACGAAGATTAATGAATTTTCTGCTCTTTTATTAACGACTCAGTTTTATGTGTGTTCAGAATAAAACTAACGAGATAGATGATTAGAAACTGTAAATCATTAGCACTTCGCATTTCTAAGCAGCACTTCACAGTCGTTCTAATCAATACAGAGCTTGTTTGACAACAGTCTTTTTCTCGTGACAGTATCTGATTATGTAGTTCTTATAGTTGTCACAAATCTTCAGCCTGTTGAACTCACTCTCCTTAAACGCCTTTCTTGTCCTTCAAACACTATCGATATAATAATGAATTTGTTCTATCAACTATTAGCTGCGCTCCCAGTGGTGAGAAAGAAAACAGCATGGAATGTAATTAAATCGTGCTGCTTTTATTACGTATGTGTTCAGTGAATATGTGAATATGTGAAGAATGATATTTATTGATAAGCATTTTGATACGTGCTTGTGGAGTTAAAAGTTAGCGTAATGTATCGGCATTTATTAAAACAAGGAAAAAAGAACTAGATTGTTAAAGGAAAATTGGAAACAAAAGGAAATTATATGGAGTTACCGAAAAACAGACACATTTGAAAAAAATAAATACATGTAGAAAGGTTTTGTGGAATAAGAAGCGAAATTGCTGGTTTGGGAAAAATACTAAGGAAATTCAATAATGCAATGTATGACATAGACCTATTCCTGCTACAGAAGAACAGGTTTTAAACCTATAAAATTACACATACTGTTTGTTGTTTTGTTTTAACATTTATCAGAGCAAACAGTAGAAAGAGAGTTATTGGCGTGATTTTATGGGATGAGTTTCTTTAAACGTAAATACATATTATACGAATACGTTGTATTGAACCGGTTCAATGCCACTGTGTAAATAAGAAATATAATTATATACTGTTATATTTCGTTTACGTATAATATCTATTTGACGAGAATATAATGATATCATAAGGTGTGTGTTTTCGAATGTAAAGAGTATATATCTCGGATGTTGGATGTCTTGCAACAGGTTGTTTCCACTGTTCAAAATATTATCGATATGATGTCGACATAAACAAACTTGATCCATTACTCCGACAACAATTAGCCATTATATATGAACTATAAGATCTACACTTTTAAGTATGTTTGATAAATTTATGTGACCATGATCGATTTTGTAAAGAGCTTCCGTGTCTAGTTGGAGAAAGTAAAGTATTTTGCATTGAGTGATAGAAATCCTGTGACAATACGCTTTTCTTGTTTGGTGTCTACGTGATAATGTTGCATTGCCATGAAATCATAAATATGACTGTCATTTGCATTCATGACTGCGAACTCGGCGACTTTAGTGATTTTGTTACAATGTGATACAAAAGATCAGTCTGATAAATAGACATGAATCTTGACGGAAACAATTAATAATCCCCCTCAGAACTTCAGAATTATCATCGCCATTGGACCGCTGTAGGTTCGGAAAAAAAGAAATTAATGCATAGTTGGCTAATATGGAAGATATATACATGGATAACTATTAAAAATTGTGGCCAGTTTGGACGCCGATAGAGAATGAACACAAAAGTGATTGGAAATATAAAAATCAATTATCATAGCAAACAATTGTTGAAAACTTTAAGTTAGGCAATTTGTGCATTTGAAAGAATATTTCAAAAGTTAAGGATTTAATAAATATCTTTCCTATAACCAATACGGAAGCATGTATATCTGTCATGGAAAGGAAAACTAGATATGTATCTGATCAACTGACTGGTAAACGTTCTTGTTAGGAGATGTAATTAATGTGATTCAGACCTAATAGTTGTTTTAATAATGCTTAATGTGTTATAAGTTAGTAAGAGGGTGTTTTCTTAATAAACGTTTTTGTGTGTGAAATCACTGGAAACAAAAAAATAATTAAAACAAGCAATGGGAAGATTTCGCCAAACAGCGTCTTTTCATAGACGGCTGAAAAATACAGACTTCTTTTCGAAACGTATAAAATACCATGAAAAACCTGTTGAAGCCAGCGTTCCTGTCAGGAGAAAAAGGGACCCGTGTGTTGTAGAAATAAGGAATAAACACACCAAGGAGCTCGTCGATATCGAGGTTAGTTTGTTTTATCTTATCTTACCAGACTACGTTGAGATCAACGTGTGATGTTTACGACTGGTCAAATTTTATATGTACGTCAGTCACACAGTCGGCGATCGCAAACTAAAACAGTCGGCGATCGCAAACTAAAACAGTCGGCGATCGCAAACTAAAACAGTCGGCGATCGCAAACTAAAACGTGCTTATGAAATTGTATTATCTTAACTTTTGTGTCTGTCTCTTGCATTGTTTGCAAGGCACAGATGCCGCATATGTATGATTTTGAGTTACCTCTACATGTATTCAATATTCTTTATTTGCACATGAATTAAACAGTCTCCCTTCAATTGCAGGCCCATACACTGTTTTAAACCTTAGTAAGTCTCGGGTTTCTGCATTCTTTATTTGATAGTCAAGTGTTGCTCTGGTCTCGATCTGGGATCATCAGCTGTTCGCTCTAACATTGATGCAATTAAAGTCCTAACTCGTATACCAATGAGTACATCTAAGTTCGTATGTATTAATCCACAATTAAATATAGCCTTGCTATATTAAATGTTTCCTACTTGAGTGATATACTAAATAATAGCAATCATTGAAATATTATAAAACTGAATGGAAAGTATAAATCTAATGACAGTTAAATAATACTGATTTGCATAATAGAATTTTCACACAGAATTGTAATTATAATGGTATGTGCTGAATAAATAACAATTGCAATAACATTTAATCGTGATTTGTGATAATATTTACGGTTAATTTAATAAAAAAAGTATACGTAATTGAAGAAAATTTAACGTTTCTACAAAGAACTATGTTCGAATAAAAACTCATTTAAATCTAGTTACATCTGAAAGAATTTTAAATGATGTCATGAAAAAAGCTTAGAATTTTTAATAGAATATGTAAAAAAATATTAAGATTTAATTAATGACAAATAAAAACCATACTTGTATATTGTACCGGTGCAAAATTAATACATAACTTAATCTATCTTCAATGAGAAGAATTTATTACTAATGATTACTATAAACTACTTTCTTATTTATATTTTTATGTTAAAAGATCATATCAGAATTGTTATCTATATACCGTGAAACCTGCCTTAGCAGCCACCTGCGAATAGCAACCACCTGTCTTAAACAGCCAGTTTGAATATGTCCTAAACTGGCATTTTGTTCTCATTTTAACCTGTCTTAAACAGCCACCTGTATAGAGCAGCCACTTTTTGTCACTCCCTTGGATGGCTGCTAAAGACAGGTTTGACTGTATAAATGTCGCTACAAAGAAATGATAATATTTTTATGATGTTGCCCTTTATTTGTATTGAATTTTATTAAGCGAGTGACCATGATTGCTTTTTTATTTCTTCTGATAATGTTTGAATGTACTACTAGTAGAAAAAGCGTAAATTAGCATGACAGAAAATTATGGGCGCAAACATTATACGGTAGAATATTTAAACACAACTGATCTCTAGTAATATACATTTAATCAAATATTGGCTTTTTCTTGGGTCTTCAATTCCAGCCTATTACAGTTACAACTAACAATCACCCCATGTCTTAACGTACAACTCTGTTACACTGCTCCAAAGATGTCTTGATTAATCCTCTTAAATGATCACAAGTCTTTCAGCGGGAAATGTGACATTTGACTGTCGCAGCACATTAACGAATCATCGATTTTCTTAAAGATTCGTCCTAGAAACGGTTTTATTTCATGTCTATAAAAGTGACCATGGTTAAAAATAGCCACGTTCACAATTTATATCTCATCACATAGCCAAGTAGTTATGCAGTTAATAATACAAGATTAAAAACCAACAAAAGACATATAGAGAATCTAAATAGAACATATGACACATATAAACCTCAAGTTGCAATAAGGTTTCCCATGCACTGTTCCATGGTTCCAAGGCTGAAGAATACTCTCTCATAATATCGCTCATATTAATTGTTTGTGGTGTCTTATTTATTTAAATTGTTCACATCATGCAGTAATCGTATTTTACTCTCTTTTACTCCGTAATTTGGCTTTGAGGTGATGCTGTGATCTTTGCATGTGGCTTTTTCTGATACGTGCATTTCTTTTTTATCACAACTACTCTTAGGTTGATTTCTTACAGTTCTTGTCTGAGATGCTGAGCGATTCAGTTTTTAAACGTAATTGTATGTTAGCTGGTAAGTAAATAAAAATATTATTATGTGCATTTTATATTTAAAAAAATAAGAAAAAATGCATTGAATAAATTTATGATTGCAGAAATGAATAACAAGGAATAATCTAATTGTTCATTAATTAATAAACTATTTCTGAATTTTCATATTTAACAGTCCTAGCTGCGTCAGTTTATTCGGTAACGATCAATATTCTGGTAATTACCCAAACACTTACCCAAAGTTCTAATTGTTCACGTTTGTTTTTGTCCGCACTTTATCATTATAAACATCGACTTATCTCTTTATTTGTGATCAGTTGCTAACAACCGTCTTAACTTTAAGCTAAAATATTGTAATAGTTGACTTTGGAATAGTTTGGCGAGAGTTATCCTAAATTTTGGTAAACATGCTTTTCATGTAATTCAAGGTCAAGCGACCAGAAAATTGCTCTAACTTGCTTGATGTGTTTAAATAGGACCCCTCATTAGTAGGAAGAAACATAAACCTTATTAATCAGCAGCATTTTTGCTTCAACAAATCCCATTCGAAGTATCCGATTTTTTATAACATCCCTTTCAATTAAAGACTGCTCTAATTTTGTTCCTCCGATGTAGGTAAATGGTATTAGATTCATTTCAGAAAACAATCAATAAAGATTAAAAAGAAAATTCATCATTGATTCTAAGACAAAAGAGTTCTGTTCACATAGCCTCTTGACCTACGGAGAAGCGAAACTAGCATGTATCGTGAACATATACAACTTTGGATGGGTGTATTTTGTATAACACTCAACGAATAGTGTATTAATACACTGCAAAAATGATTAAGGGCCACATAGAATCAATGTAACTCGGCTTAAGACCAAAAACGTCATAATTATATTAAAATAATATTAAAAACACAACTAGAATATAAACTAAACTTTAATTTAAAAGATTCGAGATTTGCTTCGAACACTGATTAAATGAACATGTGAAGTTATGAGTAATCCATACATTTACAGTTGACACATGACAAAATAAAAAAAATCATTTTACTGCAAAATTTGAAATAGTGTACTTTTATGTTATTTTGTTGCCCTGGTTATTAAAACTACAAATTACGAGAGTTTCTGGAAATTGCTTTTTCAATTATTTATTCATATATTTCGACATTTTGACCCTATCAGTTCCTGTATAACTTGATTTATTAGTATCAGTATCATCCCAATCGACTTGTGGAAGATATGTCATGTTTCGCGAATTCTCATTGTGCACGTATAAATTGCTCGCGCGGCACATATTTTGGTATCAGAAGATAAGATAAAGCTAGAATGTGTCCTCGGACACTGATGCCCCCCACCACTACAACATATATATAATAAAGGACTATAACTCTGGTAAAATGGCCGCAGGAAAAAAATCTTTTCTTTGCGATCATCTAAACATCCTGCTCGATCATCTATGCAAGTTAAACAAATCCGGCCGATAGTTAATACGGAGCCACAAGATTTGGGGGACGTACGTACGGACGCACGGAGAGACGCAAGTAAGGACGAGTACAAATCTAAATGCCTCCTATTTCGTGAGGGCATAAAAAAATAACTCATTCATAAGAAATGTTTCATCTGTTCATTTGCATCACATTTTTATAGAGAAAATGCTTTACAATATAGTATTAAGTATTTTGTAAATCTATCTATTTTCATCTTGTAGGAAACATACTTTCCAGGCAACCGTATTATGTAGCAATATGTAAATGTTCTTATGATATTGTCTGGAGTATCACAGAATTTGCACCAACAACCAGACTTATAATATGCATCTCTGTTCTGAATAAGAGTCGATTATAAAGCTCTGTGAAAGTTCAAAATGCATTTTGACATTTTCTGCGTGTAAGTTTAACATGATGAATTCTTTCATCTGTCTGTGGCGGTATAAATTCTTGCAAGTGTCCTTTGATGACAAATCGGTTTAGTTCATTTACACTAGCAAGGTGATATATGTGACAAGTGCTCACATATATGCCATTGCTCATCTACAAACAAAGATAAGACCTATGCCCATATTTGATCTAAAGTACTGTATATCATTCAACTATACAACCTTTGTTATCGTTATGTTAGATCTTATCGTTTCCGAAACCTTAATGGATTTTGCATGAAATTGTATTAATTTTAGTGGTTGACTAGCCTCTTAATGTATAATCCTATATTTAGGTGAACAATATACGCATATCACTATGGTTTATACTAAATAACGTGACATTGGTTATCATGTTACGTTTTTATATCTCTCACTTAATGTTTGTATACCTCCCTGTTTGGAAATTGGAATGTGTTATCAATTTCTTGCTGTTAATCTGCAACACATTTCTACATGACTTTGTTTTCTTTTTTGTTTCTCTAAAATGTGGAAGATTTATTTCTGTATTTGGAGTCAATATTTCTTCGCAATTGTCAGTGAGATAGAAAGCATTAGATAAATCCCAGGAGTGGAATTTTTCTGAATAATTATAGTATTCGTCTTTGAGTAAGGTACTCGAGAGAGTGGGATAATATTTTTTGTTAAATGAAAAATTGTTCAGTCAATATTTATATGCACACACTTTCGTTTTTTCTCAGAGCTATTTCATTGTTTGATTATGCAGGGATAATACGAAATGGACACTGTAAAGTTGACTTTTAACATTCTTTAAACTCACAAGCTTTGATGGAAGCAACAAAACACTACAAGTGATAATGGTTTTAACAAAACATTATCGGTGATCTGGAAAACCGATGTATATATTTGTTCGTCAGTTTAACTTACTGCAAAGATTTGCATATAAACATTATACAAGGAAGGATACATGCTCGTCTTAGGTTATGTTGTTGTGAAAAATTTATTAGTCGTAAGTCAAAACACTTTCAAACTTTTTAATCTCCTTGAATTCCGTAATCGATAATATTTGATGTAAGTAGCAGCAGGCCAGTGACTGACATTTAATTTGACTAATATATTACGCAAAATTTACAAAATATGTAAGGTGAAAATTAAAAAGTTGTTTGCATCCTACATTATATTCATTGTCTAATTGTGCGAAAACAGAATAGACCCATGCAAAAAAGGCGATTCAACAGACCGATGTATTTTCCTATAAAAAGTCGTTATATGAGTATAAAGAAGGCAAGGAATAGGGAATATGTTGTCTGGAAACGAACAAAATAAGACGTAAACATCGTTATAGCGTCTAATGTAGCAGGAATTTAGAGAGACAGAGATCCCAATAAGTTTTGCATTACCTTCTTTACAAACAGATCATAGCGAGTGCAGAAGGGTATCATTGTAAATATCAATTGATGAAAAATAAACTTTGAAAGCCACTAATTCGACACATATCAAAACACTGCAGTTTGATTAAGCCTGTTCATGACCAGTAGTTGAAATGCATATAACTGCATATATCTGCCCACGCCAAGCTCTTGCTAACTCAAGATATTCACAATCATATATATCGTGCTCACTCAAAAGGCGTTAAATTGATATTATCACTGATTGGATGTACGAGGAGACTTTTTAAGGCAGTCACAAGGCACAAACAACGCTACAGATGAAAACGGGAAATTTAAAAGTCAACGAACACGACAAATATCAAATTATTGCAGGCTCGGTTCAATTAAGCCTCTGAGCAGTCGTAAAAATGAACATTAATACCCATACAACCTAGCAACGGGAAGAACGCAACTCAATAGTTCTTTCGATTGTTTTAAATATTGCGCTTAACGGCCTTTAAAGTGTGAATGTAATACTTGTTTTTAACAAAAGCCCTTTGAAATATCTTAAAGTTTAAGGTTTTCTATAACTATTGTTTAACTTCATATCCCTAGATCATAATAGCTATTTAAATATTTGATAGCTGCTTATAATCTATTGCCCAGGGCAGCTGATTGTTGTGTGATTTTACTCTTTCTTGTTAAATTTATGTTTACAACTTTTTCGCTATCTTTAAAGTTGATTTCTACATTGTATATTCCTTTCATAGACTGTTTTCCTTTCTGATGACCCTGATAAAAGAATATTTTCGCGTCTGCACTTAAGACTACAAAACCCTGTTGTTTTTTTTAAAAAAAACATTCTATTAAAATCACAACATGTTTAAAGCGCCTTATTGTTGAGAGAGTTGACATTTAGTCACTTTTATGGCATCAAAGATTTCTTGACAAGTTACGTTCTAAGGCAAATAGAATCTTAAAAATAAACAATTTTCAACTAGTAAACAGTTAAATGCAGTGTGATCTGATATTTAAGGAGCCGGTGAGTACTGTTTATTTTATATTTTGAAAATCCATGAACATTTACTTTTTAAAGGTGGCAGGGGTTTAAGAGTTTATGAAGTGAATATTGTATAAGACCCTAAAATCTCGATTGTTTCTTTAATCCCTGTCATCGTTTTCTTGCTGATTTGACTCGAGGAGCTGTGCTCTCGGTAAGATCATTGAGTATTCACCCCTTTGGCTTTGAAATCCTATGAGATTCTTATGTTTTATATGTCTGTGTGCTTTTGCATGCAACATCGTTGAGCTGATGGGCGGTTTGGAGGTTTTTAGGCAAGACAATTGTATATGTGAATTGAAATGGGTCCTTTTTGGGCAAGTGTGATGTGGGTGCACCCTAGAACCTGGTAAACCCCCAGTGGCAAATTATTTTGCAACTGACCGTTACAAGGCGGTTACCCAAAGGATTCTCATTTTCGTTAATTGTTTGTTGTGTCTTTTTTGGATTTGACATACTTATAAATACATGCTCTCTTTTCTTCTCTTCTTTTTCGCTGCGTATGGAGGTTGTGTTTTGTGAGTGTGACGATTCCTAATATGCATATTTCACTTTTTTATTGGCAAATGTTACGAATCGTATCAAGATTACGCCTTGTGGAGTAACAAATATATTTTTATAAAGCTTACTAATCTGCCAGCATTAATTAAACAACGCGCATGTATTGTAATTATGGTAAAAAGTCGTAAAGAATAATTTATAATAAGTATTTAATATAGAGAACTAGAGGTTACGTGTACGTTTGCAAGATCAGAATAACAAGCGAGATAGGGGGCTCACCACGGGAAAAGGTACATTCGGTCATATTTTGTGACATTTAAGTTGGTACTATATTTAGAAAGAACTCACAACTATCTTTAAATTTCTCGTAACTAACAAGTGCTTTTCTTACACATTTTGACAATAAAATAATATTTTTAACGCAAAATGCATAATAATCAATGTCGTCTGCTCAACTTTGTGACGTCATTTTAAAGATTGACGCCAACTGTCCGAAGGTACCTTTTCCCGTGGCGTGCCCCATATTGTAAAACGTTTTGCTGCATCAACAGGTTTGAAAGTTTCTTTCTACAGATTAAAGACACAAGTTTGTCTACGTCACGTGGTAAAACTGCTGATATTATGGCCCCAGGTGGCCCAAAGGCTTCATATTTTCCGCTTCAAATCAAGTTGCTGTCTAACTGTCTGCAACTATAATTGAATTTCAAAAGACAATTAAATAATAAGATAATATATCCAGACTAACCATTTTAAAGTGTAAGTTTAACTTAATAAATATTGATTGAAACAATAATCACAATTACGAGTAGTGTTAGTGCTTGATAAAATAAGATTATTGGATACAATACATTCAGTCATACTTTCTAAGACGATTCCGGGGAAAACCCAAAAGTGGTCATTAAAGGCATGTTGTTTTCGTTCGCAGGTCATGTCTGTTGGAATCAATAAGTGAGAAAAAACAATGTGGTACTTATCAACTGCTGGTCTTTGTTTTATAGCTTGTCCTTAGTGCAGGTTGAACTGTAAAAAGTCATCGTGTGCTGTTTGTATTCTTCTTTTATCTAGAATAAGACTTGACAAAATCAATAAGAGTTATATGATTAAGAGAATCAGCAGTATGAACTTGTTCATATTAAAGTGGAGAAAAACTCTATGGGATGCAAATATACCACTCATAATTTGATAAGGGCCACCTTTTGTAGACTGTAATTATTATTGTCTAGGTTTACATTTTAAACATTTTATGATACAATGAGTTTTGTTTGTATTGTTTTTACGATATTACCGATGAAATAGTCATCTGAGTTTAATTATTGAAAAGAAACATGAGCGAAACATTATTAAGGCGTGAAAACTAACAGAGTGCATAAGTGGCCCTTATCACATCTTGAGAAGTACAACACTAGACCGTGTCTAGAGGACAATCATACCATCATTCTGCAAATTCGTATTTAGTATCTTCTAATGAAAATTGATAAGTTTCATATGAAGTTTTTCATTCTACTAAAAATATGAAAGTTCAGAAAGTAGTAATGACTGAAACAGGACAATTATGTCTTTAAACCATGACGATCGTCAACAAGATTGAACTAAATCTATACAGGAATTAGTTTATGATTGATCTAACACGATATTTAATGATTTTGTTTAAAATTCTGAAGACTTTAACTTCATAATACTTGACGTTGGTGTACTCACATTTTGTTATCGTTATGGCCATGTACACGGACGAACATTCTGTTATATCATCTGTGCATATTTAAAATAAATCCTTGATTTATACTTCTCATACTTTCATGAGGGCCACTTATATAGTGTATAATCGTTGTTGTTGTTTCAGTTAAAAATGTGAACAGTAAATAATACAAGTAGTTTTGTATGTATTGTTTATTTCATAAAACCGATGAATTAGTCATCATAGTTATTAAACTGAAACATGAGTATAAAATTATAGATCTATAGGGGAAAACCTACAGACAACAAAAGTGACCCTTATTAAATTTTGAGTAGTATAGTTCAAGATGTTCGCCAAATCAAACTTTACTTATTATCGGTCATCATATGAAATGTTTCTGGTCAATATGTGGAGCAGATTTCGATACTTTAGACAAAACCACCTGTTCTTAAGATGACAAATAACTATTATTATCACTTCTAAGCAAGCAAGCTATAATCTTTCACCGATGTTTCAAAGCAAAGAAGGTTGTCCGCAAAAGAACTTTTTTGGGGAAAAAAGTTCTGTTGTTTATAGTTTGTACTTCATGCCGTGGAGAAAAAACGAGCAATGATTCCAGAAAATACCGAATTATGGTCTATCTGGATGCTTTAGCAGCAATTTGAAAGTGGAGAAATCAATAAGCATACACTCAGAATACATGGCTGATATTTCTAAGCTATGTTCAAGCTGGGGTCAAAGATCAGAAGAAAGAAAGAAAGAAAGAAAGAAAGAAAGAAAAAGAAAGAAAGAAAGAAAGAAAGAAGTGCGCGATGGCTTTCTGAGTCCCAATTTCATCTATTTCACAGAACCCAATCAGTCGTTAATAATTTCAAGTTTAGAATCGTTTATTTTTGGTGATTTTCTAGAAACATTGCCGTGAAAAAATTCAAGGCTAGTTCGTCTAGCCAAATCGTGTATAATGTAATTATGTTGTTTTGTGAGAGCAAGCTCTGCAGGCCATTATCAATGCACTTTTCTCCAACCGTTGTAACAAACATGGTTCCGCAATAAATCGTTTAGACAGATTTGTATCATGTCAACACAGAAAGTTTATTAGCTCACGAGAATAATCTGGTAAGAAAACTGATTTGATTTAGCATTTCCAATAAGAAGATTATATTACATATCAAGCTCTTTTATGTTAAAAAAGTTTATCTCAACGTATATATTGAAGAGATAGACCAGGTTTGCCCTATCTCCTTGAAGAATATCGTATATGTCTCTACTGGCTAAATTCGTGCCTTGCTTTTATTAAAGTTTGCGAGATTTGAAGTATGATATTGAAATATGATGTGACGTCTGTCACTAAAAACCTTTTTTTTCGCATTTTTATAGTTCAATAAGAACTTTGTTTTGTTTAATGGAAGAGGATAATGTTTTTACAAAAAACTAAACGCCTATTTGTTTTCCTTAAAGGTATATTTTTTCTATTTTACCACTTGGTCCTCCGACAACGGAAAATGTAATATCACAGCAGAACATTTTATGATTCTAGATTCTGTGTCAAATCTTTAATTAAATATAAGGCAATTTGGTGTCATAAGAACATGAACGCATAATCAGTTAAATAATCCGTTAACAATGTCATGGAGTGATGATAACGTATATACAGGGCTATCCAATCAACTTTTTTGGAGGGTTGCCCCGACTAGCTCAATCGGTTGCGTCGTGGGATATTTCAAGGCTAGGCGCTGTCGCAGAGAATGTTCGGGTTCGCTCCCAGGTAGAGGCAATATCATAAGAATCTTTTGGCGAAATAATCCCTTCGCAACCAATCAAGGAGTGTTCTAATTTCGATTTAAATACTTTATTTAGTAAGTAAAGACCTCACGTGTTATGTAGTTTAGTTTTGATAAAGGATAGTATGTCATTTTTGTCCTTTAATTAAAGTGTGTTAATGCTTCCAAATTAAGATATTACCCGTATTTTAGTGCAGTTTGCTTCTAAAAGTAACCGTGAATATTTAATTTGCACCCATATAAATACTTTTAAATTAAATTATAAACAGTTTGTATTTCTTGCAACTTAACGGGCCGCTGTTAAGTTGATGTTTTTTCTCAGAACACTTTCATCTTGATTCTGTTCAGTCACTGTTATTGAAAGAAATGTCTAGCATCCGAGAATAGGTCGGATAAATGATGCGTCATTCCCCGAAAGGATAAAAGGTCCAACACAAATTTAAGAAAAAAACTTGTTTTTGTTATTTGTTAATGTCTCGTAAAATAAAATTAATGTGAATTGTTCATTTAAGGTCAAGCCAATTGCGTATGGCGTTCTTATTAATAATTCCACAACATTAATCTCTGATTATACAAAATCAAAGAATTACAGTCGTTGAAAGAAAAGTTAACACTGTCAACTAAAAATTATTACTTTAGGCCGGGCAACAATGTCGCGAACCGCATGGAGCAATAATGAAATTAATTTGTTATGTTTATTGGCTAGATAATTTGCTTTTAACCGATGAAGAAACTCGTGATACGAAACACCTATTTTAAATCACTTTAAAAAGGCATTTTCTAAGAGTAACTTAAACTCTTTAATTTTCTATTTTACTCGGCACAATAATGAGAACGCCGAAGTATCTGAATATGGCTGTTATTGATATGCATATTTTACTTTTTTAAAGTCGTTGTTAAAACTATCATAGCTATCTTTTGAAAAAGATAAATGGTTTTAATAAAATTGTTATCTGCGATATAAAATAAAGATATATAGCGCGGCATGGCAGATTCTGTGAAAACTGCAAGCAGGGTTAGGAAAACAAACGTGCTCTGGCCAAGTATCGAACTCGGGACTTTACGCGCGTCAAGCCACGCGACCAGTTGAATGCAATAGGTGAAATTGGCAAATTAGGCCTGTTGAATATACTCCATTGATTGTGTACATCTTTTGTCTGGAACTATGACGCGTTTGAAAAAAAACTTTTAGAAAGAACTGTTGATGTTACAGACAATAAACTCAGCTCTTAAACATCTTGGCGTAAACCAGGTGTATATCTTTTTTGCATTGAAGAAAATGGGTTTATTGGATCAACCCGTTCTTTGTTCACAGAGGCTCTTGAATGATGCTCAAACAGTTCTGACCATGATACAATGCACTGACTGATCTCAGTTTAAATTGACACATAAATAGTTTTAAACACAGATGGTCTTCATTTTATTATTGCAAGACAACTGACATTTTGAGTGCACTTGGTTGTCCTTGGTTTGAAAGTCCTTACGGAACAATTGTCGTCCTTGGAACTTAACATTAGTTCTTTGTAAGTGGATTTTTGATTATACTCGTCGTTAAGGCCATGTGATCACTGTCTCCTACAAATTACTTCACTTGATATATCTACACAATGTCAAGTAACCAATATCTTTAGATAACCTAACTGAAAATTAGTATGATGAAATTCGATGATTAGGATTGTTTCTGTTTGCTTGCATAATTTTGTATCGAAGTAATTACGCAAGCAGACAATTCTTATCTGCATTATCTACGGTAGTTGAGCTTTTTCAGAGCGTTCTATCAGAAGATAAATCAAGTTTTAAAAACTTAGTGTTGGAATTGTGGCATTTATAAAGTACTCAAATCATTTTCTAGAATTTAAATAAGCAATTTTTATATAATACTACTTCAGTTTTAATGTTTTTGCTTTTATTTTAATGATTATTTTCCATGTTTTTAATTGATAACCTTAAGTGAAACGTGTTGAAAATGTTTTATGTGTGCCTTTAAAACAATGATAACTTAATCCGTGATTTTGTGATATTTTTGTTTTTCCTTTCACACCTGAAGGGGAAAAAAAAATCCTACAATATGGGTAAATTTGGTGAATTGGCGACATTTCATAGGCGACTTAATAATAAGGATGTGTTTGCAAGACAGAAAAAGTTTCATGACAGAAACTTGCATAAGACGAACCACATAGGTAGAACACACAGAGAACCCTTTCTTGTGGAAATCAGGAATAAATATACCAAAGAAATTGTTGACCTTGAGGTAGGTTCTATAATTATACTTCAAAGAATAAAAGTGCTACCAGAGAAAAATTTAGATTCTTTTGTTTAGGAAGAAATAAAAGGCTAATGTCTTTTTAACAAAACATAAGAAATTGAATTTAAAATGATAGTGCCTCCAGGTGGGAGCGAACCCGCACCGTCACGGCGACAGCGCATAGCCTTGCAATTCCTGCGACGCAACCAACTGAGCTAACCGGGACAACCCCAAGAAAGGTTGATTGGATTGCCCTGATATACGTAACAATCACTGCATGCCATCAGTAACGGGTTATTTTTACTGATAACAGTACTGACTATATGTACGGGGAGACTTTTTACGGCTGCCTTAAGCTTCTGCACCAGATTTTCGTTGTTTCATGTGATAAAATAAGTTAATGCATGCCAATGAATAGTACATAGATATGGAAATTATACCAGGTATATATGTATGGGAATTTAAAGTTTTTCATTGCAACGTTAACTGATAAAATAAAAAAAATACAGCTACTTTTTATTCCATACGATACTAATTTGAGTTTCGCATGCAATCAGTGCAAGTGTACTTTTTGTCCTCCTGATGATTCTAATAATAGTTCTGGCTCTTGAATCATATGGATAACATTTCTAGAAATACAGAAAAAGACCAGCATGAATATTCTGGACGACAGGTACATGTATCCACTATATTTAATTTATTTTATATCAGATTTGTAATAAATCTGATCTGGAAAAAAAACAGATAACGCCTTATTAGAGTAAAATGAAAGCAATTTAACAAAGATTATAACCCGTGACATTTGGTACCGCTTTTGGAGAGTCTAACCATTACGCCAACGAATCTTAAATGAACAAACAAAACATAAATTCTAATGATTTGGAATTGGGTAGAGATAACAACTTTAATATCTGCCCACGACTACTTGTTTCAGTTTACTTCTCAATTCTCAAAATCATAAGGTAGAGCTAAAGTCTTTTGTCTTAGTTATTTCAAAATTCGCGATTTTCTCTTGGATATTTTAAAGTTTTGCACGTAGACTGCTTGCATAGGTGTTTTGTATCTTTCAAATCTTTATAGACTAATAAAATATACAGGTACTTGTCAACCGCTTACCTGTTAAATATCTTAAGCTTAATATAATCTTCTCTTCAACAAACATGGACGGTATACGTACATGTATAACTAACTTACTTTAGTAATTTTTTATTTGTCCTTCATAGATTTTTATACATTTCAAACATCTGAGACTGATGAAATTTCATTCTAGGATTCTTTCGCAGAAAACTTAAAAATCATCGCATTGAAGTCTAAGTTACTGGTTTGACGAATGCCGCAGTCTGTTTATTACATTGCTTTTTAATCGCAAGGATAAATTTTCTACAAGCTTTTAAAATCGGTTACCCAAGGAATAGTATTAAGTTGTTTTGCTCATTAAACTCTACAATCAAGATACGTCTACATTAATTAAAAACAAGGTAAAAACTCGAACCAACAAAATATAAAAGCGGCTATGGGAAAAAATCTAAACATGAATCACCGTATGCACATCGTTGTTTGGGATGATTTGAATTTTTTTTTGGTGTTAATATTGAGTGTTGGGCAATGATATGCATTTCCATTGCCGCCCATGAACAGGCTTACTGGCTCAATTGGTTGCGTCGCAGAAATGGCAGGGCTAGGCGCTGTCGCCGTGACGTTTCGGGTTCGTCCCAGCTAGAGACAAGATCATTTTACTAAAGCCGATCCAAAACCTTCAGACCCAGTGAATGTCTTAGATATATTCACTGAAAACTGTCTATATTGGATACTTTTTAGGTATATATTATTCATTGGGTTCAATAATGTTGAAACTATTAAATTTCAAAAACTAGAAATTTTCTTCTAAAACTGTCTGCAATGTGTATACAAATATTTATCACTACGTATATTATATTAACTGTATAATATTCGAAATGATAATTTTAAAATTGAACAATAAAAAAAACATAAATAAAGCCACTCATTTATAACCTGATATCACTTTTTATTCTCAATCATTTCCTACATCGACCTATGTGTAGTACCAATCGTAATTCTGCGTACAACAATGTTTAGCTCAACTAGCACTATCTTCGCATTATATTATTTGATAATTATAGATGGAAATAGGAACTTTAAAAGCTACCGAACACAACAAAATAGGAAAAATGCAGGCTAGGTTTAATTAAAGCGGCATTACTTCAATTTAACCCGTTCTTGTATGAAATATTACATGTATTTGGAACTTTAGGCACAAATTTGCAGCTGCAGCATTAGTTCGGGCTAATAAAATTTTATTTTCTAAAATAAATTTGGTCCGCGCGACTAAAAACGAAAGTAGGATTTCCGAGTCACAGAAATCGAGATTGCGCATGAAGTGGTCTCTTCGTCAAAAATCGGTGCTAAATATACCTCGATTATATTTAGCTTCTTAAAAGTTCGTTAACGATAATTTAACAATATCATTGAAAATCCCGTCTATAAGAAAGAATTCGATCGGACCTTTTGTGTTCTGTTAGAGAGTTTATATATTGGAGTCTATATATGGACAAATACGATTTTTCAATAGTATATTCTTACTCAAGTCAACGGCTGGGGCTTTAAAACTGTTCATGGACAACTATGAAATTACTGTCTACATCGCCTTTCTCGGGTAGAACGAAACTCAATATTTACATAGATGTAGTCTAATTAATATAATGTAGCTTCTATTTCATAAACCATGCTTATTTTAAATTACAAAATCTTATTATATAGCTTAATGTTAACATACTGAAAAGCTCGAAACATTTGCGTCACCTTATTTGTAACAAAAATGTTTTCCAAAAAAGTTAACATATTTTGATATTCTTAAACATGCCTAAACGGAAAATTATATGAAATTTAGGTCGTGAAATATCGGTCTACATTATATAGTACGCGGCCCACTTAACCCGTAAATGTCGTCTGCATACTTTGATAGATTCCCTTTAATGTACATGAGACGCTGTGTTGATATGATTAATGACAAGCAGAAAGCTTCCTTGATCCTGGAATTCGATGAAAGCAGCCGGAAATAATGTCTTGTAACCTTCAAAGAGATATTCTAGTTCGACTGGTCTTTCACTTAATTCTATTTGCTAATGATATATTGCAAGAGATATTTAAAAATCTGACGAGTTGTTATATGATAAAGACAATAATATGTTAGGTCCTTTCGTCATAAGAAATGTAATCAATATGAGATATTTTTAAAATTGTGTTTGGGCTTGATTATTTTCTGGTCGCGTAAATAGGTGACAAAAATATAAAATATGGATTTCTCTCTTCATTATTCATATTACTTACGTGGGTATTTCAATTGATGTTTTGTGTTGCTTTGATTTTGTGTTTGGATGTACATAGAATTGGGTAATTTTAGATCTTACTATTTTTCATTACGTTATTGTTCTAACGTTTCATAAAGTACGTAAAATAAAAAATACATTAACAACATTAGTTTCTGCAAAGTTGTATTGAACTGAAACATTGAACAAATGTATATGGGCGGATATAAAATACGAAGGGCATTTAATTAATCTTTGTGGACAGAACACTGTCTTAAAGTTTACGTATTTATATATGACACCCAGCTTCGATGCTTATCTAAAAAATCTGAATTCGGATATACCTACTTTATTTCAAATTCAAACTTAATATAAAGACTCCAACCAAAATATGTAACATGAAGAATTTGAAACGCGATCAACATTATTTATTACTGATCAACGGTAAACAGTAGACGAACCCAACCGCCGTAGATAAAAGTTTTCTGATCCTCTACACTGCTTTACATCATTTGTAATAAGGCGACTATGTTTTTATAGCATCATTAAACTCATTTTTACAAGGAAATATTCAATAGGAAATATATTTTAAATTTTAAAATTGTATTTCTTAAAGGAAACAAAATTGTCGCTCACTTTGATATTGTCTGAGAAAAAAAAGTTATAACATAAAATTTCTTCAAAAGTCTATCAACTTGCTTTCCCTGTTCCTTTTATATATAAATGTAAAAATATCTAGTAAAACAAATGTTGTGGGTTTTTTTTCGAACATCTGTTTATAAATATCGTTATGCTTTTTTCCATAATACGGAACAGCGTTTCCATTTTTACTCTACACCGCAATTACTTCCATTTAATCAACACTAAATAAAATGTTTGATTTCTCCCTTGCTGATTCGTGTGTTATTGTAAATCAGAGTAATTTGATAGTCACCTCTCCATGGATTTCTTATTTTTGTAATTGCTTTAGTTTTCCGATGTTTCCATGCCAACAGCGAAAATTGTCAATGATTCTTCCTAATGGTTTGGAGCAGAACACATCAAAAAGCATTATATACTAAAATAGTTTACTTATATTATATCTGTTGCTAAAGTCTTTTTAAATAAAATAATTTAATAACTGTTAATTAGGATCTATTCTGACCCTTTTTATTTATGGTAGTTTTACATAAATACGAACACAAAATGTTACCTTATTACTCGTGTGCATGAGAGGGTGACGGTAAATACATAAATAAATACATGTAGCAGGTCTTAGACTAATTGTCGTCTTATCTAAAAGGATGTAACAAAAACCACATTAACGAAAAAAAAAACGGAAATGCAATACTGTTATCCTGTATCTGAAATGGAATAAAGAATGCACTAAGTTGTGAACTCTTTAGGGGGAGTAACTCGAAAGAGATGGTTCAGTTAACCAATCCGGGAACAAGCCCCTTGGGTTGATAAACTGTGCCTGTTGAGATAACCCTCATCACCCTCCAGTGGAGATGATACCTAGCAAAGGGTAGGTAACTCCTGCAAGGGGAATGTTTTCCTTCCCCCTTTTACATGTACAGTACTGTGAACGTTTAATGTTACAAAATTTGCGTCTATCGTGCGTCCGTCTATCGCATATCGTGCGTCCGTCTAACGTGTATCGTGCGTCCGTTTAACGTGCATCGTGCGTCCGTATATCGTGTATCGTGCATAAAACGTTTTTAATTTTATCATGCAACGTGATTAAGTTACATGCTTATTCAAATGTATGTGATTTAATTTCAACCATTCATATTATATTTTGAAAACATTTTCAAATATTTAGAAATCTCGTCCACAAATTATATGAATTGGCAATATCGTGTATCGTTCGTTTACCGTGTATAGTGCGTCCGTCTATCGCGTATCGTGCGTCCGTCTATCGTGTATCGTGCGTCCGTATATAGCGTATCGTGCGTTTCGTTTGTAACCTTAAACGTTCACAGTACTGTAATCGTCTCATTGTTTCGTAGATATCATACTTTGTTCCTCCGAGTTTTTGCCATCGTCATTTTGCTTTTTCTTTTTGCGTCGTTTGCACACTTTTATGCAAAGAAAAAATCCCTTTACTTTCAGAAACTAAAGAATGGTGTGAAATAATGAAATTTATATTGAGTCAAAGGCGGATACAAAAAGATCAAAAACGTCTCAAATTACTTTGTACTTCAAAAGATACCTTCCTATTACATGTAAATAGATTGTCAATAGACATCAGTAGCTGAAAAATTAACATTTTGTTCCTCTGGACAAAATACTGCTCACCCCAACAGTCAGCTAAACTACATAGACATTTAATCTGTTTAACTTCTTTTTGCGAAAATTGTCGTTTCATTTGTTTCCAGCATGTCAGTTCAGTTAGCTGAATATTTACCGACTAGATGTATACTGACTGCCAATGAAAACGCAACAATTATTTTTTGTAATATATTTGATCTGTTTAAAATTTTAATAAAATGACAAAGGTGGATGAGTTTTAAAATATCAATAAGTAACCAATCGGTACATTAATAATCCATTTTTTAAAACTTTCTCTCCTACTGTAAGCCCGAACAAACGCACGAAAGTTTCGTTTAGGCATGTAGACATGCACGAATAACCTCAAAACAAGTCCATTTGTTAAGCTTTACTAACGGCTAAATAAATCCCATTTTCAGTTTTCGAGTTTTACTCTATACAAATATGATAATGCCAAAGCTTTTAGATAACCAGCGACGTGAGGTTTTGGGCATGATCAAAGCAGGTATGTCTCGACGTGAAATCGCTCGTCGGATGCATGGTTCAACGTTGACAATTATTCGCTTGGCCCAAAGACATCTTACTTGCTTACCATGTAATTGCTTAAATATAATTATAAGATTCTTCGCGCATAAACGTTCATTCCATTGTCTGACGGCACCTTTTTATTATGGAGTTTTAGGAATAGTTAAAAATCTACAACATGGAACATTTATGTGTGACAATTAAAATCAGTTTTAACATTTAGCACACATTTATAATTTTAAATTTAACTAACATTACATTTGCAAAAATAATATTACTGTAGCAATCGCAGTTAATGATATCATTTATTTCACAGAAAACGCAACAGTTCGCGACGGTGTGTCGAACGGCGTTGTAACAGCATTTAATATGTCTTTTGAAAATCTATATTTAATAATTGATTCTGTCCATTATGCGATCAATTATACTTTTATTTTGATCTCCGGTATAATAATCGCAGATTCTATATTGTTCATGGAATACGAAGTTGCTTCCCTTTATCCTGACGAATATACAGTTCTTGGTAATCGTTTCTCTCTATTGTTTGTTCAGGGGCATTAACCTCACAGTTTCTATATTCCGTCAAGTGATGTATGATTGCCTCCCTTTGTCTTGTCCAACTACTCGTAGATGTTATATTCGTCAGGGAAGACATGATTGTCTCCCCTGTTGTACAGCAAGATATAATCTGTAGCCTGATTAGCCTTTTCTCAAAAAAAACAAATCTCTTTTAAACTTGTTATGACTTACACAAGGATAAAAAATACACTAAATAAAGCACTGTGATTTTGGGAAAACTGTCATTTTGTTTGTGAGTTATAAAAATATATTAAGCTTAGCAGATTTCTTTTATCTTTGACCAGTGTCTTCACTTACATGTACCTGGTAAACAGATTTCTTTCGTCAAAGACCTTTAACCTGAATAACACAGTATACAGATTTTTTTTATTTATCTAGTACGCAGACCTATGACCAGACTTATTTGATTAGCATTTTATTTTTCATCACGGACCTGTGATCTGACTTACCTAATAAGCATTTTTCTTTCATCACAGATCTGTGACCTAATTTACCTATTAAGAGCAGATTTCTTTCATCACAGACCTTTGAGTGACTTTTTTTCAGGCCCCATAAGGGTAACCCCATTTATTCGTTATAAACACATTATAACACATTACATAATAACATATAGCATTAAAAGAAAATATATATTATGTATGTATTCCTTTAACAAATCAATTTGTAAACAAACTACTATTCATATGCATGTTAAGTCGAGTATAAACATGTAGTACATCAGTCATTAAATTTTTTAACATGTATGCAAGCATATGGTAGAATTACTCTGGCCTGAATTTATAAAATAAGAGAGTACTGTTGTTAATTTATTTTCATGGGCACATAATACTTGTGGTTTTAGTTAATATGTTAAGATTTTTGGATTCTTTAATTCATGTGTTTTTTTAATTCCAACGTATGTCTCAGCATAAAAACTGTTATATTATTGCTATTTTGGCAATTAAACTGTAAGTTGATCTATCAATAAAATCCACAAGAAGCAGTGCTTCACAAAAAAGACAATAGTTTTACAGTGGTAGCAATAATTCCCATAATAATGTAGTATATAAGCACATGTAGCTTTTAGAAAAAAAATATATAATTGTATTTCATTGTATTATTTAGGTTTGAGGAAAAAAGACTGAAGCTTTATAGTGGTATAGTATAATATTACTATCTGATATTTGAATTTTAAATTATATAACGAAGTAAAGTAATTTTTGTCACTTCTTATTAGTTACACTGCATATTTTGTGTATGTAAATTGCTTTGTTGGTTTATTCAACAATGACTAAAGGACATAATTTAAAACTATTTGATTTAAACCTTGCAAGAGTTTTATCATTATATATATTGTTTAAAATATATCAATATATTTCCACAATACCAGGAATTCTGCTAGTTTGTTACATTTAACAGCAGCTTCTTTATTAAAACTGTAATGCATTTTTAAAAATTTCTTTAATCCATCCATTGTTGGAGTAATTAGTAGCTGTTTGCTTTTGTAAAGGTACAGTTTTGTGTATGTTAACAGCAAATTTTCTGTTAAAAGATTATTGTTTTTAAATCCAAAGATAGCTACAGGTTCGTCTATTTCCGGTAGTGATTCGAATCGGTTTTTCAAGCTTGTATATATTTGTTTTGATCTTTCACATTTCCAAAAAATATGCTCTATTGTTTCTAATTCTTTTCTACAAAGGGTGCAACAGGGATTGTCTTTGATTTTCATTTTATAAAGTAAATAATTTGTTCCTATAATTTTATGTAAAATCCGTACTTGAATGTTAGTATGAGCTGTAATTTTGAAGAGCAACTGGTAATAAATTTTCGAATCAGAGGGTTCTATTTCTGAGTTTATTATCATTGACCATTTTTGTTGGCTTGTTGGATTTACACTTTTAATGTTGAAAGATTGATATATTGATTTACGCCATTTTTCTTCTTTTAAAATGTATCTCAGAGAAGATGGATAATTTGGTTTTTCAATATAACATTGCTTTAAGTTACTATTGTTTTGCTTAAAAAAACTGCATTTAATATACCGTGAAGTTCTAAAAACAATTGTTTTTAGTGTGTATTTATCATTTAGTTCTTTGATTGTATAAAATTCACCAACCGGGAAATGTATGAGGTCTGAAATGAAATGTACACCTACATCAAACCAATGTTTTAAAAATACACTACTAGGATTCTGTGGTTATCAAATAGTGGTGTATTACCTATTAATTGTTTGTCTTGGTTATTTGTCTTGATTTCAGTTAACTCTGAATAGGCTTTAAAAACATCTTTCAAAAACTCATTTTTAAACTTTGCAACAATTTTGTCAACATAACTTTTACCACAGTTATAAAGTTTATATAATTCTACTTTTTCTAATAGGATATTTGTCCAAACTCCTCCTTCAACAAATCTTCTTAACCAAGTTTATTTAAGTGCTTTTATGAATTCAGAAATGTTTATCATTTTTAAACCTCCATCACAATAATCTTGTATTAAGACTTCATGTTTTATTTTTCTTGTATTAAGACTTCATGTTTTATTTTAACTGTTCCTTGCCAAAGGAATCAAAAAAGATGTTATTTAAGTCATTTATAATAATATCTGGAGGAGTTGGTAATACTGTAGATATTTGATTAAAAATGGGCAGCAGTATGCTTTTAATGACAGCAATTTTTCCAATGGATATAAGTATCCTTCTTTTCCAAGAGGTAATCTTTTTTCTTATATTTATTAATTTTTCGGAGTAGTTTATATGTATCACTTTAGTAAGATCAACATGAAAATCAATTCCTAGCATTATAAAAGTAGATTCCAGGCAAGTTTCCATCTTGGTTTAATGCTGTCACTGCTGATTTTTTTTTCTGCCAATCCATACAACTATGGTCTTTTCAAAATTTACTTGTAATCCTGAGATAATTGCAAATTCAGATAATACATTTAATGTCTCGTCTAATGATGTTTTGTTCCGTCTAAAATTAATGTTGTATCATCTGCAAACTGGGAAATTTTGTGTTCATTATTGTTTATGGTAATGCCTTTTATTATATTATTGTTTCTTATTTTTAATGACAAAATCTCAGCACATAAAATAAAGATGTAGCTGGACAAGGGATCGCCTTGTCTGCAACCGCGTTTTATTGGTATGAAATTATTGCAGATTCTGCATTATGATAGAAGATTTTAAATCAGTTTTAATAGAGGTCCAAAGTTAAAAAAGTTGAATGTATTTTGGATAAAGGTCCAGGATAAGGAATCGAAAGTCTTTTCAAAATCAATAAAAGAAGGAGACCTTGTAGATATTTTTTCCTCGGTGTGTTGCATAATATCATATATTAACCTAGTATTTTCTCCAATGTATCTACCTGATATAAACCCAGTTTGTTCTTTACTTATAAGTTTGTCTAGTACACTTTTAATTCTATTTGCTATGCAGCCAGAACCAATCTTATATACAGTGTTCAAATGATTAATAGGTCTCCAATTTTTAAGAGAGTCTTTGGGTTTATTTTCTTTTGGAATGCAGGTTATTATACCTTGTGACTGAGTTTCTGATAATTTTCCTGAAACAAATGCATGGTTAAGAGCTCTTACTACACATACACCAAGTTTATTCCAAAATATTTTAAAAAATTCTGCTCCAAAGCCAGAAGTACAAGGACTTTTATTTTTTTCATTATATGTAAAACCTTTGAGTGACTTACCTAGTAAGCATATTTCTTTCATCGTAGACCTGTGACCTGACTTTTCTAGTAAGAACAGTTTTCTTTCATCACAGTTCAGTAACCTGACTTACCTAGTTAGAGCAGATTTCTTTCATCATACCTGTGTCTGACTGACCTAGTAAGTAGATTTTTTTCATCACAGTCCTGTGACCTGACTTACCTAGTCCGAACACATTTCTTTCATAATAGACCTGCGAACGGACCTTCCTAGTAAGTAGATATTTTTATCGCAGACCTTCGACCTGACTTAACTAGAAAGCAGCATTCTGTTATGACAGACCCAGGACCTGAATTATTTAGCTACAAATGATAATATTAAGTCTTTAATTCTGTAAGTTAATACTCCTTGTCCTGTTTGTGTTTTTTAAAGAGGTATATGTTCGTTGTGTCAGGAAAACCTCGATATATATCTTTTTCAAAGCATGTTGTCTATCGATAATGAGCTCAGTAGTTAATGGTGGTAATATTGTTCCGTTTTACTCTCCTTTCTGCTGGATAAAGATAATTGCTTTTCTTAGAGTACTATATTGCTAATAGCAGTTTCACGCTACATATAAATGGGTTATGTAGAAATGTACTATGATTTTCCGTTGAACACTTAAACGCTTTCATTTTTATAAAGGATATTGTTTGCTGTGATACAGATCAATATTGAAACTGAAAATTACTGCAGGATTCTGTAGATTATCAGTTCTACATTTTAAGACAATATCTTTGTTTATTATCTCAGTGCATATGATCAACAGCATCATCATCTTCTTCTTCTTCTTCATCATCACCACCACCATCATCATACCAAACATCATCATTATCATATCAAGGTAATGTTTATTCAATGAACAGACAATAGAAATCAAAACTACGAATTTATTTCTTATATTAATTTGTCTGCGAAGAGTGATGCATGAGTCTCGGTTTGATAACCGCTAAAGAACACCATTGTTGGAAACTGTATCACAGAAAATCGCATAAAGCCTATTGTTTGTCAAATAACTTTTTAGAAAGATCATTGTAAAGTTTTATATTTAAGGATTGAATAGATTTTTGAAGATAATCTGTTTGGTATGGAAAAAATGTGGGTTGTTTACAATGTGAAGTCCAAAGAGCTTCATACTTACTACAAAAATAAAATAAATGATTTTCATTCCCAGATGAACCCCGTTAAATATCGATTCAATTATTATATTAACACACATTATGAAAAAGAACTTCATTTTTACCAAACTTATGAGAAGAATATGTAATACTATGGCTTTTGGCAAATACTGTCAAATCTGTCTTAAGCAGCCACCCAAGGAAGTGACAAAAAGTGGTTGCTTTACACAGGTGGCTGTTAAAGACAGGTGAAAATGAGAACAAAATATCCAGGCTATCTAAAACAGGTGATTGCTATTCGCAGGTAGCTGCTAAGTCAGTTTTAAATGTATATTGAAACAACCACTCTGGTGACTAAGTGGAAATCCCATTTTAAAGATCGATAATTGGTTTCTTCAATTAAAGACAACGGTTACAATTATAACAGGAAAACTTTTTTATTTAAAAAAAGGGTTATTGGTATCACAAATTAAAGAAAAAAGGTTTTGCAAGTTTTTTTCACCGATGCCCAGATTTTATTCAAAAATACAGGTGCAGATTAAAAATCACTTTTGCATCAAGGAATTTCCCAGCCAATTTTTATGGAGACTTAGTCAAAAGTTTTAGACTAAAGAAAATAAAAGACAATATTTATTTATCCACGTTATTCGTCAAAACCATCTGTAAATTCAATAAGAAAGGTTACCAACATGATATTCAACATATTTAATGCCATAGCTAGTTTCTTTACTGCTCTAACTTTCTTAACATATTAACAATAAAGATACATTGATAACTTCTGTGCAAAGTCTTATTGAACTGCATTTTCCCGTACTGGAGATTATATACTTTTACCTTTTGCCGATGGCAGTGCATTGTTGAGTAAAAAAGGTTGTCAATAGATTTTTATATCACATTGCTACCAAACGAATTGCTTATATATATATTTTCATGAATGTTAAACATATAAAATATTTAAGCTTATTCTCAAAGAAACTCGATGCACAACTAAGCACTTTGTTTTATGCATTCATATTTATTTCAATTAATAAAATGTAAAAAAAAACAAACTTGGATGATGCTTTTGATGATTTAGGCTTTTTATTCTTAGCGTGATGACAACTTGTATACCTTTGGTAATTATGAAACAAATAAAATATTTCCAGAAAATTTAATTAAATTCCATAAATACCAAACTGATCTTGCGTTATTGATATATGAAAAATAAGATTTTGATAAACCAGGTTTGTAATATTTTATGATATTTTTTAAAATCAATTTATGACTTTAAAATGTAATTTCTATACCTAATATACATTTTAAACATTTATTTTGCGTGTGTTTAAACTGCACGAAGATGTCAAGTATAGATTGGTAGCCTGCGAACTGTATGTTGTAAACTGCGTTAGTATATCCTCTTTGATCGTAGCAAAATATTGATTTGAATAAGATGAGGGTCACAAACTATTAATGACTGACGATATACCATTATTAGCGCTGCGAGGCTGTATTTGACAAGGTAGAGTGTAGCGGATGGACAGCCTAATCCTCGGAACACATCTGTTTCTCGTAAAGAAAACAATAACGTATAATTGATGATCACTTTGCTCGCAGTGCTGCCAGTTCAAATAATATAGTTACTACGTGGTTGTAAGACGATTATGTGCTTGTGAATATCGTTATGTCTGTCGGGATAAGTATAATTCGAAGTGAATTGCAGTGTAGTCATTGACAGGGTTATATACCAAGAAAGTTTCTGTCTGCCAACATTATTTCAAGAACAAAAGCACGGATACATATTAATATTTTGACTTCTTTGTTTTTGCTTTACTAACAGAACATAATTATGGGAAAATAGATAGATAATATGAGACTATTAATATATGGTTTGCATATGGTGTTATATTAATACATAAATTAGAAATGCTCTACAAAATTAATAGAGCCGTCATAATACGAACTTGAGTATGCAGACGTATTAAACCTTATGGTTTGAAAAAAAAATGTATGAAAATTTTGAAAAAAAACACAACAAAATGTGATATATGAATGCAAACAAAGATCTCAAAGATTATTAATTACGTGATGTGTATTACTGTGAAATACTCGCGAATTAAAGTTGGAATTGAATTTAAATGATTCTTAAAAGAACATGGGAAATATAACTTTACGTGTAACATTATTAAGCATAAGGTAACCAAGTCACCAGTTGTTTTGTCAACATAGTGAAGAACACTTAAAATTTATTCAAAATTAAATAATTTAGTTCCAATTAATCATTACTTGAAAACGCATTTCAGTTCAGGACATGTGATTTCAAAACATGTCATTATGCACGCAAAATAACTTCGAAAAAGCTAAATTCTAAATAGAATTTAAAATTGTGATAAAACTGAAGATCTTCCAGCATTAACAGTTTTGGATTTAAATATGAATTCAGCAGCCGGTGCATCCAACGTCGCTGTCAAGTCGAAGAAAAATAAGAAAGCGGCAAAACAACCAGTAGATCTTGAGGTAATAAAGAGTGTATTACTTTCTTTATTGAATGCATTAATTTTCTTTTTTTCTTTGTTATAGAGTATGTTTGTTACAGTGGTAATTTTTTTGCCATTAACCGTCCAAATGTGGTTGTCACTCAGGTTTTCATTTTAGTTAATTGTCTGTGTCGTGTATTTTAAATTTGATCATTTTATAACCCAATCTCTCTTCTCTCCATTCCTCTCTTTGTTTTTTGGCTGTGTGGGAAGTCTGTGTTTTCTGGATGTAGCCGTTCCTGTATCTATTTCACATTTTTATCAAAAGGACCAAACATCTCAAAACTACTATATACACAATGATTTTAAATTATTTTACAAATGATCATTTCAGAGATGAGTTTGAAATGTTAAGTATCCGGGAACTTTTTGAGATTTTGCCGTTATCTTTATTTGGAAAAAGGTTATGATTTCGACAGCATCGCACTAATTTCCTGCAAAACTTATAACAAAACACGTTTAAGAAGACCGCATGGGTGGATCCAGATGGGTTACAGTGGGGTTGCCAAAACCTTCTTTTTGGGAAGCAATATATAATTTCAATGAGATTTGAGCCAGGTTTTTGAAAATTACCATATGAAACCTTAAGACTATTCCAAACAAACCCTTTTTCTGCAAATCTTGCGTCCAAGCCTGGCACGACAGTAGCTGTAGTGATTTGAAGTCGTTAAGAAGTTATTTACCAAAACGTGCTTCTGCGCGTGTACTCAATGCAATTTGCTGTGTTTTGCAAACGGTTATTTTTCTTCTTTTTGTAAGCTTCTTTCAGAGAAATACTTAACAATTAAATTTAAGGTGGAGATAAGCCACTTCTTCTTTTTCTCCGTCTGCTGTCTGTATTGAAAGAGAAAATGGTAAAAAAGTAGCCACAAAAAAGAGAAAATCAGTATTTCTCTTCAAAATGCATACAAAAACGTATTTCAATGTCCAGACCCAATTATTAGATATGTGATTGACACAACCAATAAGTGTAAAGACTGTAAGGGTGTGGCGTGTAAGTGTGATTTAAGCTGTCGGGGCTAAACTGGATCTTTATTCACTGAGCACCTAAACAATCCTCTGGAAACAATATTCATGTCACATGATCAAAGTTATGACTTAAACGGTTATTGGCAAATATGCAAATTATTGCCGCAAGCTATTTACAATGTGACAAGTATGACAAAGACAGATATCAAAATACACAAAGTAAACAGAAAATAATTTCAATATTACATTATGTAAATGTTTGGAGACAAGTTTCACGATCATATTTCCGAGGACAAATATTAGATTAATATAAATATTAGAACTAATATTCCGATGAAATATATTTTTCATTTGACGAAGAAAGTATTTTTTATATTGGCTCATTCGAAAATATCTAACTAAAATTTCTGTAATTAATAAATTTTCATTGTAACTATGGGACGAAATGTAAATCGTGATTCTAAACATGAAATTATTAGACACGATCCTTATATCGTCGATAAAATCTACAAATGCAATCATGCAGTGATAATTTCAAAGCTCAAAGTTAACAGTTATTTTTATTATTTTAACTGCGATATATTAGAAACCATATTATATAAGAATATATTACGGCTCTGATAATATTAAACCTTAAACTGACTTTCCACTCATGACAACCTACAACTAACCATATTAATATATAACTGCTTAAGAGTTCTTTTCATATCTGAATAGAGCTCCAGATATTAATAGAAATCGAGACTCATTATTAATGTATATGAAATAGAGTAAGTGTTAACTTCGGTTTTTGGGATCAATAAACAGATAACAATTGCACATCAATACCCGTCGATGCCTTCAAACTAATTAGATAGCGACTTTATGTACTAGATATGATACAGATTAAAGGTGTTGTCTATTAGCAGAACGTAGCAAAGTAAACTGTCAGTTGCACATGAAATAGCACGACTATAAAAAGAAATGGCTGGAATATGATAAGTACTATTTTCTTAAAGTGTTTTAATTGTTTATTTCATTCGTGGAAGTAATAAAGACCAAATCAATATCATAGAATTAGTATATGAAAAATGCTTTTTTATTGAAATTATGTAAAAGCCCTGACGCCTTGCATAATTCAAACTAATTATTCATGGAAGGAATGTCAGGCCAGTCATTCGAAAACTCATTACTTGATTGAAATTTACATATTTTCAAACAAAGGAAACAATTAAGGCAAAGTGCAGTGCTATCTGCCTTTATACATGCAACATGAAAAGAAAGAGAGTTTGCTTTCAGACTGATCTCATCAAGTGCCATTGTTGATAGGTTTGCCATACATGTTATTTAGGCGGACATACATCAAAATTTGGATATTTTTAAAACATACATATTCAAAGATATAAAATACATATTTAAAGATATAAAATATAAAGTTACACACAGAGTGTACGGAAAGTAACATGAATTCGGCTGCCGGAGCATCTAACGTTGCTGTCAAAGCGAAGGATAATACTAACGCGACAAAGCAGACACTTGATCTTGAGGTAATTTTTGCATTTATGGTGCTCTTAGCTTGAAAAATATTATTATATTTAGATGTTTTCCAAACTAAACTAGAGAAGACGTGTTTCGCATTACCCATTACAATGATTATGTTTCTAAAAAAACATGATACTTATTTATTAAAAAATTAAATATTAGTTTTTGTTAATGATTAAATGATTTAGTCGATAATCTTCGTAGGTGTATGAAAATTAAGTTTTTGTCATATAGTTAAAGTTAACTGTACATTTTAACTGTTTTTACTGTAAAATACTAAATTTGACTGTTGTTTGAGGTGTGTGAAAAAAGAAAGCCCATATTTTGAGGTTATTTTACAAGTCGGTTTAACGTCTCTTTTACTTGTTTAATTGACAATTTTGTTCCTTATCACAAAATCTTGAAAATAGTGACCCGTACCAGCGTTACTTATTTGTATCAAAGGATGTACCAATTGTTTCTATCTCTAACTGCCTTCTATGTTCATTCACCTAAACCGTCTTGGAATATAATAGCTCTTCCACTCTCGCGTCTTAAAATCAGCTCAAATAGTATACACTTTTACATAAACATTGCATACTTGTTTAACGAAGTTCCGTTTCTTATTTCTTTAAGTACATATTTATTTGTATATTTTACATCTCGTAATGTGTGCAACCTTTTAACGGAAAAATCTTTTAGCTGGTTAATGTATTTCATTACTTGTATATTCCTTGAAAACAACTGAGTATTGAGTATCACCCATGGATGCTGTCTATCTCCATCGTTCATTGATTAATGGAAAACATGCATTTATAATAGCTGAACCCTTATATCACCCAACATACCAAATTACTACAGCAAGAAAGTGATATCATTTCAATTGAACTACAGTCGGTAAAATCAGGCATATGTTGGCACTCTTCCTAATGCTTGTGTGTAACAAGATCCTATTCAATAGTACTTGGTACAATTAATCCTATCTAGTTTCTACAATCATCGTTTAGACTTTCGCTGACCAAGCTTTAGAATAAAAAGCGTGTTTGACAGCGAGAAAAATAAAATAGTTTTCGGTTTGTGATAATTGTGCACCGGAAAGGCATCCAGCGGGTTGTTTTGAACAGTTCAAGACGACGTAAATCTATGATGTTAACGGTAAAAGAAGAAGTACACAAATCATCGCAGTACTCAAAATTATTTCGTAGAGTACATGATTAGTTAAATTGTTACAGTCGCATAACACCCGACAGATTCCAAGCTTAATTCTCAGCGAAAGCATCATTTAAAATTTCGCTCTTCTAACAAGCCTTTTTTGTTATATTTCGAAATATTCCCAATCAAGACGACATCTGTTGCACCTCGCTATAATTCCTTATTTCATATACCTGAAAATCAGTTCATCTACGCCGTTTATCGTGTATTATTTACTGAAGAATGAGATGTTTTACTTGTTTAAACATCGAATTCGCGCAATTAGATGACAAATATTTTATTAATTTTGCCACAAACGTCAAAATAAAATTACAAATTAAGACAAAATGCCTTCTCCTTTTTCAGTATACAGTCTTTCTGCTTTATTTTGCGATACAGCCAAATCCAGTACAACTTTTTCCAGTCTGTCACATGGCCCCTTTTTACACTACCTAAATACCACCTTAATGTTTCTATATATATATATCTCTAAATGTATATATAGTTTATTTAAACAAAATATAAAACAGAATTTTTCTTTTAAAAGAGGAGGTTATTTTTGGTCCGGAGATAAGTTATGTACATAATTTGAGAAATGTTGACAAGAGGTAAACATATGCATAATTGCACCCTCTTTAAACATAACAGAAGCGAATGTTCACACATTCCTTCTCTATTTTGTATTTCTGCATCTCTATAACAAATGCTAGACAGCTTTTGTTCTTTTCATTTTACATGTTCCATCTTGAATCAATGTTGCATGATTGAACAAAAATAAAAAAAAATCATTCAACTATCAAGAAAACGACACTATACACAAGGTGGCGTTTTTGGTTTGAACGAAGACATTTACTACCCTAAAATAGAACGTTACGTGTTATCAATGAGGCGTAAATTAGACATCTTGCTCTTTATTAATTTATAGATAACCATGCTACGCTATATAATTATCTAAGAAAGTCTGACATCCAGCAACAGCATTGCGACAGAGGACGTGAAGTATTGGTATGTATGTGGAGTATGTGAATTTATTAAATTATCTCTTCAGAAATATGGGCACTGGAGGATTTTAGCTCATTTGTCATATTTGATCAGAACAAACGTCAACAACATTACAAATTACCATAATTTAACTGATCAAGTCGAATAATTGTGAACCATGTATCTACAACCCAATAACTGAGATAAAAGTACATGGATGAGATACAACATTAAACTAACCGAAATTGTATCAACTTTTTATTATAAAAAATGATTCACCATATTTTCATGTTATAATATATTAGCGCGACCAAGTTAAAACGAATTTTACTAATATCTCATAATTAACAAAGTTGTAAGACAACAGAACACAAGATATTGTCAGTATCGTATTACTCGTGTTTGCACTTTAAACGATGATTTGTGAACTAGTGTTAATTACTTTGTGTTAATTATTTCATACCATGTAACTTGGAGTTGCCATCTTTCTGCGAACTTTGTATTTTATAACCTTATTCTTTTATATACCTGAAAATATTATTGCAAGACGTACAATAAAATTAATAAAATCTATTCAAACACTGCTTAGTTAATGTAATTTGGCATTCCGAATCCTCTGGGTTCTACGTGTTTAAGTACGTTACTGTACGGGAAAAAACAAATGATTTATTATACTTACTTAGTAAGTGGGAGGGGTGTTGTTTTTACATCGTACACCATATGATGCTCTTGCAAAAACGGAAAATGTAAACTGATAAAACATGTTACACCATACTCACGGAAAACGTAAAACATACATCCTAGGATCGTTTTCGGACGATTATTTAGTGTAATTACAGAATCGTAGATGCATCATGACAACATTTGTAAAACAGCTTAGACATTCGACCCAAGTAATTACCTACCAGTCATCTTTTTTTTCTGAAAAGAATGTTCTCAGAGCTCGCTGCTTTTTTGCAAACACATCAAAACATTTCCTCAAGAAATATAATGCTTGTTTCTATGTCGATTTTTTAGCTATGAGCTACGTTACACGTAATCGTATATAGAAAACAATTAGTTATTTAAACAATATCTGCATATGTAATTTAAACTGTTAATAACTGACTTAGTTTGAGTTCTTCTACTCTTTGCCTAAATGCAATTCATTCAAAGTAAACGTTGAGCTTTCATAAATTATACCCGAATTATTTTTTATATTTAAACCAAAATCATCATTAAAGGAAATATATAAGATTGGTAAATAGAACATATCAAACACCACCAATTGTTTTCTAATTAATTGTTTTAAAGTGTCGTATTTGATGATTTTCATAGTAAAAACTGTGGTGTAAACAAATATCATTGAATGTATTTAAGTAAACAATCAATAAACATGAAAAGATGAAATGAATATTTTATTTCGATACCCCACAGTTCTTTTAAACTATTTCTCGGCACGAAACTAGCATAAATTGTCCACTTAAACCATAATGACCATATAGAACTTTGAGTAGGTTGATATGATCAAATATCATATACAACACTGCAATATTTACTCAAGAGCCAATTTTGCTCATTGACAACAGTTCTCTTTCTAAATAAATGTATGATTCACATGCTTCAATGATGTTTGTGCAAGGAACTGTAACTACATGTAACGGGTGAATATTATACAAATAAATACTAATGTTGAGGTCGATATGTAGTTTTGCGGACCTGGGTAGTGTGATATCGACCGAGGACGAAGTCCTCGGTCGATATCACACTACCCAGGTCCGCAAAACTACATATCGACCTCAACATTAGTATTTACTTGTTATATCATATACCCTAAGAATTTAAAGCATTCTGATGATGATGATGATGATGATGACGATGATATGATGATGATATGATGATGATGATATGATGATATGATGATGATGATGATATGATGATGATGATATGATGATGATGATGATGATGATATGATGATGATGATGATATGATGATGATGATATGATGATGATGATGATATGATGATATGATAATGATGATGATGATGATGATGATGATGATGATGATGATGATGATATGATGATGATGATGATATGATGATGATATGATGATGATGATGATATGATTATGATGATGATGATATGATGATGATGATATGATGATGATGATGATGATGATGATGATGATGATGATGAGATGATGAGATGATGATGATGGCAAAGGTAGTTATTAATTCCCGGGGTAGTTATCACTTTTTTCGGACTCGCGAGTACGGAGCTCTCGACCAATCAGAATGCTTTAAATTCATAGGGTATATGATATAAGATGTTACAGATAATTTATCATAACACTAAGCACAATAAGCAAAATGTGTCTGATTAATACTGCAACATACATGGTTAATCTTGCATCAAACATGGTTCGTATTAACTAAAATTAATTACTAGTAAACAGACATATCAATCTTAGACTCTCCCATCTAAAACAATCACATATTCATTGAATAATATAATGTCAAGTCTAGACAATAATGTATCGAAAATGTATTGTCCGAGACATTACATGAAAATCTGTGGCCACAAGGGATGTTTTGTAAGCCAAAATCTAGTAGCCAGTCTGTGTCTTTGGGGACAGAGGAAACAACATTTTCAATTCATGATCCTTAATTCTTACGAATCTACAATATTGCGGTTTGGTTTTTTGTTGTTGTTGTTGTTTTTCGTTGTTGTATTTTTTTGATAAGCGGTCAACCATTTTCAACAAAAATATGAATAAGAAGCACTAAATAATATAAATTTCCATCAATATTCTGTTAATACCAAAAATTCATAAACACACAATTATAAGTTCAGAAGTTTGCACTTAAAACTCCTGACAAGCCTCGTGAACCGTCTGCTATTATATAATTTAGCTGTGTCCAATTTAATTTACTATGAATAAATCCAGCTGTATTCTTGTTAAAAAAATGTGATGAATGTATATCAGGATTCGCCACACCCAAAAGGCCTCCTGGCGCAGTCAAAAGTATAGAGAGGAAAATAAAGCATGGGTTTATGAAATGATCGCCTTTTAACAGCAAATCAAATCACCTTCTTAAAATATGTTGTGATTTTTAAAATCATTTTTGTTCGAAAGCACATTTCGAGCTTTATAGAAAACTGAATTGTTCGCACAATCTTTGAATGTGGATATTTATTTGTGTACATATAGATGAATACACATAAAGATATGTAATACAGCATGTTTTGGCAATCTAACAGTCACGTCAGTTTTGTTTCAGACAAAATCACGAGGCATTAAATGCATCTTGATCTACTATTTACCACAATAAACCGTTATTCAAGAGGCAATATTCTAGTAAGACAGTAGGATTAGATCAACAAGACAAGTGTCACTGTAACAGTTGCATTATTTTTCATTATTAATTTTTTTAATCTTTTTATTAGGTAACATATAAATTGATTTTGTTGCCTAGGCCATCTACTTGTCTTGCTAGATTTAACAAATGGAAACATATGCTGCCTATGTCGCTCCACTTTATTACTGAAGATATAAATGTATCCATATGTACAGGAATAGTATTAATAATAAGTAAATCTAAACTTTATTGTTGCATGCTGTTGTTGGACAGAAAAAGGTTACAATGTTGCTATGCGTTTTGTGTTTTGTGAAATTCTAGCTGTGTTGTGAGGTTATTTCTGGATAAGATTCTGGCTGGGTTTGGAGGTTATTTCTGGATAAGATTCTAGCTGTGTTGTAAGGTTATTTCTGGATAAGATTCTGACTGGGTTTGGAGGTTATTTCTGGATAAGATTCTAGCTGTGTTGTGAGGTTATTTCTGGATAAGATTCTAGCTGTGTCGTGAGGTTATTTCTGGATAAGATTCTAGCTGTTTTGTGAGGTTATTTCTGGATAAGATTCTGGCTGGGTTTGGAGGTTATTTCTGGATAAGATTCTAGCTGTGTCGTGAGGTTATTTCTTGATAAGATTCTAGCTGTGTTGTGAGGTTATTTCTGGATAAGATTCTGGCTGGGTTTGGAGGTTATTTCTGAATAAGATTCTAGCTGTGTTGTAAGGTTATTTCTGGATAAGATTCTGGCTGGGTTTTGAGGTTATTTCTGGATAAGATTCTAGCTGTGTTGTGAGGTTATTTCTGGATAAGATTCTAGCTGTGTCGTGAGGTTATTTCTGGATAAGATTCTAGCTGTTTTGTGAGGTTATTTCTGGATAAGATTCTGGCTGGGTTTGAAGGTTATTTCTGGATAAGATTCTAGCTGTGTCGTGAGGTTATTTCTTGATAAGATTCTAGCTGTGTTGTGAGGTTATTTCTGGATAAGATTCTGGCTGGGTTTGGAGGTTATTTCTGGATAAGATTCTAGCTGTGTCGTGAGGTTATTTCTGGATAAGATTCTAGCTGTATTGTGAGGTTATTTCTGGATAAGATTCTAGCGTTGATGTGAGGCTATTTCTGGATAAGATTCTAGCGTTGTTGTAAGGTTATTTCTGGATAAGATTCTGGCTGGGTTTGGAGGTTATTTCTGGATAAGATTCTAGCTGTGTCGCGAGGTTATTTCTGGATAAGATTCTGGCTGGGTTTGGAGGTTATTTCTGGATAAGATTCTAGCTGTGTTGTAAGGTTATTTCTGGATAAGATTCAGGCTGGGTTCGGAGGTTATTTCTGGATAAGATTCTAGCTGTGTCGTGAGGTTATTTCTGGATAAGATTCTAGCTGTGTCGTGAGGTTATTTCTGGATAAGATTCTAGCTGTGTTGTAATGGTATTTCTGGATAAGATTCTGGCTGGGTGTGGAAGCTGTGTTTTCTTGGTCCTTTCAACTTTTTTTCTAAATTTATTTATAGAAAAAAAAACAGAAAGCTGTTATAAAGGTCGATCTTTGAGTGTTTCAACAATTTTAATACATATTATGTAGAAAAATAGTTTCAAATAACTTGCCAACAAGACACGTTTTATCAACATTTTTCTCTTTTACTACGACCATTTTATAAACACATATATTTTATTTCCATTTTAAATCATCCAATACATAATTATTCATTATTTGTTAAATTCACTGCAAAACATTAATTAATAAAACAAACATATCATATGGCAGACTAATTTGAATTGATTCGCCATAGATTGTTTTCATGCTTTTGAACGATGATATACAAAACAAACCATTCAATTTACGTGCATTTGCACTGGGAATGGTTTATTAGGTATATTACATGGATAAACGCAAGCGTAAATGGGATGCCAAGCATGCTTTATTTTTACTGCTGTATCGTGGATTCTGCCTTTAATTATCCAATGATATAACAAGCTGAAAATAATTTCTCTTATAATATATACTCAAAAGAAAAAGTTTAGTCAGTATTTTCGTTTTCGCCCTAAATCTACAATATTGCAAATATCGTGAAAATATTGAACATATGTGTTGTACTATCTCTTCTTATCACATACTGGATGATTTGTTTACAAAAACCGTACTCATTAGACCGTGACTGTGTAAATTCAAAATGCTCGAGATGCACCTGCCGATGAAAACCGACATGGATATTTTCGCAAATTTTCATTGACATTAAAAGTGTATTGTCCACAATGAAAAAAGCCGCAGTAAAATTTCAGGTAGCTAGCCTGGGTCGCCGTCATAGCTTCTCCATTTATGACAGAAATATCGCTTTGAGATTTCTAGAAGCTGGTTTACATGCTGTGACGTAGCACGTCGTTTTGGTTGGCATAAGCGAACAATATATAGTATGCAAGCGCGATTCTGACAAACTGGCAGCGTATACCACCTGCGTAATCAAGGTAGGACGTTGATAACAACGTCGCGCGAAGATCGCTACTTACTGACGTCAACACGACGTAATCGCTTCACATCTGCTGAAAAGCTCGTTCAACGTCTTAGACAACCCACGGGGGTCAAGAATATGCGTTTGTATCGCTTGAAACCGGCTGAGAGCTGATCGGCTGCGAGCTTGACGTCCCTACAAAGATTATTCGTCTAACAGCACGTCAACGCGTCGCACATTTGAATTGGGCACGCCAGTGCAGTCGTTGGAATAGACAGTGATTGAACAGGATCGTTTTCACCGCTTAGTCTAAATTTAATCTCAAAGAAGCTGATGGAATTGATTGTGTTTGGCGACGCCGCGGAGAAAGGTTTGGTCCTGTTAACGTCTTCGAATATGACCGTTACGGTGTTGGGAGAGTTATGATCTGGGGTGGTATTTCTTATAATGGCAAGACAAAACTCAAAACAATACGGAATATCTTAAATGCCGTCCATTATTGTGCAGAAATCATTATCCCTGTCATTGTTCCTTACATAGTGTAAGGCAATGCTTACGTTCTACAGCAGGATAATGCACTCTGCCGCACGGAACGTCATACACAGAATGTTCTTGTTGTAAACAACACAAACATACACGATCAATTAAAATCACCTGATCTCTGCCCGATTCAACACATGCGCGACTATCTTTGAAGAAAGGTTCGTGACAGGATTGACGTCAACAACGTAAATTATCTGAAACGGTTATTGCAAAAGGAACTGGCCCAAAGTCCTATACACATCATTCGAACACTCGTAAACAAGATACGAAAGGCATTCTTGGCTTTTATTTAAGCTAGAGGTGGTCATACAAAATATTGAGTGTAATATAAAGTTTGATTTTGAACCCTGTCGCAAATCTTAATCAAATTGAATGACTTTTTATGACTGTGTTCAGTTCATATTGTTGAAATTCAATTGGTAGTATCAAATGATTTTCGTGGTGAATGATGTTTCTTTCTTCAATTTTAAATGTTTAACAATTTAATCGTATCAAGTATTCCTACTGACTAAACTTTTTCTTCTCAGCATATATTCATAAAATCAACTGACTAATAGTATGTTTGTCTCAACCTCGCTGTTAAAAAACTACGAACATGTTAATAACAATTCTGGTCCTTCTGGTCAACAATTATGCAAAGTTACTTTTTGATAGAAAGCATACCTTTTTAAAACGTAATCGGGAACAACTAATGGTGCTTGTGATAAAGTTTGATCCTTTTTGGATACAATTTTTCTGGTTTGACGGGTTTGCTTTTATTTTAGAGTATGTACCTTGTAATTATTGTTATGATTTCCGACTATTGTGATATTATTGTAGTTCGCACGAGTTTAAATTTTGTATATTTGGCGCTAGGGTAAATTGGCGAATTCAAACCCAAGCAAAATAACACCATTTAAAAATAATATTATAAGTTAATAGAAAATGCGTTTGTGTCAGTTTATGCCTGTGCAATTTAATCTTTGGCGGTTTTTTTTCCCAAAAACTCCGCGAAATTAAATGATACCACAGTATTTTGACACGATGCGAATTTATTGATTCGTACCCGGTCGCTTTTCGTTGTGCAGCAATTGTAATACTGCTCTTCTCAACACTATATCAAAATACTAATTCTCTCTGTTTTTGACAGACTGTATCAGGAATAAAAACTGTTAATAGGAGAAATATTTCTGAGCGATGTCTTGTATCTGTTTTTCTGATGCCTTCTGGTTCCAACAATATGAGAAACGGTGTTCATCAATACTTTTCATTTTAAATTCATGAAGATAGAAGTACCTTGGGAGTACCAATTTTCCTTTGAACTGTAAAAACTGTTTATTCTTGCATTTCAAAGTAGTACTTGATTTTGTTTGAAATACTTTATCTGTCATTTATTGTTGCCTACAACAAAAATGTCAAGCCCTGCTTCTTTGGGTTCTTCTATCGGAGAAACATTAAGCTGATGATAATGTCGTTTAAAAACAAAATCGGAGTCAGCAAGACTTTGATAAAGAGAAAGCGATATTTGCTGCCCATCCGTCTGTCACTAAAACAAATATTATCTATATTTTACTTTGAAATAAGTTTGTTTTGTATGCTGGTTTAAGTGAATCACAGAAGTACGTTTTTTCTTATTAAAGTTTGAATCAAAAACAAATTCTAAGTTGGAGATGTTACCACATTTTGAATTGCAGACTGAACCCGAACACAATTACTGGTTCTAAAATGTAAATTATCAAATCAAATCTACATTTTGTACAGACGCCATTATTTCTTATCTTAATTTTAAACTTGGGATGTAACCGAATTTGCTTGCGAATTTAATCTACATTTTATAGAAAATATGCTTAACTTGTTTGTCAATAAGAGTCTGGGGATTTTAAAGAAAGTGGAAACTTGTGACAAATTAATTGAATGACGTGGACCATGAATAAAAAAATAAGACCTTATGACTTTGTTCACTTACGAGAGAGAGTATGTTCTAATCGAAATTCCACATTATCAAGTATACAAAAATAGCTAATTCATTTGTTGTTTTGATTCCATGATGTTTCTTGTAAGAGAAAACATTGCTATATTCAATAAACAATTCTATATCATTTAGGCAAACTGTTTGAAGGTTAAATATAACCAATTCCAACGTCTTTGATTGGTTAAAATTATTATTCACTATATCTAAATAACTTGGTGGATGTACTTAAATCCATGGGTATAACATTTCGTGTTTTTCCGTAAAGAAGCATTTTCGTGGGTCTTAGTTCGTGGAACCCAATTTCTTGCTTTCCAGATGAGGCAATCCGGTGTTTTCGCCCGTGTAGGAAATTTCCATCCTACACTCCTGTGTAGAATGAGTCACACCTTAAATCCCGTAAAACATCAGTGCAAAGTAATTTTACAGGAAAATACCCAAAGATGAGCAAAACATACGTTATGAAAAAATAAACGTTCATTCACCTATATTGGGTAAAAATCGCATGATCCGGCCCTCGTGAAATATGAACTTAGTCGGTAGCCCGGCAGAGCCTCGTCACCGCCCTTGTGCATATTTCATGCGATCTTTACCCAACATACGTGAATGATGCTTATATTACTACACGAAATTTAAGTTCAATTTCTTATTTCATGATTGTTTTAAATTCTTGGATCGACTTACCCATGCAATACATGAAAATTAGTACCCCGCGAAAATAACTGATTTCACAGTATCGCTGGGATTACTGTTGGTTTAAACAATATTTATTTCTTTTAAAAATGTACATATGCAATACATTATGAATATTTGCAACAGGATTGAGAAAAAAGTTATAATAACTTGTATAATCTCTCTCCTGAAAATATACAAACTATCATAATAAAGGCGACAAACAGGGATTACTTTTGTGCGTACACGATGCTGCAAACTAGGTATATTAATTCTAAATTATTACTGTGGTATCATTATGTTTAGTTTTAGTCTTTAGCTCTTAGTTAAACAATATTACTAAATATTCTAGAACGATAATTTAACCTTATCTGGGAAAATACTACATACACATTCTGAAAAGGGTTTAGCCTATTAAACAAACTTTTAATGGACAACCATGCCCTAAATTTGTGTTTGTGATAGAATGTTATAAAATAGAAACAATTATAGTAATCCGTATTCTGAAACTTTTATTAAATGTCTTTTAAATAGTTTATGCCTTAACGATCTACTGATAACTTGGAAATGTTCAAAACACAGAATCAGACCATTCCCAAGAATGTTTCGTGCGAACAATTTCAATTAAAGGAAAGACATAAACAATACTTATTGTGCTCTTGAAAGCTTCGGTAATTGAAATACTCAAGCCCGATAGTTGTCTTCAGAAGCGTGGCAGCCAGTAACACCCTTCTGTACAAACATACCAAGAACAACAATAATTACCTATCATGCTACAGCGATAGTTGATGATTTTATTATTTCAACACAACATTGGAATCCAGAACTGTAATGTTCATAATTCATATGTCATCTTTAAATATTCAGATACTGTATTTATAAAGGTACAAGCAAAGATTCTGAATAAAAGAGCTCAATAGTCATAAAACAAAAACAGACATAAAACACAAAGTTGGAGTTATAATGGCTCTACGTTCATAGACATAGTATTTCAATAATGTTTCTAGCAACACACACCACTATATATTAAGCAACATGCAAAGACAAATAAAATGTGTATGTAAAGATGTCAATACAATTTAAATATTGTATTTATTAGAATAAGCCAGCAATCATTTGTTGTTCTTTGAAGATGCAATGCTAAAACAGAAGCACTTTGCATAGTTCGGCAACAGTTCAATAAACACACGAAACTAATAGCAACAACATATTAATACTGTTTTTGTATTACCGTGTTAGCTGGAAAACCAGAATGCCCCTGACAGCAAGAAAAGACTCACACTGTAAAAAATGTACTTTTTTTCTGGCAAAGCTGTAGTATTATTAGGATTTTATTACCGTTACACTTCTGAAGGTTCCACGTGTATCACTGTATGTGACAACAAAAATACCATTTATCTGCCCTTGAAAAAACTGCTGGGGCTTGCACAGTGAATAACACAGAGAAACAGAAAACAGGAGACGAATTTTAGATCTCATATGGATTGTTTCAATTGAGCACACTGTCAACGTTGAGAGATTCGGGATCAGATTCTGGTTTCCGTTCTCAGTTTAATAACCTTGGGGCCTTGCAAAAAAGTTACCAGCACTTCAGAACCGTTTATTCATTCTGTATCTTTTACAGTGCACAAAAGAGTCGAGAAAATGTACACTTATTTAAGCTGTTGTTGTTTGATTTTTGTCGACAAACGTCAAAGGAAATGAGTTAATAATGCAGACATAATTGAAGTGGAAACGCCTAAGGTTTGCGAGTCTGTACAAATATTTGAGTAGAACTGTCAGTTAAGACACTTTCCGAAAATGCTCTGAAAAACAGTAGATAATATAACTGCCGCATTGAAGTGTGTACGTCAAAATATTGCTGGTAAAAAACATACACTGTACTAGATGAAATGTATACTCTATATTTAACATAATAAACTTTGGTTATTAAATGATTTTTTAATTTAATTGATATTTTACTGAATAAAAAATTTAGTGAATATCTATTTTAGCATAATAATTAGCTTTAATCGAATGAAGATTTCTTTGTTAAGAATAAATATAAGTTTATGAATAAATTTTGTTTTTACCGATTCAACACTAATTCTTTTTTATAAAAAGTTTAATGGAATAACAATTTAAAAAATATTGCAACGTTTGAACATGCTCCGGTTACATGTTTTCGAAGAATAAAATGACTGCTGACACTGATTAAGACATCGATCGTAAATTTTTGTGATAACGTTTCTTGTCTAAACACAGCAATAAATAATCATTAGAATTTGTTAAACTAACTTGGGATAAAACAATCATATGCCATTTTATGATTTACTTTGCAAAAGTTCTATATAAGCCATCATTATAAACATGTTTGTTAATAAATTTTATTTTATTATAAACTGTTGTAGACAATTATTTCTAATTTCCATGTTAGCTTCGAAACATGTTGAAGAATGTAAGAGGTGGTGATTGATTTATCAATTTGGCTGCAGTGCGTGCGTGTTTTTTATTTTACAGATTAAATATTTATTGGAATGCCAGTAGTGTGTTTACTACTGACTCTCCAATCATTATTAAGCTTTTCTTATGAGTAAAACCATTTGCAACGAACTTATAATAAGACTTGTTATTTTTGTTCCTTTCTCCTCTGCTAAGTTATATTTGAGTTAATAAACGGAGTTAAGAGTTTTTGCTTGGGGCTTGTGTTATACAGCCAGGCGCAATGTTTTGAACGGAATTGTTAAAGTGTAATATGTTGTCCTCATAAAGAAATCAACAGTAGTGCACTAACGTATAAAAAGTAAATAACATTTTTTAATACTTTTATGTCTAGATTTCTGATAAACATGGACTAACCAAGTTTTTTATCAATGCTGATATGGCAGATTCTTTTTCATTTGCAATCATTGAGTAAATTGATACGACAGTTCTATAAAACGCATAATGTTTACTTATTCAAATGTGAGAACGATTTTGTTTGTTTATTCCGCAATTTGATATTAATGTGTGAATAGTAAGTACACTGACACACATATATTTATATAGTCAGGATATCGCTCGTCTAGTCCGAAGCAGCAGTTAGGAGACTCATCCATTCAATCTGAGAGGTTATAACAAAATAAGTTAAGAACTCGTGTCTCAACGCATTGAAAATCACTAGCAATGCAACTAGTAATCTAAAAACTTTGATGAAATTAATCTTGCAGCATCAGTCAGTTGTAAGGTTCATAATATCATCATCTTGATGTTTTTTTCACTATAGAAAAAGCCAATTTTCAGTCCATGCAAAAAAATATTTATCAGAATGTTTGATCGGTTGATATATTTAAATGTAAGAGACTCATGCATTACCTCGTAGAGAGGTTATAACAAAATAAGTTAAGAATTCATGTCTCAACGCTTTGAAAATCAATAGCAATGCAACTGGCAATGTAAAAACATTCAATGAAATTAATCTTGCAGGAGTCAGTCAGCATCAGAAAATAATAATGTTGAAAATATCAACATTTTGATGATTTATTTAATACAGAAAACAGCCAATTTGCAAAACCATATGTACCAAAATGTTTGATCGGTAATTATATTTACTTGTTATCAGATGATATAAGCAGATTTTATTATTTATTTACAGGAAAAGGTACATTTAAGGTACTATTAAATTCATACTTTAGTGATTATTTATTCCATCGATGATTTGAATGGATAACTTAACTTATACCGTATAGCAGGTTGTATCTGCTGGTTCAATAAATCTGAGTTGCTGCGGTCTTTGAATGAAATCGCAAAACTATTATCCGCAGAAAATTATTTGTTTATGAAATGCCCTATGTTATTGATCTATGTATAGCAAAAATGCATAAATTCTGCAGTATATATTTTTGACTATATACAGTGAATATCTGGGCAAATATATAGACAACTTGCTCTGAGAATACTGGTGCATATCTAACTGTTATACACTAGACATATTTTATGAGGACCACCTGATTGTTAAACTGTATGGCTGTATTATATAGTAAAATAAGATTTTCACCATCATTGCTTACAAATTATCATCTGCTAGTAAACAAAGATTAGTTGGTATTGTTTTGACATTGTTGCTGAATGTAAACAATAATGCACATTCTGAAAACCTAAATATCATTATATTCTACTCTATTCTTCTCATTCGTTGATGATATTCCCATCTTGCTATATTCTAATAAATAATGTTTTTTATGTTAACATAAAACGGTATTTGTGAAAAAAAATTAAATTTGCAATTTTTGAAAAGCTTTACTATGATTCCGTGTCAATATGAAAACTTGTGTGTGCAAAATATGGGGAAAAATACAAACCAAACTTTACTATATTGGAAACAGTCCTGCTCTACAATCATGTTAAGTATGTCACTATTGTTTCCTGAATTTCGGTCATCCCAGTATAGTGGTCATCGAAGTAATAAACATTTTCAATACTTCTGTTTTACCATTATTGTTTTTCAATACATCCGAAACATAAACGGCTTCATTATGTTCGATTATAGGATATCAAATATTAATTGTCACAAAACAACTCGCAATCACCTTTTGGAACGGAAATCCCTGCTGTAGTATAACGAGGCGAACACAGGGTAACATTTCAATTGCAATTTGTTCATATTTTTTGTCGAGTTCAGTGGCTTTTAAAATTCCCTTTTCATCTTTTAAATTTAAATTCAAATTTTCAAACTCACTCCTTTGTCAAGAAGAAAATACAAAATTATGTATTTTTCTTAAATAAAAATTCTATATATTTTCTTGATAAATTACACGGGTCCGAAAGTTTAAATTAAAGAGTAAAACTTTAGAAAGATTTATTCATTGCTGACTTTTACTTTGGGAGACTTTACGCTAAATAACAAGAAGTATTAATGTCTAAAGCTAATGAGAATCATATGAATTAAGCCGCTTACTCGCGCTTGTTTCATCACTTACAGGAGTTGTAAAGTTCCTGGTGATTATTTATGTAACTAGTGGCGTGTTACATACGCTGCTAGCATGTGTATATTGTGGCCGATTTTGATTTCTATTTGTACACCTCACCACCAAGGTGATGTCAATTTTGCGTCATTTTTTTAATAACTGCTAAATGGTTTTCGCTGTAACCACATTAGTTATAGTGATTCCGAACTAATTGTGTGGTGTAAACATAATCGCTTCCCACAACTTTCATGCATAACTATATCGAACTGTGTAAACAACATCACGCGTTTGCATCAAGAAGTAGATTAGTGTAAACAAAACACTTAGTGTAATGCATACACATAAGAGTGTTTATTGACGAGTGTGCAATTTGGAGTAGAATTATTATGTAATGTAATACAATGCTTATAGATCATGATATAACCAAAGTATCATCCCGGTTTGTTTGCCCTACATATTTGTCTAACGTTGGTTTGTGCCCTTAACATAATACATTTGTCAGTGCTGTTATCAATAACGCCATTTGAAAGCCGTTTAGCACGGTTTTATATTTGTGTTATACTGAATTGCGCTGAACCGGGACTGGTCGGCGTTTATAGTAATATGCAACTGGATATTTAAAAACAGATATATTTTAAGATATTATATATAAATCTATTGGGTCACACAGTGTTTGGAACATGAATTCCGCCGCAGGTGCCTCAAACGTCGCTGTAAACGCGAAGGATAATACTAAAGCGACAAAGCAGACACTCCATCTAGAGGTAATTTTGCATTTATGGTGCCCCTAGATAACAGATTATGGTAAGATATTTTGCAACATAAACTAGAAAAGACGAACCTCAAGTATCGTTGACGCTGGTTTTGTATCTCAGCATTTATTGTTTATTTAACACCTTGCATTGTTGCTGAAAAAACTCCATCTTCTTCATATAATAAATAAAAAGATACCATAGTTCTGGTTATGATTTAAGAATTTAATCGATAATCTCCGAAGGTGCATTTAAAATATAAAGGGTTGTTTGAGGTGCGTGAAACGCGAACTCTCGTAGTTCTTTTGGAAATCTGTTTAACGCCTCCTTAATTTGTTTATATTTGTTGATTAGCAATGACTATTAAGCTTATCATCGCACAATTTTACAAATAGCGACCCGTACCAGCGTTAATTTTTGTGCCAAATATTTTTTTAATTGTTTCCCATTCACACTGCCTTCTATGATTGCACTTGCAGTTTCAATGTTGTATGTACTGTTCATGTAAATTTACCCTCTTGAAATTTGATTGCTGTTCTACTTTCGCGTCTTAAAATCAGCTAAAGAATAATATATATAATACACTTTTCTGAACATTATATATACATTTGTATATTTTACGTCTCTAAATGTGTGCAACCTTTTAACGGAAAAATATTTATGATGGTAATGTATTTCATTACTTGAATTTATTCCTAGGAACCGACTGAGCATTGGGTATCACCAGTGGAAGTTTTCTTTCTCTACCATTTCGTTGATTAATGGAAACATGCATTGATAATAGATGAACCCTTACAACACCAAACATAGAAATTACTAAAGCAAGAAAGTTATATCAATAGTTCCTGGATTGCAAAAAAACAACACATTCAACAATAAAGAAAACGACACTGTTGGCAACGTGTCTATATTTTGGTTCGAAAGAAGACATTTACTGCAAGTACCTAACATAGGACGCGGCATAAATTGGGCACGCCACGGGTACCTTCGGTCATATTTGTAACATTTTAGTTGTTACTATATTTAGAAATAACTTGCAACTAACTATTATTTTCTGTTAACTAAAATTTGATTTTGTTACACATTTTGATAATAGAATGGTATTTTTATTGCGAATTCATAATAAATAATATCGACTGCTTAAATTTATGACGTCATTTCAAGTATTTACGTCAACTGTCCGAAGGTACCTTTTTCCCGTGACGTGACCCAAATAAGACATCTTGCAGTTTATTAATTTATAGATAACCATGCTACGCCGTATCTAAGAAAGTCTGACATCCAGTAAAAGCATTGCTACGGAGGGAGATAAGTATTGGTATTTATGTGGAATACGTGAATTTATAATATTATCTCGTCACAATTATGGGCACTAGAGGATTTTAGTACATTTGTCATCTCTGATCAGTACAAAAGTCAACAACACCACGCATTACCATAATTTAATTGATTAAATCGAATCTATCTACAACTCAGTACAGTAAAGTACATGGTCCAGATACAATATTAAGTAAACGGAACTTTGATAAACGTTTTACAGAAATAAATCATTATTCTTATTCCTTTGTAATATGTTTATGCGACCAGAAATCTCAAGGTCAAATCTTTATCTCGTTATGTAGACGTTTGTTAGGCAACAGAACACCAGATATTGTCAGTATCGTTATACTCATGTTGACACTTAAAAAGGTGTTATGTGACTTAGTGTTAAATAATTTGTGTTAATAATTAGATTTGCCATATTTCGGTGAATATTGTTTTTTTATTACTTACTTCTATTTCATACCAAAAATATTATTGTAGGGCTTACAAGGTAATCCACACACTAAACAGTTACTGTAATTTTGCATTCCGTATCCTCTGGGTCCTACTTGTTTAAGTATGTTTCTGTTCGGCGAAAATAAATTATTTATTATTACTTGCACACTTACTCTGTGTTATATTTACAACGCAAACTATACGCGGCAAAATAAGTTCTGCACGCTTGTATATTTTATAAAATATATGTTTAATTACATTTAACACAACAAAAAGATACACATTAAATAAAACAGCCATTCAAACGTAACAATGTAAAACAGAAAGAAATAAAATCCGATCACTACTTTAGAAGCAATCTATTGTTAAATTCACCGGGTGTTACTACACAAAAGTTGCAAAAATCACTAATAGCGAGTAAATCCACCACGATGAACCCGGCATTCTTCCAAGCGCCGTATCATGAAGTTCTTAAGTCGAGGCATTTTCAATTTTGGAATAAGTTTCTATTCATGAACAAAAATACCAGGTAGATCAACTGGCTGCCCAACTGCACGTGTAGCATCTGTATTTTTTTAGAAATACGTCTAGGAGGCCGGTGTGGTTCGACATTTGCCATCACGGTCAAATTGGTTAATTTGACCGCATGGCAAATGTCGAACCACACCGGTTTTCCTTGGTGACAGTAAGAAATAAAGTAATTTGAATTACAAACAATGCAGTTGTGTTTTTTCTCAAATAAGATTGGGTGTTAATTGCATTTCTTGGTTCTTTTATACACTTAATTAATAAGATGCTAGGACGCGTTAATGCAGAATGGAAACTGTTCGAATCATCTCTAAACTGTTTTGACATATCTTTACCCTTTAGGTCAATAAGTTAGACAATATGATAATTTAATAAATAAAATAAAGTTTGAATGTTATTCTGGAATTTCTTGGTATCAACTTTTGATCTACCTTGATACAGCAGATTTTGCAACTTTTGACTATTGACCCCTATCATACTAAAAGTGATATTTCTTGGTTATTTACCAACTAAATTTATACCGTTTTCGTCTTTTACTCCGTAAACAATTAGTCTTTACACAAATGTAAGTATATATACCAGTTATTTGCTACTTTATAAAATTTCACAAAAGAACATTTGTGTGCAGAACTTTTTTTGTTGGGTATATATGATAAACTATTGCAAAATGGATAAATTAAACTGCTAATAACAAAATGAAACAAACACTCTCGAAGGACGTAAAACATAAACATCCTGAGATCGTTTAAGGACGAGTATTTAGTGTACAAACAGCGTCGCGATGCATCAAGGTAACATTTGTAAAACAGCTTAGACATTCGACCCTGTAATTACCTGCCAGTCATCAAACATTTTTCTGAAACGAATGTTCTCAGAGTTCGGTGCTTTTTTGCAAACACATCAAAACATTTCCTTAAGAAATATCCTAGATGGCTTGTGTCTTGCTGTTGTGTGATCTAACCTTCGCGTACTTTTTACAGAGTGACAATAAAGTATTAAAAATAACCTCTGCATATCTTTTGTTACATCATTTGCTTGAAAATTCTTATGTTTGTGAAGCCTATTTGAAATCTGGATGACGTTATGGTACTCACTGGGTATTTTAATATAATTCAGTACTGTTACTCTATTTTTAAGACAGAGACCAGGATTAATGTGTAAAAATATGCGATGGCATAAGTCCATGACAGAACAATCTTTTGAAAATAGAAATCAAAAACGGAAATTGAGCATGGTTCGTATTAAGCTGAAAATAACTAGTCAACAGACATATCAATCCCAGACTCTTCAATCTAAAAACAATCACATCGAATTATATATTGTCAAGTCTTGACAATAATGTATCGAAAATGTATTGTCCGAGATATTACGTAAAAATCAGTGGCCACAAGGGATGGTTTGTAAGTCAAAATATAGTAGCCAGTCTGTGGCTTTTGGGACAGCGGAAAACAACATTTTCAATTCATTATCCTTAATTCTTATAAATCAACAATATTTATCGTTGATGTTTTACTTTAATTGCATCAAATCAAACCACCTGCCTGAAAGTTGGTTTCTTCAAATCAGTTTGTTTGTTCGAAGAATATATACATATAAGAAAAATCAATGTGTTTGCACACTCTGTGAATGTTGATATTTATTTTGTGTATATATACTCAACAAAAATAGAAACCTGACACTTTATATTTGGTGTATTTTCCTGGAATCAGATTTAAAGCTAATTGAATTGTGGTATGTAATAAAAAGTGTGCATGTTTTGAACTTAATTATGCATTTTGATATTTTTGGTGCATGAAACAAGTGATTCAGTGGTTATTTTCTTTTGGATGGTGCAAAAATATATAGATTTTGAATATGCACCTCATACTTATTCAAAGTTAAAGTGTCAGGTTTCTTTTTTTGTTGAGTATATATATGTGACTACACATAAAGATATGTAATACACCATGTCTTTGAAATATAACAGTCACGTCAGTTTTGTTTCAGACAACATCATATGGCATTTAATACATCCTAATGTTCTATTTATCACAATAAACCGTTATTTAAGAGGCATTATTCTAGTAAGACAGTACGATAAGATCAACAAGACTACAACAGAGAGACGTAATTGTTTCATTATTTTGCATTATTGGAATTGTATTTGTATATTTAAAATATCAATTAATTTGATTGCCAAGGTCATCGACCTGAACCTTTTCACTTTCTATAAGTTGATTGAGCAATCATCAATGATCTAACCCTAACCCTCAATCAACGTTATTAAATTTGCGTGACATAAATGTTTACACAACACCATGGTGTTGTGCAATGATGTGTTTTGCCATACCGACTACAATCCAATACCAAAAGTAATAAGTAAATGAGTGTGTAACACTTTGGTAACTAAGGCCTTGATGTTGCATGTAACAAATGGAAACACATGAGGCCTATGTCGATCTACATAATCACTGAAAATATACATGAGAGTGTATCTATTGTACAGGACTAGGTTAGTCCCAAATTTTAGTGTTACATCTGGTGGACAATAAACTGTTACGTTTTCGTAGAGAATAAATGTGTAATGCCCTATCTGATTAAAATCATCTCTTACCCTACAAAGATCTGAAGACGTGTAACTAAAACGTGCTTTTATCAATAAACCGTTTGAACCAATCAGCTTGTCGCCTACAAAATCGCAAAAGTGAAAGTAAAAATAGTATTTTAAACCATAGAAAGCGTTGACAGTCTGCGTAAGATATATTTTACTGGAGATATATGTGTTTATTTAGTATTTGGTTATTTTCTAACGTAATGACATCTTCAGATCATTTGTCGAGCGTTATAAATCATGCTCCCTGTGTTAACAATTTCTAAAAAAAAGTAATCGGGAAAAACCGCTATTATTTATGTACGGTGTCTGCGGGGCGTCATCAGATCTAACATTTTGTTAGTATTGACTTTAATGAGATTGTGTGATGCCTTTTGCGTTAATGTTAGATTCTGTGCTGTGCTGTGTTAGGAGGTTTTGTATTTTGGTGAGATTCTAGTTTTGTTTGGAGGTTATGTTTTGGGGTGAGATTCCAGCTGTGTTGGGAGGTTTTGTGTTTTTGGTGAGATTCTAGTTTTGATTTGAGGTTGTGTGTTTTTAGGGTGAGATTCCAGCTGTGTTTGGAGGTTTTGTGTTTTTGGTGAGATTCTAGTTTTGATTTGAGGTTGTGTGTTTTTAGGGTGAGATTCTAGCTTTGTTTGGAGGTTATGTGTTTTTGGTGAGATTCCAGCTGTGTTGGGAGGTTTTGTGTTTTTGGTGAGATTCTAGCTTTGTTTAGAGGTTATGTGTTTTGGGTGAGATTCCAGCTGTGTTGGGAGGTTTTGTGTTTTGGGTGAGATTCTAGCTTTGTTTAGAGGTTGTGTGTTTTTAGGGTGAGATTCCAGCTGTGTTGGGAGGTTTTGTGTTTTTAGGGTGAGATTCCAGCTGTGTTGGGAGGTTTTGTGATTTTGGTGAGATTCTAGATTTGTTTGGAGGTTGTGTGTTTTTAGGGTGAGATTCTAGCTTTGTTTAGAGGTTGTGTGTTTTTTGGTGTGATTCTAGCTTTGTTTGGAGGTTGTGTGTTTTTGGTGAGATTCCAGTTGTGTTGGGAGATTTTGTGTTTTTGGTGAGATTCTAGCTTTGTTTGGAGGCTGTGTGTTTTTTGGTGAGATTCTATGTTTGGAGGTTGTGTGTTTTGGGTGAGATTCCAGCTGTGTTGGGAGGCTGTGTGTTTTTAGTGAGATTCTAGCTTTGTTTGGAGGTTATGTGTTTTGGGTGAGATTCAAACTGTGTTGGGAGGTTTTGTTTTTTTGGTGATATTCTAGCTTTGTTTGGAGGTTGTGTGTTTTTAGTGTGATTCTAGCTTTGTTTGGAGGTTGTGTGTTTTTAGGGTGAGATTCCAGTTGTGTTGGGAGGTTTTGTGTTTTTGGTGAGATTCTAGCTTTGTTCGGAGGTTGTGTGTTTTTAGGGTGAGATTCCAGTTGTGTTGGGAGGTTTTGTGTTTTTGTTGAGATTAAAGCTTTGTTTGGAGGTTGTGTGTTTTGGGTGAGATTCCAGTAGTGTTGGGAGGTTTTGTGTTTTTTTTTGAGATTAAAGCTTTGTTTGGAGGTTGTGTGTTTTGGGTGAGATTCCAGTTGTGTTGGGAGGTTTTGTGTTTTTGGTGAAATTCTAGCTTTGTTTGTAGGTTGTCTGTTTCGGGTGAGATTCCAGCTGTGTTTGGAGGTTTTGTGTTTTGGATGAGATTCTAGCTGTGTTCGTAGGTTATGAATTCATTCATAGAAAAACATTCATAGATAGCTTGAAAACAAGAAAGTTATTGTCAAAGTTCTTCTTTCTCTTTAAACACGATCATTAAATAGTCAGATATATGTTATTGCCTCTTTGAATTATTTAGTACGTTGCTTATAATTTGTCAAATTCCATGCAAAATACTGACAGATAAAACAAACACATTATATGGCAAACTAATTTGCAATAATTCCTCATAGATTGTGTTCATGCTTTATGAACTATGACAAACAAAACATATCATTTAAAATTGCATGCATTTGCACCGGGTAAGTCTTATCAAGTATACTACATGAATTTTCCCTAGGCGCAAATGGGCAGCCAAGCATGCCTAATTTATATTGCTGTATCATGGATTCTGGCTTCAATTATCGAACGATAAAACAAAATAACATTTAATTTCTAATAAAACATCTATCTTTCATAATTCAAATCAGCGTATTATGTTTGTCGCAACCTGTCTGTTACATGACAACAAAACGAGGAAAATGTGAATAACAATTTGGTTGGGATATTTGACACCTCTGGTTAATTTACTTTTGGTAAGAAAGCGTACATTGTTAATTGTTACTGGTAAATTGAGACAACAACTTATGGTTCGCTTTGACTGATGTCTTGGATAATGTCTTACCCTGTCATATTTATTATTTGTTATATTTTTCTAGTTTAACGGGTTTGCTTTAATTTATTTTTTTACAATTTGCGTGGGTTATAATTTCGAATATTTCGCACCAGGTTAAATGAGATACTTCAAACCCCAGCAAAATATAATCAATGCTATAATATGTCCTTATATGAAAATACATGTGCGCAAATTTATGGCTGGTGGCTTTTTGCGCGACATTTCGTCCCCGCGAAATTAAATGATGCACATAATGCATGTTTATTGATCCCTGTCGAGTTTGTGCAATACCGCTATTGTCAGCACTTTATCAAAATACGATTTTTTTCTGTTTATGATCGACTGTATTCAGGAAAAAAATGTTAGTAGAAGAATATTACAGAGCGATGTTTTGTGGTAGTTTTTCTGATGCCTTCTGGTTCCAGCAATATGAGAACTGGTGTTCATCAATACTTTTCATTTTAAATTCATGAAGATAGAAGTACCTTGGGAGTACCAATTTTCCTTCGAACTGTAAAACTGTTTATTCTTGCATTTCAAAGTAGCACTTGATTTTATTTGAAATACTTTATTTGTCATTTATTGTTGCCTACAACAAAAATGTCTAACACTGCTTCTTATGGTCCTTCTATCGGAGAAACATTAAACTGACGATAATGTCGTTTAAAAACAAAAGCGGAGTCAGCAAGACGTTGATAAAGATAAAGCGATATTTGACCGCCAATCTGTCCGGCAATAAAACAAATATCATATATATTTTGCTATGAAAGAATGTTGCCCTGTATAATTACAGAAGTACGTTTTGTCTTATTAAAGATTGGATTTAATCAAACATGTTTCTCTTAATTAGAGATGCTATCACATTCGGAATTTCGCAGACCGAATACAATTTCTGGTTCTAAAATGTAAATTATCAAATTAAATCTACATTTTGTACAGACGCCATTATTTCTTATCTTAGTTTTAAACATGGGTTTAACCGAATTTGACTGCGTATTTAATCTACATTTTACAGAAAAGATGCTAAACGTGTTTGAGAGTCTGGGGACTTTAGAGATAGTGGAAACTTGTGACAGACAAATCAAACAACAACGACACAAACAAGTGTACTTTTTCTCGACTGTTCTGTGTAGTGAAAAAATACTGAAACATTTTACGGCTATTTCTGTTTAGGAGGCCCCAAAGTATGAAACTGAAAACGGAAACTACTTTATAATATCACGTCTCTTGATGAGTTATTTGGCATTGTACTCGATTTCAGCCAATCAGATTACCTAGACCTGACACTTGTTTGTGTCGTTGTTGTTTGATTTGTCGACAAACGTTAAAGGAAATGAGATAATAATGCAGACATAATTGAAGTGGAAATGCCTGAGGTAGTCGAGTCTGTAGAAATTTCTGAGTAGGTGTATCAAAACAGTAAGTTTTCTAGTTATAGGCAACTGTTTTGGAAAAAAAACATACGAAGTTGCTCTTATCTAGCTGCACAGTTCTCCAGGCGTTGTCTGTGATACATGTATGCTAGATTTATATTCTCAGACCCCCTGACAAAAATTATATTCTGTTTAGTTACGACCATTGTTTTCTCGTTCAGGGCAAACCCATTGTTTTTCCTGGGGACATACGCCGCTTGTCATGGAATAGTATAAATCTTTGAAAAATGGGCATTGAAGATTCCATGTTCACCGTCATATGCATATCAATCTTTGGGATAGATCAAAATTGTATTGGTGTAAATATTGAGTTGTGCTCAACCCGGGGATAGGTGGCGTGGGCTGTAATATGCATGCCATGACTGCCCATGAACTGGTTCAATTAAACCGAACCTGCAATATTTTCATATTTGTCGCGTTAGATGGCTTTCAAAGTTTCCTTTTCATCTACTTCACCAAAAAATATGTGTTTTCACAAATCAGTAAACTCAACATTACCATCATAGAGATGATAAAAACAATTAAGTGATTGTTTTGCTTTAAAATATTGAAAAATGAAATTATTTTATTTTAAATAGTTAATTCAACAGAAGGAGGTATAGAACTTTGCACAACGACCCGAATAATGATGTTGAACAAGTTTAGTTTAAGTAGAGTGGAAATTATGAGCTTGAATGTTAGCTTATACTTATGTCCGTCTTCAGTCGTCATTGCACTGTCATCGGTAAAAATTAAAAACGACAAAATCTCAGCAACGGCAAAATGTAGTTCAATACAACTTAGCACAAATAATCATTTTACACATGTTAAAAAATATAAGTCTAATAGCTAGAACTATGAATTCCTTTAAACTCTTTTTGCATTAATTCACAAAATCTAAAAGACTCAAAACATTATGTTAAATGCCAACAAACTGTTGTAGCCAACCATTTCTAATTTACAAGTAAGCTTCGGAACATGTGTAAGGATGTAACAGGTGTTGATTGATCAATTAAGCTGCAGGGCCTACGTGCTTTTCATAAAACAGATTAAATATTTATAAGAATACCGGTAGCATGTTTACTACTGACTCCCCAATCAGTATTAAGCTTTTCTTATGAGTAACCCCATTTGCAACTTTCGTGTCAATTACAGGAACACAAGTGATTCCTGTTCCTTTCTTCTCCAGTAACATTGTGCTAAATTATATTTTAGTTAATATACGGAGTGGAGATTCGCCAGGGACAGTGACGGGATTGTTAAGGTAATACATGTTCCTCAATAAAGAAATCAACTGTACTGCACATACTAATCACAATTACATATAATTTGATAACCATTCTTGTTCAGATATCTGATAAAAATGCAAATAAGTAATAATATCAGTGCTACTGTGATCAGTGATACTGTGGCAGATTTTACCTTTTTCTTTTGCACTCATCTAGCACACATTTGACAACGTTTTTGTTTGTTTATTACTCAATTTGAAATTAAAGCGCGAGTAGTACACTAGCAAAGTTACATAAATTTATACAAGATTTCGCTCTTCTCGTCCGTAGCAATAGTGTGGAGACTCTTGCATTCTCTCGCAGAGAGGTTATAACAAAATAAGTGAAGAATTCATGTCTTAACGCATTGAAAATCAATAGCAATGCAACTGGCAATGTAAAAACGTTTGATGAAATTAATCTTGCTGGAGTCAGGCAGCATCAGGGAATAATAAGGTTCATAACTTCATCGTCTAGATTATTTATTTAGCATAGAAAACAGCCAATTTGCAGCTCATGCAAAACCATATTTACCAAAAATCTTTGATCAGTCTATATAGTTACATGTAAACTGATAAAATAAGCAGCTTTTATCATTTATTTTAAGGGAAAAATACAGCCAAATTAATTTATACTTAAACATTATACATACTTTCCATGCATCCCGTGTGCACCATTTCTTATAACAGTACATCTAGCTATCATTCACTATGCATATTTTAACAATCACTGTTTACAAATTATCTACTAGTAAACAAAGAATAGTTGTCTATATTGGCGTTGCAACAGAAATAGATTAAAAGGGAACTTTGAAAGCCATCAAACACAAAAACTTTAATATAGTTATATTCGACTGTTTTAATTTTACAGTACTATTCTCATTTGTTATATTCCAAAAAATAATAAGTAAAATAATAAATAAATAGAGGTTTAATCATTATTACATAAAAGATATTTGTTTAAAAAAAGTTTAAATTTGCAATTTTTGAAAAGCTTAACAATGATTACGTGTCAATATGAAAACTTTTGTATGCAAAATATGGGAATAAAACAAACTATACCATATTAGTAGACTGGCTCCCGTCCATATGTTCTGTTATATATTCTCGTGTCACTAAGACAATTATAATCATCAATACCTCCAAGAAGAGCAACTCCTGCAAATACCTTATTGATATGCATTTTACTTCCCTTATCTCCCAGAACACAGATGATTCACCATATCGGAGAAAATGAAATGAAATAAAAAAAGATAATAAATATTTCAGTGTTTTAAACCATCTACCTGGTGCCAGGCTACTATATTGGAAATAACTCTGTTATACACTCATGTTATTATGATACTATTGGTTACTGATTGTCGGTCATCCAAGTTGAAGTATAATTGCCATCAAAGTAATCAACATTATGAGTACTTCTGTTTCACAATTTAGGTTTCCAATACAGCCTGATACACATACGGCTTCATTATGCTCGATAATAAGTTATCAAATATTAATTGTCACAACAAAACTCGCAATCGCTTTTTGGAACGGAAATATCTGTCTTCTTCTTCTTCTTCTTCCGATATTGTACATAATCCCACTTTCGTAGTAAAGCGCACCGAACAAACGGTAATTATTTCAATTGCAATATTTTTAAATTTTGTGGTTTTCGGTGGAATTCAAAGTTCCCTTTCCATCTAGTTCAAATTTTCGATTAAGAAAAAATACAAAATTCTGCATTTTTTCTTGCAAATAAAAGTATGCATATTGTCTTTATTAATTACACATGTCCGAAATATTGAAGTAAAAAGTGAAAATTTAGATAAATTAATTTAAAACTGATTTTCTTGTTGGAAGACGTAACGCAAAAAGAAGAAAACACAGATGTAGAATGTTTAATAGCAGTCTACTGATTAAATAAAGATGTTTGTGGTGTGAAACGAACAGAAACCAATCAATTAACCAGAAATATTGTAATACTCTTCTGTACGGCTCCAGGAAAAAGTTTAAGGTTGATACTTGTATGTCCCTTTTACTATCAATAAAGAAATGGTCAAGTCTCCAACAACATTTGTCTGAAAAAAAAAACATTAAGACGGGGCTTAATGACATAAACATTCTGTGAAAGGATAGAAGTACGTGTTATTAATGTATTTATTTCCTTCGTTAATGTAATAATCGTGAACGCACTTTTTCTCAATCAATATGAGAGATAAAAACGAGAAGTTTGTTTTTTGTCTTATTCTCTTGTCATCAACTACAGGAACTGTAAACTACCCGTTGATTATTTATGTAACTAGCGGTGTGTTACATATGATGGTAATATTTGTATATTCTAGCCGAGGTGGGTTTTATTTGTACACCTTACCACCAAGGAAGAGGATAATTAGCGCGTTATTTTGTTAATAACTGTTGTATATTTCGCTGTAATCACACTTAGTACAGTAATTCTGAAGTAACTGTGTTGTGTAAACATAATCGCTTCGCTCAATGTTCATGCATAATTATATCGACTTGAGTAAACAACATAACACGTTTGCATCAAGAAATCGTTAGTGTAAACAAAACACTGAATGCAATACATACACAAGCGAGTTAATTGGCTATTATGAAATTTTGAATAGAATTATTATGTAATGTAATATAAAACTTACAGATTTTGAAATAAGCTAAAGTATCATGATGGCTGGTTTTCCGATATGTTTGTCCAATGTTGGTTTGAACGTAATTCATTTGTCGAGCCTGTAACCTGGTTGTGTTAAGCGGCTTTCAAATTTCCTTTTTCATCAACTAATGAAAGTGTATTATTAATCGGAAAATGTCAAAACAGTATATTGTACTGTTACGCTTACCACTTTTTTAAGATATAACACTGCTCATTGATGCAGTCTTCTATAAAATATTCATACTATCCAAACATACAGAGAAAAGGATTTTTCTTATATGTCAAAAGTCTGTTTTCTCTGTGTTCTTACAATTTTTGTGACAAAACAGTCTGAAATTATGACTCATGCGATGAACTCGCACACCTGAAAGGGAAATGTCGATAAAAGGGGCTGGTGTAACAAATAAAATTTAATGTAAATATGATCTTTACCCAAGCCAAACTAAGCAACATTCCAACATCATCTTTCTAACATAATTTGCAAGACTTTCCGATTCAAAATTAACATTTTTTTACACTAGATTTTTTACGAAAAATCGGTTTGTTTATGTTCGTTATGTTTTATATAGCACAGCATGGCCGCATTCAGAACAGAACATCAAAAAAACGCGCTGTCCACCGTAAACATATAACTGGCACGCTCTACCTTCCTATTATTTTATAACATAGTAAGAAAATGTCATATTTATTTTTACTATTCATTTTCTGTTCTTACATTGCAAGAAAGATTACTCTTCAAGGCTTATTAGAACATTACGAAGTGTGGTTTTTCGCCCCTTTCGTTAAGGAACACTCTGTAACGTGTAATAGATACCTCATATCACTCACAATAAACAATTAAAAACATATATGACTTATTGCTGCTCAGATGAAGTCACAAATGAGTAGCCGTAACAACACCTTTTTGTTGCGGTGGGTGATATTAATAACCAGATAAGGGGCTGACTGTTTTGTTTTTTTTTCGGACAATCGTAAAGCCGTCTCTTAGAGACTAAAACAATTCAAGAATTAGAATTAGATTGTCATCCTGACAGCTGTCACTTTGTGTACAGATGAGTTTTGTTCTTAAAAAGCACAGATCGTACTAATGAAAATCAGCAGATTAAAACTTGATGGAGTATTAAAGGGGCGGAACTACTCAGACAGATGTCTTCAATGCTTCAACAAATAATTGTACAAATAAACGTACAATTAATGTATATTCCTTTGCTGTTTGTGTTCTGTTTTCTTTAAAAAATGACAACTCATCAATAAATGAATATTTGATATACTGCCATCGATTAAAAAAATCTAAATTTTTCTAACGGCAAAATTTCGGTTTAATAAAACTTTCCATAAATTAATGTTATTAATTTGTTTTTATTTACATACTTCAAGAAAAATATGAACACTTTAACGAAAATTATCTTGATCTCAAATTTCTTTGAGTTTTTATTTAAATAAAAACACACAACCTTAACAACACAAAACATCATTTTAAATGCCCACATGCGCGAATATAAACTCCATCGAAAATAGACCATGTAATGATATATCTTTATAAAAAATACAACTGCGCAAATTGATTCCAGTGCTAATACATCAATTGTTGCTTTTGGCGCGAAATTTCTTCCGCACGAAATCAAATGATAAATGTAACACAGTAATAACTTGAATAGTGCATTGTTCAACAGAGAGTTTACATATGTAAACCACAGAAAAAAGTATTTTATTATAAAAAAGGCATCTTGATCCAAACATGTAGATTGTAGTCCTAAGTTTTAATATTGAGGTTCTTCTACCAGCTTTACATGTTCAGTCTCTTTCTTGGACATTTCATGGAAATAATAAATGAATGTAATAGCTTTCTTGTTATATATTCACTATAATAAACTACTATTACATGATCATTTGCCGCTATGTTATTTGTTAAAAAAATTAACGAACAGCACATTATTGACGTCAAGTGTTTTATCTACGCCTTAGTAATTTGCTTGATTATAAGAGTATAATTGCTTTCTTTCAATTACACAAATCTTGTTTCTGGAGATTATGTAAGCTGCACACTGTGCTTCGAACCAAGAAATGCAACATTTAACAAGTCAGAGACCTCTAGTCTGTGCGTTGCAGCATAGCTTGCATGCATACAACCACGAATAAATGTATTGTATTTATATACCAGAACTTTAAGGCGTGTAATTGTATACATATACATTTTCTTACGGGAAACCCAATGCAGTCGTTCACTGATTTTTGGATTCTCTTACTTACTAAAAACATCCCTTATCTTCATTAGATTTGTATTTAACAATCATAGATAATTGAAATATGCATATCAGGAATGTCCACATTCAGAAGACACAGCCTTCTCACATGATTAATTAAATGATAATTTCAATGAAATGAGAGCATGATTAATTAAATGATAATTTAAATGAAATGAGAGCATGATTAATTAAATGATAATTTAAATGAAATGAGAGCATGATTAATTAAATGATAATTTCAAAATAGACACAACAGTCAATGAGCGAAAATGAGAACCCGGTGGGTAAAAACTTGGAACGGTCAGTGACGAAACAATTAATACAGTATTAAGAACCAGTTCTTTATTGCAAAAATCAATTCTCCAATTTATTTCGATTTTATGCTGTCAAAGAAGAAATATTTCCTGATTGATTGATGTTTATTCTCTGTTTGCGTTTCCCGCTTTGTTAAGTAATGAAAAAGCAACTGTTATCGGCTAAACCTGGATGCAATTCAATATATATGCAAGTAGACAATTACTCGTAACGATGGTTTGTATATGACAAATGTTTGGTGTAACCATTTAAAAACTAACCATTACATGACCATCAGTGTATGGTCCCAAGTTAAAAGTAGTCACATATCGTAACATAGGAAACAGGGTGTTCTAAATAGATAGAAAAGAACTGAAAGTCACCGAATACGACAAATATCAAAATATTGCAGACTTGGTTTAATTGAGCCTGTTCATATTCAGTCTCTGAAATGCAAAGTTCTGTTCTCGACGCCTACCCCCGGTGCTAAGGTGCTTTAGCCTCAGAAAACTTGCCTGATGACTATTTATTTGCTTTAAACTGTTTATTTGTATTTTTCGAAAGTATTTTTATTTTCTCCCGAATGTTGATTATGTTGTTTGTGTTGGCTTGTACAATATCTATGTTTAGTTTTTCTATTTCAATATTCGCTTAAAGACTTTTTTCTGTTTAAATGTCTAAAGATGATTTGTTTCAATCAACAGGTGGTCGATTGTTTACATACGCAGCAAGCATTAGTGTGTTATATTGGCTTTTTGCCTGGAGAAAATATATTTCCATTTCAAAACTAATTTCAAACTTATGTAACTAATGTTTTGCGTACAATTATATGATTTTGTACAACATTTATGTATGTTTTACCGCACTCAGTAATCTGTGTCGGAACTGTGCCAACATGATAATTATTCGTTCCTATGTTCTTACGATTTCAATTGTGAAAATATTTAGAAGATTAATTTACGAGGCAATATCGTACAAAAGCAATATTAAGGATAACATTAGACAACAGATATTTAAAATGTTCGAAAAAATCGGTATTTGTTTATCCTTTTTCTGTGGTTAATTTGTACTCTACTAAAGAATGTACGATCAGATCAACAGGTAAGTGGCAAAACAGGCGTGTTTGGTGTTCACCATTTACCCACCAGGTTGCTCGTTCCGAGGAGAAAATAATTACTTGTTCAAATATAAATATGATAACAATAACTGACGTACATGTACATGACTGATCTCATAGACTAAAAACAGATGTTTACATATATTCTTAAATCATTGTAAAAAGATAATATAACTTAAACGCTTCAAAACAGAACTGAATTATTAATTAAAATGTAAACTACAAACTAAAAACTTAATAAGGAATATCAACTTGTAAACTTAAATCATGAGAAAATACAGTACAGAAAATTAGCACGGTACGAAATGGTAACTGCTGCATATTTTGTCATGAATTAAAAAGTGCACAATTTCTATTTGACTATTACAACAACATTTTGTAAACTTGCTCCCTGCGTATGTATATGGAATTGAATTTAAAATGCTTGATATCGTTGAAAAGGATTAAACTTAAGATTAAACATGTCATGATATGTGCATACCAGCCTGTGGTTTCAATATTAACACTGAAATTAACAAAGTATACTACATATATCTTCGAGATGGCAGATCCAACATTCAACATAAGAAAGTTAATCAAAAAGCTCTTTGGAATCTCACAGTGCAGATAAATGTATTGATTTTCTCACAACCGAGATTTGAAAGCTCGTCAATGTTGTCAGACACTGTTAGCATTACAAGTTATTGGATTTGCAATACCATTCTAGTTAGTGTACAGCGCCTATTGAAACTGTGCCATACCGTAATGCGATATTCCGATTAACATGAAACTGTGTCATCTCTTTTAAATGGTACTTTAAGTCGCTTGAAACTGTGACATTACAATTGTATTGTTAACAGAGAAATTGTGTCATTTCTTTCAAATGGAATAAGTCGCTTAAAACTGTTACACCACTACTTCAAATCAGAGAAATTGTGCCATCGCTTTCAAAAGTAACTTTAAGTCGCTTGGAACTGTGACATTACACTGCATTGTTAACGGAGAAAATGTGTCATCGTTTTTAATGGAACTTTAAGTCGATTGAAACTGTTACATTACATTATATCGTATCCGATATTTCGCTTTACGCCAGTTCAATAGAATAACATGTGGGAATTCTGAGATTTTCACAGTTGGATAGTTCTTTATGATGATTTTTGTTTGGATTGCCGGCGTTCAAGAATAAGGCTAAACATTTGTATTCCAAGCACATTTCAACAGCTGCATAGCACAGATGCTGAATGTATTAAAAGCATTTTAATAATTTTGTTTAGATTATCAGTCAGATCGCAACCTGTATATCTAAATCCCGTACGTTGTTTCCATCTGTGTTTTATTGAGAATGTATTGATCTGACTGGCGAGGCTGAAGTCTTGTAACGCAATAGTTGTTGTAGGTTAATGTGCACCATAAAATCAACTCGCGATTGAAAAGCAAAACATTCAGTCAGTAAATCGGTGTTTAAACAAAAATAAAAACGATATGATAAAGGAGGAAATGAAACTGTGGTGTAGATACTAGCAGATTTAATATCATGCATGGATATTATCTAGAGGATATGCGTTTTATGTAAATCGAGGAAACTGGATTATCATGTGAACTTAAACGGTGGAGTAGACCACTAATTAAGTGTTTGGTGACTCTTCACTGCAGATATGTTCGGTGACCCGGTAAGACATCTAGGACCTTTTTATACCCTAATAAGAATCAGACACATATACAGTACGTTATCGGTAATTAGACAGTCACGTGATTTAAAAGTGCAAAATTAGCTTTCTGTTTTATATTTAATTAAATCTGCTCTGACAGTCGGTAACAGTATTGTTAGTTTGTGTCATGTGACAGGCTAGTTACTAATAATCAATTTTAACTGATTATGGATAAGTAAGCAGTCACGTGATGTTCTGTTTTTATAAACAATTATGATGAGGAAGTTTAACATTTTTCCAGTGAGTAATTATCCCGATAGAAACATGGAAATATCAAATTAATAAAATTTGTTTTCTGAAGAATGATGTGTTCATAAAACGTGTCTGTCACATGATTGTCTAGTTATCGTAAACGTACTTTACTTGTCTTAAAATTTCAGAGAAAATAACCGAGACGCGGGTATCATACTTCAGATGTATGGTTTACAGTATTTGGAAATCAAAGTCTGCCTTAAAATGTCACTGTTTTATTAATTTATTGTTATTTTTGTACCTCAGACCATAATCCTTTCAGTTTCGTTTTCGAATTAGGTAACAGTTAAAAAAAAACAGTTGCTTTTTTGTCTCAGGGGGATTTATGTGAATTACCGAGTAAACCTTCCTGGAAAAAACTCCAACTCAAATCAGTGTCTGCAATTTAGAAAACATTCACGAATCAATAACTCTTCAGTGAAAGCAACGTTTAACATTTCTTGATCCAAAACTGTTTACATACAATAATCACTAAACGCTGTATTTAAACAAGGTAAATAGTTGCTAATTAAAGGAGGTGCGTTATTGATACGTGTAACACAGATAGTCCTGTTATGTACATTTTTGTACGCATTCAATATAAAAATTATTAGTTTAACATGATAAATCGAAAACAACTGGCTTTCCAGTGTCATTTTACGACAGTTGAACAAAAAAGCCTTACGGTATTACATAACAAAGTATACATTTGTTGCAGGGTAGTGGTACTGTCTAATTAAGGGGCGGGACTGACCTGTCTGACGGGGCGGCGCTGACCTGTCCTGCTAAATATGATGACCCAAAAATTAGGAAAGCAGACGTAATCATAAATTGTTAAATAATTTAAACACTAACATTACTAAAACATTTTAAAAAGCAAGTGAACTTGGTAGCGGCTGTAATGGTGCGGTCCTAAAATTAGTTTTATATATTTATGCAGCCAGATCGGGACTTGAACCAGGGAACCCTCGCTTAGAGGGCGATTGCTGTCCCGACTGACACACTATCTCCCCAGATAGTGACTAGATTCGTAGCGTGACATAATAGTTTATTGTATGCATGAACTTGATTCGATATGTGGATATCTGGGTAAGACCCAGGTGGATTTGTAGTGAGTATTGAATCTCTAGTTGGTTATAAATGACACGAGGTTACAGGAGCTTGACCTCAAAACAACACTACAGACGGTTTGATATTCTACGTGTTATACCGAGAAGATTTGTTTCACACTTAATAAAGAACGACAGACTGTCTAGACATTTGCAACCATGAGATTCACAAAAGATCAAGTTGACAAATAAAATACTCAAAGTTTGATAATGGCCACTTTTGTAGTCTGTACGTTTTCCCGCTTAGAAAAGTTTACCTTCATGTTTCAGTTAAAAATTTAATTCGGATGACTTATTCATCAGTTTTATCAAACAAACAATAAAACAAAACTAAATGTATCATAAACTGTTCCAAATGCTAACCTAAACAATAACAGTTATACTATACAATGGTGACCCTTATTAAAGTGTGTAAGGAGTATACCTAATTTCCGGTTAAAACAGTAATATTGGCATAAAATGTTATACAACTCGATTTTATAACAGTTTTGTTACTCTATTTTTTTCTAATTTTTTACAGTATTGATTCCCATAACTGTAAATGATAATATTTTAAGTAATTTTTTGCGCGCATTGTATTTGTGTTCTTTTGAATTTATAAATACGTTATAATTACTTCGTCTAATCGCACTGTCGTGTAACAGCTGCCCTGTACATTTGGTACATTTAGTACAGGGCAGCTGTTACAAAACAGTGAATCAGCTTTTTGCGCGAACTGGCTCAACCTAGTAAAACGAGCCTGGACTCCAGGCGACGAAGCTTATTTTTCAATAATTTACCATCTTTATATTTTCAATTATTATATATCCCACTTTCTCACCTAAAACGACAGAATTTCAGTCTAATGTTCGGCTGAAGACTATTTACGTACTAGTATGATATTAATTTGATTTTTTATTTAAGTTTCATCATTGTACATACAATTTACAGCATAATTATATACATACTAAAATTGTACAACGCCATTCAACTAGTGTTTTAAGAGACTGTGTAACATTATGTCTTAAAATACTAAATTAAAAGACTAAAAGAGACCATACAGACAGGGTTTATCACATTCAAGTTGAATTTAAAAGAAATTGCATACTACATTCCATGAAAATTACCATTGTTTACAAATAAAAGAACACTTGTGTGTATGTAAAAGTAATTGTATGCATATGTGGTCCTTAAAACCTTCAATGGAGAGTTATTAACCCTATCTGTATGAACTTTAAAAAATACGAATGCGTAATAACATTCACACGTACTGTACAAAAATATATATATTTTATTATACATTTCATTCTTACTATAGCTAGTCTATATCGTACCTTTTTCTTTTGTAAAGGATGGCTAAAAGATAAAGACTGAATACTACCCACAGATAAACTTTTTATATGGAAAATATATTATCGCCTGGGATCCTTGATAGCTGGTTATTTATCACTGTCAAGAGTTGATCGCTAATAGCTGTTTTTATTTCTTGATATGAATAAGCTCATCGGTATAGATCTTAATCAATCGGAACTACTCGGCCAATTCCGCCTAATCGGCGATCGTGCCTCGGATGTATCTGGTGGAAGGATATGTCTAACCCAAAACGCCTACGCTAAAATATAGTTCTTTCGGATAGTAAACAAACATGGCGCCGTTCGAACAATGCGTTCAAGTTTCATTGCAGAGATTAAAAGCTCAAGTTACATTAAAACAGCAACAATTATGTTAAAAAAATAGAAAATATTTGAGAATGACCATGGGGGCCGCCATCTTGTTGCTAAAAGTAGTCCCAAAATCCAAGATGGCGCGTCCCTACGTACATCAGAGAGATGGTGTGTAGACACTGTCCGATGAGTTCAGATTGGATCTTAATCTCACCATTGACTGACCAAGTCTAATTTTACACACTGTTTTGTTGATTTTATAACATCTCTATGATGGTCTAACATTCCAACAGACTATGTTTTACACAAAATTTGACGTAAGATATTTCAAAACTGACAAGAACGTTGATATCAATATAAAACTGGAAAAGATGGCTTTTCCTGTTAACTGGTTGTGACAGAGCTTGGTTTTTAGACGCTATCTTTTCTCTACAGAAAGCATAAAACATTTCACTGGCTGCACTGATGAAACTCCAATTGGAGAACTCAAACATAAAGCAGAAAAAGCTTTTCTGTTTAAGGAATTAAAAAAAAAGAAATTTAAGTTAATTTAATGACTTCCGTTAACCGACATTTCTCCACACAAGATGGCAGAAACAAGGAAGGAATTATATAAGTTTGAGACCTTTTATGTTACTTTATTTCTATCAAGGGATATTTCTGACATATTGGCCAAGATATTTGATATATTTTTTTTAAAAAGCAGCTATTTGATATCGGGTAGGGGCTCATAAAATGTAAATAAAAGAACATTCGGAGCACTTTTGGTGAACCCTTCCAATGCTTAATCTGAAAGTGTCGAATAATGGGCAATTTAATAGCATAAAAATGGTTCATTGGGCCATTAGTGGACCTTACCACTTATTACGGACAAAAAGCACTTCGAATTTCTTCTATTGTAAAGTCGTTATACCATCCGTTTGATAAATCATAGGGCGCGATATGAGACTTCTTCGAATACAAGCTCCGCTATATTAAGAACTTTATACCGCAGTTCAGAGTAGGATTTACAGGTTTAAAGAAAATGTAACTGTGTAATACATAAAAAAACAAGAATCAAAAAGCAACTTAAACAACGAAAATATATTATAATCAGAGTAGGTAGACAACTTATCAAAGAGTTTGTTTGACTGTAATTTTGAAATCTGCTTAGTGCATGTAAACTGGGAAAGGAAAAAAAATATCTTGGAACCTTGACTAATTCCAGCTTAAAATAGACTCAGTTCAATTTAAAAACATATTAGTGATTTTAATTGCTACAAGAACTCTCTGACATTTTCTACAGTCAGGAAAAGGTTGTGATTCTGTACATGTAATTCGGTTTTACGCGTTTTGATTAAAGCCTATATAGTTATTCCAATATCCGTTTGGAAGAACTTGTTATGCCAGCAACAGGGATTGTTCCTCCAACTCGAAAAGTCATTTAATGGTAGCACGAGTCTTAAACAGATTTTGGACGTAAATTATTCATAGATGATACTAAATTAAGCATGAAAAACAAATATTGCAGAAACGATTCCTAATTTCGTTGACATGGAAACAGAAAAAAATATTACTCGCAGCACTGACGAGACTGAATGGAGTAAGGAATAATTTCACAAAATGTCAGATCATGATTGCTTAAGGGAATCTGTATGTGACAAAACGAGTTTGTGTTTTTGACTGTCGCCCTTTCTACAACTATCCTATAAATAAAAAGCCCTATAAATACATAGCCCCAAATATACTGGTCAGAGTGATGGCAGAACAGGTTCCCTTACGGACAGACAAGCGAATGAATGTGTGTATACTGTAAATCTGCATGCAAAAAGTCTTCGGGAAGTTAATGTCTTTCCTTAAAATGACTTCATAAACATGAAATATAATTATTTTGTATTTTATTGGAATAAGTATACAATGTATCAAAATAAATATGTAACTTTAAACAAAATTAAATACGAGTAATATTTAGTAGAAAATTATGACTTTTTGTTTCTGAAAAAAGCATAACTGAAATTCTGAAACTATCTCTGAAGACATGGTTTTCCCACAACGAGGCATATTTCGTTTAATTCCGTAGCATTTTGTTTAATTTTCTAGCATTTAATTTAATATCGTAGCATTGCGTTTCGTTACGTAGCATTTCCTTTAATTTCGTAGCATTCCGTTTAATTTCGTTTCATTTCGTTTAATTTTGTAGCATTGTTGGCATACCTACTTTAACGAGGTAATAAGAACGACGCAAGATTAACCGAGTGTTTTTGTACTTTCAGGAATTAGTTGGAACCACACAAGAGAAGAGGAACTGGCGGGGTATAGTTATCGCCCTTCTTGTCATAGTTACTGTTCTTGCCCTGATCATCACTGCCATCGTTCTCGTAACTCCAAGTAAGTACCTAATTTATCTGTATGGCCAGCTGAATTTATACTATATAATTTGTACAGACTTTCCATGCTCTCTATGTTCAGTTGTATTATAAAAGTACAACTACTGATGTCTGTTGAACTATTTATAATCGTGTTTATGTGTTCTCGTGCTTTTAAATATTGTTCATACTGGGGTTAAGCCTATAATATTATGTAATATTATGTAATCTAACTTACCCAGTAACTCTTGCCTGGAATGAGAACATTTTGAAATCTAAAACAGTTCCACCAGTAGAGATAAATAATTGATTTATTCCGATTATGCATTACATAGTGAAATGTCCCTCGAATACTGAATTTGACTTTCTCTGGAAAGCCCGACAGTTTTTGAAAGTTCATTTATTGTTTTTGAAGGCCATGAAATTTCCGAAGATGCGTTTTAACATCATATGATTAAAATTATTTCTGTATGTAGCATTTCGACGACAATGAATGTGGTTATTCACATGAAAATCATTGAATTGGTCAGGGAAACAAGTCAATCTAACCCCGTGTTTATTCAGTTTGAAGAATCCAACAACCAAAGTCAGACAAACATAGAAAAATAATTTTCCAATGCATTTAAATTTGCAAAGTAATTGTCTCGCACTTCGAGAGCACAGACATTCACTCATTTTTCATCAATCGATGCACAATTTCCTGATCGATGTTAAAAGCATTACTTGGAAAACCATCCTATTTATTTATAGGATATTCAGTAGTGTAGATGTCATATTTCAATTATATTTTGTTTAACTGAAATGTAACTTTTCTTTTTCCAGAAACCTTGGACGATTTCGAAGGTGCCAAAATAAACTTTAAAAGTTTTATAAGAAATGAGTATGAACCAAGGCAGTTTAACCCTATTTGGTTAACAGGTATGTAAGAAAGAAATGTGGATATGTATTGTAACATTATACATGTATGTGTCCCTTAGTGATGTTGGGCCAGTAAACTACATGTATTTTGCCCTCTTTCGACAAATCATAAAATGTATTAGTTTTTAACATTCTTGAATTTAGGTTACTTTTATATGAGTGTTTTGTGTTTGTATTTTTTCATTTAGCGTAGTAAGATTTAATGCAATGTAGACCAAATCAACTCAATCATATAAGAAATGGTCGGACATGCATGTGTCGTTTGTACCACTGCTGAATACTTCCTCAAACTGAGATCTGTTGCTGAATACTCGTTAAATAGAGACCTGGATTGTGAATAACATACACATAGTAGCTGAGATGAAATGATAGTGCCTCTAGCTGGGAGCGAACCCGCACCGTCACGGCGACAGCGTCTAGCCTGGAAGCCTTACCCTAGTCCGAAACCAGACCGGTTCGGTTGAGCAATAGACTTAAAAAGTGAAAATTGTCATTGAAACTATTTACAATGATGTGCATATGCTGGTGAACATGAAACCTTCAACGCTGGATTGCCAATTAATTGCCATTCCATGAACAGCTGTCAGTTATAATGTAACTTTTCACAAAATTTATTCCCTTCAAAATATTTCTCGGGGTGTGACCAACGTGTACTCATTGGATTTAAGGTTTTTTATAGTACCTTTACCCCTGCAGAAAAAAAGTAGGTGGTGTTTCAAAGGATGTAACTTTTCACAAAATATATTCCTTTCAAAATATTTTACGGGCGTGACCAACGTGTACTCATTGAATTTGAGTCATTTATAGTACCCTCACCTGTGCAGAAAAAGTGGGTGGCGTTTAACGCTAATGTGTAAAGTAGCATCACTTTTACTAAATTCCAAGACTAAATTACATTTAATATTGATTAAGAATACTCATTGAATAATGTTTGTTCTAGTTATTAGTTATTCTACACGTCGGACAAACAATAAATCTCGCGCTTCTCTCGTGATTATTTCCGGGAACCATCTTGTTTCTTCCGTTGTCAGCAACAACGCAATTTTCAATTTCGAAAATTGGAATAGTTTCACGCTGGCATTTGCAATGACACAATAGTTTTGATGTTGCACTTACAATGCAACGCTGAGACTATTGTGGAACTAAATTTTCCGCGCCATGTCAGTTATTTCATATGGTTATGTCAATTACATTGTATTTTTAGTAAAAGCTTGTTTTTTGTGTCTTTTTAAGTTCGTGTTTTTTAAGTTTTAAGTTCGGTGCAATATCCTTATATTCTCAGAAAATAGGTCATTTTAATTTTTATTGTTGATATAACTTATTTCGTATTTCCATGCAGGTATGTGTGAGAGTGATTTCAAAGTAACATGTATACAACGTTTGGTATAAGACACATTAAATGTTGATCTGGTACTTTTGTGTTTTGTTTCCGTATTAGTAAAACCAAAAACGTTATTTATGCTCGTTTCTATAAATACCTTTCATTTTTAACGAAATTTTTGACGCTTCGTTAAAATGTTCGTATGTTACTGCCTTTATGAGAAACGGTTCGGATGACGTCACTGGTCATTAAAAAAAATTTAACAATTACGGAATAGTAAATTGAAAGTTTCCCGGAAACAAATGGACTGCTATAAAATCTGTTCTGTTCTGTTTAATATTGCTGTTGCTTTTAAAGATTAGAGGTGATTACATGATTAAATGGTTTGAATTTACATTTTGTATTAATATTCTCCAGACTGAAAACAAATAAATATTCGCGCCTACAAAATTTCGCATTTTTGCATGGTCTGACATTTTCACGAATATTTATTTTCGCGTTTATCTAAGTTCTGAAAAAGTAGTTTTATAACCTTGAAAGCGTACTCTCATAAATTATTTGTCGAGCTTCAATGCCATCAGCGAACATAGCTAAAAATAATTGGTCGCGAAATTTAGTTCGTTTACAGTATACTAATATTGTCTAGCCGGTGGATTGTTTGATTCATAATATTTATATCCTCCCGATAGCATACTGGTATATCAACGGACGGAACTGGCTAGAATTGTTCGCATTCATTTCGTTTAGCAATGATTATTGGCTTCTGTGACTGACAGTTTTCCAATATTGATGTTCAGGATAAATACTGACATACGTACATGACCGGAGCACACAACTGAGGACACTAAATAGTCCTTATTTTTTGCATTTTGTACAAGAAGTATTGATTAAATTGTCGTACTGAATAAGGCACTTATAGTAAACTAAATCTAAATAATGGCATGCATAAACAGCATTTTGCATAGGTTATGCACTAAATTAGTATAAAAATAATGCCAGATCTGTTGCATTAATCATGACTGCCTCACTTGAAAAGTTATGCATTTATAATTCATAAGCATTAAAGTTTAATACTCCCCTATGTCTGGTATGTTTGCGTTCGTTTAATAACTGAATCGTTGGTGTTATTTTATGATTTGTTGACATGAATAAATAATTGATTGCTGTGCTTCCTTTATTTTCTGTGCTACATTTGTATTATGATTGATCAATTCTCATGCTTTTATTTTTGTTATTGATTGATTTATATTATTAATATTTATGAATGCATGACTGTGGTTTTGGTTTTGATGTTTTATTCTTCAAAAAATGACACGGTTTCGAAAATTAAAATAATAGTCTTAAAGAGGAAATTAACAAAGATTCATGATGTGTGTGGCTGTCTGTTTTCTTGCTGATTAGTTCATGTGTACCCCATTTGTTTGTAGACAATGCCTTTGCATTATGTAATTAAATGATCCACATGCTTTACTGTTTGGTTCCTGATATTTTATCAATCATTGGTTACACTGAAACCTTGCTACTAAGACCACCTTTAGCACTGGGAAAATGGTCCTATAGTGGTATGGTGTTTATTTTGGGGTAGAAAATAGTACAAAAGTTTAAAACGGGACCTTAGAAAGAAGCCTTATTATCAAGGTGGTCTTAACCTGTTGGGGCAAGTGTGAGGTTGGTGTACCCCAGAACCTGGTTGAAACCCCAGCGGCAATTTGTTTTGCCAATGACCGTTCCAAGGCGGTATCCCCAAAGGTTCTCTGTTTCGTTAATTGTTTGTGGCGTCCGTTTTGAATTGGCATACTTATAACAAACATGCTGTCTCTCTTCCTCTCTTCTTTTTCGCTGCGTTGGGAGGCTGTTTTGTGACTGTTGCGATTCCTGATATGCGTATATTACTTTTTTAATTTTGGGATGGTCTAAATGAGAGATTTTTCTTTACTGATATGTGTTTATTTTTAAATTAAATGAATTTGATTCTTCAGTTGTATTTTTGCTTAAGATTGATCTTCTTTATTCTTTCAGGAGATGACACGTTTATATATAAAGACAAAGATGGCGCTGTTATAGAACATAACTGTGCTGATAACAGCACGACTGTTATTCTAGATAATTTAACATTTGTAAGTATAATTGTTATAGTAACAACATAACCATATTCAACAACTAAATAGTTCAGGGCTGAAGGTTATAAGCTGAGATTGGAAACCAGTCTCAAATCTCAAGCATCTGATTGGCTGAAATGGCGACCAGTCGCCATTTCGGCCAATCAGATGCTTGAGATTTGAGACTGGTTTCCATGCTCAGTTTTATAACCTTGGGCACAGGAGAAGATACACAGAAGGCTCAGTAGGGTTGCTCGAACACTTTGGGCAGCAATATTATTTTTATGGGAAATTTGTCCAAAAAGTTGTAACTTATCATAAACCTCCCTTAAACCCAAAAACGAAACCTCTTTCTGTAAATATCGCATCCGAACCTGTGGCAATAAACGGTGTTATCAATATATTGCTACCTATTTTTACTTTTTCTACTTTCTTTACTTTTAAAGCGAATTACAGACTATTCTTATATGTAAAGAAACTTGATATTTGTTTATATAATTAAGTAAAACATTTTACAAATAGATATTGACTACTATTTCCAAATGAAAAATTGATTTTTTGTGTTTATTTCAATCATTTTTTGTAAGAAAAAAACACAATGATGTATACATTTTACAACATGTCATGTGTTTAATTCAATGGTTTTTTATTGGTTTGAGTGTCATTGGTGAAATTAACATCGCATACTGTCTCTTGACAATCTAAAAATAGTTTTCAATTTCGATGAGAAGTTAATAGGTAAATAAAAGAAATCTCTTCAAGTGCGCTTGGGATAATTGTATTAAATATTTCCAGTAGCTTATTTAAAAAAGTTTGTATTAATCTAAATGTTTGTATTTTTTAGAGAGAGTTAGATACAGACCAATACAAGATTTCCGCTGACAAGCAATTCGTATTATTCCAGTATAAAATTACTCATGTAAGTCATGATGTTGTTTTTGGTGGTGGTTGTGTTGTCGAAGGTATTGATTATATACATGTGCTATGATATTCAGATGCTTGCAAAGTTTCCAATTCAACATGTTGAACTGGCCTTATTAAAATCACTATATCACAATTGTCAGGAAATCACATTTTAATTTGAGATCTGATAAGTGTAAATTTACGAGAAATGAATATTTGAGAATCAGTAAGGTGACCGGTAAAATCTTTTGTTCTGCGTACAAGTAGTTTTCCTTGAAATGAAAAAATGTTTCTTCTGGACATTTTTACTAATTCACTTGTTCCTGAGATTGGATAACCGTGATTTTATCATTAATTTTCTCATTTTCTCAGTTTGCTAAAGAGTGTATATACATCATATTTATGTTCCACGCAATGAATCATCATAATGGCAAAAGACATGTTTTCTCCTTTCGCGGCCCAAACATTCCTTATTATTCTAAAAGCGTTTTGGATACAGGAACATTTGGGTATACAATAGATGAAAAGGGAAGCCATCGAACACGACAAATATGAAAATATTGCAGGCTCAGTTTGATTGAGCCTGTTCATTGACTGTAATGGAAATGCATTTACTGCCCACGCCGCCTAGCCCCGTGTTGAGAGTTAGCCCTAAACGGGAAAACAAGAGGCAGAACTAAACAGAATAAAATTTTGACAGGGTATCTTAGAATATAAATCCTGCATATCACAGACAACGCCAAAGGCAAAGTTTTAAAAGCAGGACGTATATCCTTGCGGATGATTGAATATCCAAATCTATATTGGCTGGGAAATTGAAACCACCCATCTCAAAACTGGCCGAAATATTAAAACAAAGGTAATTTTAGAAGTACATTAACATAGTACATAAGTATCATGCTCAAAGAAGATTAAAGAACGCAATTGATAACACCACTGATTGAATAACGAATAAGACATTTGTGTTGCAGTCACTAAAGCATCTGTTCTGATTGCACTTTCTGTCATTTTTAATTTCTACAAATGACATTGCCTCTACCTGGGAGCGAACCCGCACCATCATGTTGACAGCGCCTAGACCTGCAATTCCGACAACGCAATCAAGTAATCAATATTCTAAAAATTACCCTGGCACCCGTGTATCATGTTGAAAAGTAAAAACAGAACTACAGATTGTGAGGTTACAGTCGTATATGTACAAGGAGAGGCTTTACAAAGTCTTCTATGATGTTTGTGTTGTTTATGTTTGTGTGATTTGTTTGGGCTTTTTTTCGGAGAGCGACGAGTCTTTAATATTTATCCTACCTTTATCGAAGTTGAAAAAAATAAAAAGAAATCATTTTTACTGCAAAAGTTTCTTCAAGAGTGTTTAAAGATGTTGTTACTGAGAAAATTCGATTTGATTACGTTTGCTTTGAATGATTATTTGAAGAGAAAACACGTTCAAACCAATGCCATTTCCTGAATCACCGAATGAATGTCAGCGTCTGGGATTCATTGAAATTGACTTTGTTGCTGCTATCGGGGATGAAATAAGACGACAGACTGTTTCTTGGGAATAATCATACTGAGTAGAGAAAATTACTTACAGTGATTGCTTTTTCCGATGATCACCTGCCTGGAAGGCTGGAAGTCAGTTATTTATCGTAAACCGGAAGTAGCCAATATTTGTAATAATCCTAAGCTGATGTGTTGACCTCGAATTTACGAGTCACATTAGTGTGATCAAATAAAAGGATAAGAAGGGTAAGATGAATCAATGTTCAGCTGTGAGATCCGTTCGAAAATGGGATGTTGTTAGTGTCTGCTTTTTTTTTTCGGAAATTCGTAAATAGTTATTAAAAATTAACCGACTGACTGTTGATACCAACTTTTTACTTTCAGATCTTCCGACATTCCACTATTTCCAAGTATAAAATCCAAAATTTACTTACAAAGTAAGTCCAAATTTTATTCATGTAGGATTTAAGTATTTTCAATTAATTTTACATTTATTATTACATATTATACGTTTCTTTAATTTAACACGAGTAACACCATTTATCATATATAACATACTGTGATACTGGTGCACACAAATGTCGAACGTTTAAAAAAATATTTAGGAATGTATATCTTTGGCAGTTGGAGTAAAACTTGTTTTAATAGTTGTAATAGTGTCTAATAATGATTAGTAACAGTGCAGCTGCAAACCAGATGTCAAATAATTCTTTTTGGGCAATATACATGGGCACCGCCTCTCCAGTAGTGAATAACTATCAAACTGAGAATAATACTATACAACTTAAATATTTTCTTGCATGGAGTGCGCTAGTTTATAATTGTAAATGATATTGCCTCTACCTAAGAGCGAACCCGCACCGCCACGTCGACAGCGCCTAGCCCTGCAGTTCCGACGACGAAACCAAATGATCTAACCGGGACAACCCTAAAAAGGTTTATCGGATAGCCCTGATTTTCTTACTGATAACAGTACTGACTATACATTATGTACGAGGAGACTTTTTACGGCCGCCACATTGCATTATTAGGAATGTTTATGTCAATTTTTCAGACAGCAGTTTGAACTTCGGGGTCCCCATGGATACGAATTCCAGTATGTCACGTGGTCTCCTAAGGGCCATAGTCTTGTAAGTTGCGCGAGTTGTTTTTGTTGCGTACACTTATTCTTATTGAACGTTCAAGACGTTCTCTTCATTTTACAGCAACATTTATGCATTGAAAATAGAACACACGAGTGTACGCTGCCAACTACAGTTCATTATTGATAACTATACAGTCAGGTGATATAGACCTTTGTAAATAGTAAATAAAACTTTTCGAACGTGACATTTCAAATTCCTCTCCTACACTTGCTCAGCGGAATGACATAAAGGTCAAATTCATTATCAGCAAAAGCATTACTTTTGATATGAAAACTGTATCACGTAAAATAAAAGTCATTTAAAATATTTAGAACTCCAATTTTGAAATAATATTGTCCTTAATGGGGAGCGCCCGTACGACTATAACGTCATGCGATGCAAATTCCGCTAATTTTCACATTTGTTATTACTAGGTGTTTGTTCAATACAACGACATTTACTACGTTCGTGATCCAACCAACGTGATATATGAACAACACACGTTTGATGGAATCGACGATATTGACCACATCTTCAATGGTGTCCCAGATTGGCTTTATGAAGGTACTTAAATTTGTTTGCTTCATGGATTGGACTACATTCACCAACATATTCATGTTTTCTCACCGAAAATGACTTAAATTTATAAAAATGGGATTGGAAACCAGTGTAGTAACAAGGGCATATTTTATGTTTTGAAGACTTTTTGTAATCCTGAAACTCTTATTTGGGGCGCTTCACGAGAAAAGGTATCTTCGGACAGTTGACGTCAATCCTTGGAATGACGTCGTAAAGTTGAGCAGACGACATTACTTTTATGCATTTCGCGGTAAAATTAAAATTATGTTGTCAAAATGAGTAATAAAATTGCCAATATGTTATAAGAAAATAATAGATAATTGTAAGATCTTTCCAAATATAGTAACAACTAAAATGTCTAAATATATGACCGAATGCACCTTTTCCCGTGACGCGCCCCTTTTTAAGAGAGGATATTCTGAGCATGAACAGTTCCATGGGGTTTTCTCCTTGAAATGCATGCCATTTGGTCGAGTTTTCGTTCCTCAGATGATACCCTGAGCGCGGTTTCTTTTAGATAAATTATATGTTTTGTCCATTATACGTATAAATGGAAACTCCTAAACGATGACAATGTCTATGAGTCTGCCCTATATACAGTATGTGTTTTGTCTTTCAGAGGAAATCCTGAGCGCGGACAATGCCATGTGGTTTTCCCCAGATGGTCGCTATCTGCTGTATGCTTCGTTTGATGACACACAGGTTCAATCCTACGAGTATACCATATACGGGGAGTCTAGTTACTCTTATGTCATGACAAAGCGATTGCCATACCCAAAGGTAATGATATATGATAAAAGTGTTTATTATAGTGTCAACCGTACTTAAAGGGCCAATTTGCTAAGGCTTATGAGACGCTTTTTCTCAACATCCATATTCTATGTGCCAGGCTCTCAATTCGGCAATAAGTCACCATTCTTTAACCCTAATATGGCTCGAAACATCGCTTCTGCTAACATTCGTGTCACTGGAAATACCGAACACGATTTTTTTATTTATGGTTGTGCGGAACAATTAACATTTCAATAGATATGCTCATCTCATGTTCGTACATTGTTGCAACATTAATGCTTATTAATTGTCTATAATATTAAACTCGATACACATGTTTTCTTGAAACTGCGCGTGCACGTTCGATACTTAATCATAAAAATACATAATACTTAAATTTCCAAATATTGTTTTAATGATCAGATGATCATAGGTAATTTTTATGTATAATCTGTACATTTAAATGTAAATACATCGTATCTCAAATGTAATTGCTACATGTATATTTTTAGCCTGGTACTCCGAATCCAAAAGTGAAAATTAAGATCATCGATTTGAACACAAATGACACAATTGAGCTGGAGGAACCAGAGGAATTTAGAGAAATGTAAGCTTGTGATTATTTTATAAATTATTATATGCTAAACATTTGTTTGTATTTATGCTCCATGTTTAGATCTTACACCATGCCAATTTTGCAGACATGTTGCAAATCTCTTGACTGCAATTTTTCACAGTTATGCATATATTTTATTTAAGATACAGCTTTGAAATCGCTCGTAAGTGTTTGATATCAAAATAGAAACGATCTCTTTATATAAATAAGGCACCAGCTGAAGTCAAGTTATTTACAAATTAATTTTATTATGTTAATTTTCAGAGATCATTATTTTACTACGGTTTCCTGGAAAGATAACACTCAAGTGTTAATATCCTGGATGAACCGGGCACAGAATCTGTCCCTGTTGTCATTGTGTGATGCTACTGCGCACGGAAAGTGTGTGCAGGTAAGAAAACAAAATTTCAGAGTATAATGTGTCAACTTAATCATAATCAGTTTTGCATGTACTTTTACTAAAGTTTTATGAAAACATTAAAACGATTGAGCTATTCCCCCATGTTCAACATATGGCATCCATTCTGCAGTTTGATTAAAATCATCTCCTGAAAACTGCTCCACTATCATTTTGTTAGATTAGACTTCAGTGAGATTTTCCATTTAGATGAGTAAAAAAATACTGATCAAAAGATACGTGAATTAAGTTGTTCCGGATGGAACGCATCTGTGTTGACTTAAAAGTATTCTGAAAGCTTTTGAAAAGAGGCTGAAAAATCGGTTGCATAACGGAGTCTAAAATTCCGATCATCTTCAAGAAATGTGAATGTACCAATAAAATAATCAAGTCCGTCTGGCCATTATCAGTAACGGTGTCTTATCAACTTGCTTTTACGTGCTAGTACGGAATAATGAACGATATGCGGGGTTGCCGGACCAACCACAGAAATAGAGATAGACTCTTACACCTTGTCCACTGATAAAGGGACCGTGTATTGAGACAGTAGTTACGGAGACGATGTCCATACCCGGTACTCCTTAAAAACTTATACGATCTTTCCTTATTTCAGAATCACAGAGTGGAAGGCGATGGCGGATGGGTTGATTTGGTAGGTAGCTTTTAGTTGGTGCGCTTCAATGCGACCTTCATGTAAGGGAAGCAGTGTGATTTGTCTATGTTACATGTCGCAGAAGACAAAAGAGAACTATCAGAGTCATTTTGTTTTTTACTTAAGCCCACACAAACAACATAGCTATTAAGTCAGTCACAATCACTTTATTTTGCATGAGATTTGATCTGCGTCGTGTATTTCTTTCTTGGAATTTGTGCAACTTCAAACCGACAGTAGAGTTTCATACAGGTTTCTTAAAGTGTAACTAACACTGTACATGACTCTGCAAAGGCGAACCACTCTTTAGCGCGACATTGAGGCGAATCCCAACAAAATACATGTAATGTATTAGTTAGATACTTTAAAGTAAATTCTTAAAATGTGTTAACCATATTTCGCATACATTTACACATAAACGAACAATCCTACATGTAGAACGGAGTTAATTATATTACGGAAACAAAGAGGAAGAATATTGGAAATTGGATCACAATGTTTGTCGCCTAATGCTGTGCCTACGCCATCATACAGAGAAAACTTCAGCGCAAATCAGATTTCTAGATGTTCTGAGAACTCGCTGTGACTGTCACAGTGGAAGATATTAGAAAGGGCACTGAACTATGTCTGATCGATTTGCGACAATGTGAACTCTCTTTACACGAATTCACGAAACATATTGATTTGCATTTTTAACTCAACTGAAAGTAGTAATTTCAAAATTCAGAGCTCACTTGATAGATTTAGGTATTAAAATAAGATTTATCAAATTTCTTGTTTAAAATGCAGTTTTCAAAATTTTTGTCAGATTTTGCAAAGTGTCCGTCTCTAGAACTACTGTTAAAATGTTTACCAGTTAAGACCTGATGCATTTGACATCGCCGTTTCCGATGTTGCTCGCTAAATTCATTTTCACATTGTAACTTATTTCCCCTTAAGCAAAAACACGCAAATTTAGAAATAAGCGGTACTTAACCATTGGAAATGTCCTCTTTCATTGTCGAAAAAAGACAGCGTGTACCATTTAAAGGTCGCTAGAACATATTATGGTGTCTGTATACTTTGTTAGATAAATTTAGTGAAAAAAAAGACTGTTTAACTTTTATTATCTTTCTTTTATATGAAACAAGAAAGAAACGTTATTTTTTATTTTTCCTAATACGGCTCACATTGCAGTAAACGGTCACAAATTATTTTATAAGTTTGAGATATAAACCCATTATTTTCGAAAGGAATTCGTTGATGTCTTTCCGGAAAAATTATAAGAAAGAGTTTTATATTATAAGCAGTTTCAATGTAGGTTGACATACACTTTGACAGCATGTTCTAATATCGTAAAGATAGAAACATTTGATCGTGGTGCAGAAAACACGTTAATGTTGTTTTTAATTTGCCGGCGAACTTATTTGCTTAACAATATATTTGCCTTACAGTACCGCCAAGCAATTTTTACTCCTGACGGTGCGGACTACTTTTTGTTGTTACCTCATAAAGATGGCTCCGCCGGAAGTTTCCAGCATATCGCTATGATTGATACCTCGGATGATATAACAGTAAGTATGTATACTCAACAAAAATAAAAAGTATCCACTTTCCTATTTTAAATTTTGTACAGCGATTCTCTGAAATATTCACATTTAGTTGAATTGAAGCACTCTCTTTACCTCTTGTGGATAAATAAAATCACAAAATATTCATCAATAACACTACTGCCCCTCGATAAACAACGCTAGAAATTCCAATCATTTCCAATTACCTCCCTTTAAATTGAATATGTAGTGTTTTGTAATCCACGATTCATTGTTATTCGATTGGCAGTTTCTCAGGTTTTTGTGTAAAAGTTTTTATTCATGAACAATTTAACTTAACAACAACTGAGATTAACTGACAAAACATCATCCAAAGCGTTCCTGATTAAATGAAAATATGTTAATGAGAAAATATGCATAAAAAGTGGATACTTTTTATTTTTGTTCAGTTTATACAAATGTAAGATATCAACATTAAATGTATGTCGAAACGAACAGAACTGTACAAAGTTTGCGTGAAGTTAAGTTCAACTTAAGATTGACGTTCCGCTCCCGTAGCGTTTCTTAAAACTTCTTAATATACACTTATTATAACATAGTACAGAAATAATATGTGGCAGACGATTGTGTGCAAAGCATATATATCATCAAGAGTACTGTGTATTTAAATGATATGCGGTGAATACTTTGTGCTAAAAATTATGTCGACTTTCTATATTCAGAAAAAGCGAGGCGATGGCTCCAAGATATTTTTGACGGCCGGCCGGTGGGACGTCACAGATATTGTCGGCTATGACGATGAGCTGAAACTCATGTAAGTATACAAAGTAATTGCATTATAAAACTTTAAAAAAGAAGTCGACACATTGTGACGAAGCCAGGTTTTCTTCTGAAATTGTATTTGAAAAGGGGCATAACTATAACAAAATACGGTTAGGAAACTTGTTCTAATATCAGCTATTGTGATGTCAGCAAACTATGTTTCAAAGCTTAACCTTGAATGGTTACTGAGAATAAGTGAACTTAAAAGAAAACCCTTAATGAGATATTGACTACTGCCTGCCCAACGACAAACCCCAATCTAATATACAGGGTTTTCCAAAGATATCCTTGTTAACTGTGTGTACAAAAAATGTATCAAGATAAACTCATTGCGAATACCGTGTATGTCGTCGTTCTGACCAACAAATACATATCCAGCATTGTTTAGTTTATCATATATCGACTTTCGGTTTCTCACGTAGCTATTATATGACTTTCTGCAAAGGGTCAAAGCCTGTACAGCATCAACGTTGGCAATTAATGTTTTGTAGCACACTCTCTTGGATCCCCATTTATGTTTGTGAGTGAATATAATCATATATAATCGTTTGATGGAGAAATATTAAACGTGAAGCATTTTTTTTTAACTAAAACGCATCGCAAAATGTTTCAATTGAAAATGATATTGCCCGTACTACGGAGCGAACCCATACTGCGATTTTATATATTTGGAGTATTTAAAATAGACACGAGAATAGTAATTCATAAACTTATATTTTTCAGATACTTCATTGCGACGCAAGCTGAGGAACCTCGAGTCCGCCATTTATACAGGTAAACCAAAATAACAACGCCAACTTATGTTAGTTTTCGTTTAAAGAACAACAACAAAGTACAAGAAAGAATGAATTGCGTAGATGTTTTCTCCATTTTATTTTGCAGAATAACATTTCCAATCTGTTGCATGTTCCATTGCAGTGCAACCACATTAAGAGATCATGCTGACTTCCGTGCGACCACGTGCCTGTCATGTGACTATCACGAAGATTGCCAGTTCGTGGATGCGAGCTTTAGTCCTTCGGGAAAATATTACGTGCTAGCTTGTAAAGGACCAGCGGTTCCGTCGTACCACTTGTTCAGTACAGCAGGAGGATTTCGTAAGAAAGAAAACAAAATGGCGGATAAGCTTCGGTTATTTCCGCCATTTCCGTATGCCGTCACGGAATAAGTGTCTTCGGCGATAATTTTGAAATTAGCAGGTCTTCCTGAATTTTAAAAAAGCACATTAGTATTTCATTTTTAAATTTTATGCTGTAACTGTCAGAAAATTCGACCAATCTAAATGATATGCATAATAATCAATTTCGTTACAATTTGATGACGTCATTTTGACCGAAGAGACATATTCTCATGGCTTTGCTCATATCAAATTATGGCATGTATTTTTGTAACATTAAGTATTTATAGAGCTCTTGTCAGTCAGAATAATTTCATAAAAGTCAATTGGATAAAGTTTTCAATCTGAAACAACATTAAACTAAACAAAGAGAGATTTTGCAATGCAATTTAAACAGTTTCTTGTGTAAAACATATACCTCGCTTTGAATATGTCTAATTCGTTCAACTTTTTCTATACGTAAAATTTTTAATTAAATAGATTAGAATATTCAATAATTTTACAGCTTATTGGACTAAAGCGAGGTATTATATATGTTTTACACAAGAAACTGTTAAAATTGCATACCGAATCTCATTTTGTTTACTTTAATGTTTAAATTGAATTCGAATATTCGGATTCAATTTAATACGTCTTACCACACGACCAGAAAATTAAGGCCGGTATAAACTAAACACTATGCAATTTTGCTTTTAGTGCTGACGTTAGAGGACAATATTGAGCTTAGAGAAAAGCTTGCAGAAGTAACGATGCCGGTCACAGAATTTATCCAGATTCCTATCGACGATGATAGCACGGACTGTAAGTGTGAAAATTAGCAATTTTATCATTAACTTAAAATATTCAAACATCGTCACTTCAGTTACCAGAGTACGTGAGATGTAATTTTGAAGTTTAGTTCGACACTTGATAAGAATGCATAAAGCCACACACAAGACACGCGTCACACACAAAAAAATAAATTTAAAAACACCTTACCTTAAGCACCACTAAAATATAGAATTTGCAGTAACTTTCTGTTGATTAACAGTATTAAAGACAACAACATCTCTGCAGAACTTTTGTCCTTAAGTATACATTTTACGAACTTTTAGATATCTGTAGGTGTGACGTATTTTTAGAGCTATTAAAGATAAAGTAGCAATTGCTGTTTTAGTCAGTACTGTTATCAGGAAAATAACCGTTACCGTTGTCATGCAGTGATGGTTACGTTTATCAGGGCTATCCGATCAACCTTTTTGGGGGTTGTCCCGCTAGCTCAGCTGGTTGCGTAGCCGGAATTGCAGGGCTAGGCGCTGTCGCCGTGACGGTGCGGGTTCGCTCCCAGCTAGAGGCACTATCATTTTTATTTCAGATATGAGGGTGAAAGTCCTACTACCACCAATTTTGAAAAAGGACGAAATCATTACGTATAACATGCTATTTAGAGTGTAAGTTTTGTAATATGGTATAATCTATTGTACTGCTAGCTTAAAAGTAAAAACTAGCATACAAAATATTTACCACATCCGAATAAGTGTAGAAACGAAACATTTTAGTTAAGGTATTGAATATAAAGATTTCTGCGTTCATGGCTTATTTTTGTTAAGAATATGAATGACATCTTAGATCTATACTAGCTACTTTCTTCTCTTCTCCCGCAACGTTGAGAATCAGATAAATTATTTCGTACATCCAGATCATAAATATACCGTTAAATTTGGATAGTCAGCAACGCGCTTTGTTCTACAACCGAATTTCGTTTGTAATACAATGAACATTTGTCTAATTGACCTTTTCACGTGTTATATAGTTGTTTCTGTACAGTTTTGGAGGGTCAGCAAACCAAAAAAAATCGTTTCTGACTCTTAGTAGTCTCAACTGGTCTAAAAATAGTAAAACACTGCAGAGCTTAAGACCGCCGAAAAGTAGTTCTAAATTCCAAAGTACAGAAGGTATGCCGATCCCTCAGTATTTTCACTGCTTTGATTTTATGTTCAGTTCTACTTCCACAGGTATGGTGGTCCAGGTAGCCAAATGGTAACAGAAGAGTTCGGCATTGGGTGGGAGCACTATCTAGCCAGCACACACCACATTATTATTGTCTATGTTGACGGGAGGGGATCTGGCGGACGAGGAAACAAATGGCTGCATTCAAATTACAAGCGGTTAGGGACGGACGAAGTGGAAGATACCATAACTGCTGCAAAGTATATATTATTTATTTGAAAATCATTTGAAATTCACAGTATCGCCTTTTTCTGCAGTGTGGCGGCCGTAAAGTCTCCTCGTACACAGTCAGTAATTTTATCAGTAAATAATCGGTTTCCAGTGTCATGCAGTGGTGATAACATTTATCAGGTTAATACGATCAATATTGTTTAAGGGTTGTCCCGGTTATCTAAATAGTTAGAGTAATTAGCATTGCATGGCCAGGCGCTGTAGTTGTTTGCTCCCTAGAAGGTGTAATAAAATTTGATATACAATTATATGTAATTGTGTGATCAACTTATCCCCCACACTGTCAGCTTGAGCGCTTGGAACTTTTCTGAACTTACTAAGCGTAGAAACTGCTAGCAAGTAGTAAAACATAACTCTTTAATATTGAACTAGGCTATGAAGAAGATGCTTGTCACTAACCTTGAGTTTAAACGCCTATAAGCTTAATTTAATCATAATTCAAACCTCTGTTTGTGTTAAACAGTTTAAAAAGATATTACTTGAAAAATCTTAAATGTCATCAACAAATTGATACGTTATTGTAAAACATATACTTGTTGAAAAGTTGAATTGATCCGTGATTACGCTGCTCTTCCTTTACTCCAAAGTGTCATTGACGAAATCAGTTCCAATTACCTCCCTTGATAGTACATGTTATATGCTAATTTCAGACCAAGCGGAATGTCACTGGTTTTGGGTGACTTTATATAGACATATATAGAGCTCTTCGTGTCTGTCTCTGTCATGGTTGGCCTGGCACTGCCGCTTTGGGGTTATCTATACAATCAATATAAATATCGAGCCATACGAACATCCATCTAAATATTGAGCATTTAGCAAATGTGTGTGAGAACCCTTTTTACGACTGAAAAAGTAGATTATAACAAAATCCACGCCATACCTTTAAGCTTTTAGGAAAAAAAATGAAATAATGTGTTAATCTTTTTCAGATATTTCAATGACCTCAACTATGTTAATAGACATACAGCTATATGGGGTTTGGTGAGTTTATGTAGACTTCTTATTGCTGCCTGTAGTTAGCTTTTTGGGGGGAAATTTAAACAATTCAAATCCCTTATACCAGAATATGTGAAATTTGATGCCAAACTGAATGGAAAATACGTCTTGACATGCTTAAAATTAAATGATAAAATTTTGGTGTAAATTACAATACAAGCTTTTACGTAATGAATTTTTTTCTTGATCATTTTTGAAAACCATACGAATTTAATGTTTAAAAGTTCCATTTCCTCGGTTAACCATTTACTCCTGGACGGAAGAAACAATAATTCTCAAAGTCACGTGACAATTTTTGACTGCAGTATTAATTTTGCCATTAGATGTTATGCAATAGATTTCAAATTAATGTTTTAGACATTAGACAAGTTCAAGAAGTGAAATGGTGACCTGAAATGGTTTGCATTTCAGTCTTATGGCGGGTTTCTTACCAGTAGTGTCCTTGGTCGGGGGACCGAAGAGTTTAAATGTGGCATAGCTGTAGCCCCTGTCACTGACTGGAGATATTATGGTGAGAAGTTTTAGTACAAATAAAGGAAAAAACACTATAACATTTACACTTTTTAACTTCAAATTTTCGGACACATCCTTTATCTAACAATTCTGTATTTTTCTTGATAAAGGACAAGTGTCCGTAAATTAATGATTCTGTATTTTTCTTCATTAAGTGCAAGTGTCCGAAATTAATGATTCTGTATTTTTCTTCATTAAGTGCAAGTGTCCGATAAGTGTCCGAAAATTAAAGATTCTGTATTTTTCTTGATTAAAGGCAAGTGTCCGAAATTGTATTTTTCTTGATTAAGGACAAGTGTCCGAAAATTTGAAATGAAACGAGTAAATTATATACAGTATTATAAATGACTCCCTTTTTGAATATTTTGTGTATTTGTAAAGGAAAACAGATTTCGTAAATCACGATTTCTGAGTTGATGTATTACAATGTAACAAGAATTTATGATAATAAATATGATTACCTAAAAGAAAAGTTTCTTCTTTGAACAGATATGTTTTCATATATCAAAAAAAATTCGAAAAACTTTTGTATCGCTATGGGTTGTTGTTCTTATTGCTGTAACTCTGAAATATGATTATTAACTATATAGGTCCTATATTTTAATAATATTATCAACAAAGTTTTTGTATTTCTTGGTATTAGAAAACAAGTTTTTTCTTACAACAGCAAAACCTAATGATGTTTGTTCCTGATGGTATTAATATATTTGTTACAAAAAAATGAAATTATGAAAGCACTTCGCTTAAAATTTAATATTGACATTGAATACTCACTATTAGAAAAGAGCGTACCATGGGAAAAGGATATTGTAGAAAGCAGAACAAAACAGATAAGAAAATGGTTCAGCTGTTGTTTTTTAACTAATTATGAGTAGTACTGCCCAAACCACCTGGCTTCAAGCTGAGACAGTTTTTTGTATACAAGTTTTAATTCTGTTTCAGATTCAGTGTATACAGAGAGGTATATGGGCATGCCAACTGCCAAAGATAATTTAGCGGCTTATAATGTAAGATAATTGTTTTTCTATTATTCGCAATAATCTTAAAGACGTTTAAGTTTCATAAAGAATGGTGTTAATTGCAAATATAATACATTGACAGTTATGCCGTCACAGGATTTGTGATTTCCGAAGGTGCACAATCATTATAATATCAGTGATCTCATTACCCCATGCCAAGACAATTAAGGCTTCCCATGAATTCAAAATATTGAAACATCAAAAATTGTTCAAATTTATATCTAGGTTGAAGAAATCTCATTCAACACATAAAAAAGAGAACTCGCCTTAGAACTGTCAGCGGCAACACTTAACTTGCCTCGAGAATGGACTTTAGACTTTATAATACAAGTTTATTACACTTTTTAAATTTCAGGCTGCTAATGTATCCAAAAATGCTGGTAACTTTAAGTCATCAAAGTTCCTGCTTATCCACGGAACAGGTGACGGTAAGGATATTAAATGATATTTTACGTAAACCTATTCAAACTTTAAGTATTTCATTATGAATTTCAATCAATTATTTGTCCACTGATTGACTCCATTTATTGTATGCAACAGGACAACACACGCTTTAGCAATATTGCACATTTCTCGGGTAATTATTTGACTGTTACAAAAACATTGTTTTTAATTTAATCAACAACTAATCAATAATATGTTAAGAAAATGCTAAATTTGAAACGGTGTAAAGATTGTGTCTTTATGCCTCCAAAACGGCAATTTTAATTAAATAATGAAAGAAAACTAGATTTCTATCCATAGAGCTGAACCGATTCCAGCCCGTGCGTCAACAATTGAACATAAAACATGTTGAGTGAACGCGAGGAGATGATAAATTCATAATTTGTAACCTGTCGCATTTGAGGAATTCGAAGAATGAATTTATTAAGTTTTAATATGTCTTAATACTTTGGCTGCTTTGTTTAATGTTCCTTTAAACATGTTAAAAACAGCGTATTTTTCCTCGTTATCAGTTATTTCGTCTATTACGGCCTTAAATAATCATTAGAAAATGTTCGGCGTTCTTGTATAAATTGTACAAGTACTTACAAATGTATAAATAACATCAAATTCGAAATCATTTTAGTCTTGTTTAAACCATTTAAAATTATAAATGTGACAAGTTTATGTGCGTGCTTTACTGTGTTATGCTCTTGTTTCAGATAATGTACATTTCCAAAATTCTGCTCAACTGATGAAAGCATTAACTGAGGAAGATATTTATTTTAGATCTCAGGTAGGTCAACTGAAATTATTAACTGAGAAGGATTATTAGTTTAGATCTCTTGTAGGTCAACTGAAAGCAAAAACTGAGCATATTTATTTTAGATCTCAGGTAGGTCAACTGAAATTATTAACTGAGAAGGATTATTACTTTGGATCTCAGGTAGGTCAGCTGAAAACATTAACTGCGGAAAATATTTATTTTAGTTCTCAGGTAGGTCAACTGAAAGCATTAACTAAGCATGATTGTTTTTAGATCTCAGGTAGGTCAACTGTAAGTATTAACTGAGCATGATATTTATTTTAGATCTCAGGTAGGAAAAACTGAAAGCATTAACTGAGAAGATATTTTTAAGACTCAGGTAGGTCAAATAAAATAAAAACTTACGGAGGATATTTATTTTCGATGTTGGGTAGATCAACTGATTGAAACGATTCACTAAGAAGGATATTTTAGATATTAGGTGCAATTGTTCTGCATTGGCTGTGTACACGTCTGTTATTAACACGAAGATCCATTTTTAGCTATTTGACAAGAAGTATTATTTTTCGTTATTGTACCATGAACAGTTAAGGCTGTTATTTCTTAAGAGAAATTAACTGAAAGAAATATTGTGTAAACAATGGGAAGTTTCTGAGTATTACATTCGAAGTTTGTAATTGTTAAGATTGGTTTGCATCATTTATTTTAATATTTACTTAATAAACCACTATTTCAAAACTGATCTGACTTCATCAATGTGTTATTAAATAGCATATTTATCGCCAGCATGTATTTTTACACAACACACATTCAAGATGGAGTGAAAGTGCGCAGTAGTTATAGTTTTAAAAGCATATAATCTAAACTGTCATTTTAGTTATTAGTAAGTAAGATGTATTCTTTTTAATAACTTTTAATGATTAATGGTGCCGTTTTCTTTTTCAGATATATCCTGATGAAAACCATTTTCTAGATGGCGGTAATACTAAAAAGCATCTGTATAACACGATGGAAGAATTTCTATTACAATGTTTCGGAAAGCCTATAAACTATGATGAGCTGACTAATTTTGAATCAGAAAAAGACGTAGAGGAAGAAGTCATAGAAGAGGAGGTTGTTGAGGAGGAATAAACGTTCCTGGGGGGGAGGGGACATATGGGGCACGTCGCGAAAATAGGTGTCTTCGGTAATAATGGACATTTAAATTGTTACTATATTTGGAAATACGTTACTGTTGTTGTTGTTTTTTTTCATAACTAATGATTATCTGTTATTGTTAAATATTTTGACTAAATAATGCTATTTTAACGCGAAATGAATGTTATACAATATCGTCTGCTCAACTTTATGAGGTCATTTCAAGAATTAACGTCGATTGCCCGAACACATTTTTTCCTGTGACGTGCCCCATATATCAGCAAAAGGAACCAGTCTGTGGCATACGTGGCCGCTATGTGGCAATCAAAACTGACAGTGTCATATCATTCTTTTTTGTGTTTTATGTTGAACAGTAGATTCTGTTTATATGTGTTTAAGCGGGTAACTAAATTGCGAAGAAAAAAAGACAATATTTTAATAAAATAAAATTGTCTTTCTGCTGAAATTTTAAAAAGTGATGTCTTCTGTCTCTAAATGTACACTCAATACAAATACAATTGACAAAACCCTTTGCTCTATTGCCACTGTATTATCAGGTTTAATTGATATATCGTTAATATAAAAAGCAATTTATTATTGACTGAATATATGGTTTTCATTGTTGGATGACCTTCTATACATTTACTAAAGGCATTACTGATGTATAGGAATTGTAATATTTCTGTATGCCATTCAAACACTGTATTTAGCACAGTAATCTAATTTTTACCTTTCCGACATCACGTATTCGCCATTCAAAAACCTGTTACGTGTGCCATAGGATTCAAATTGTACGAATATATTTCTGATTAGGATTTGCACATCTTACAACATTTTAAGTCAAATGCTTATAGTTTTGATAAAATTTACTTGTGAAAATACTGAGTTGCACTCAAGTAGCATAGACATTCTTATAACTCCCTGTAAACAGAACAACAGCGCTTGCAATATTTTCGTTTTCTGTGGTTGCCAAATTACCAATTTGATACAAAGTTTCCATTTACAGGTATGAATAATTTGATATAATTTGAAATGACCCAATATTGTTTAGCTGTGCTTCCAAGAGAATTCCATCTGCCATCAATTATTTATGACGTCATCATATTTGTTAAAATAATAATTATATAAATTATACATTGTATGGTCTTAAGTTTTGTTTAATTTGGTAAATTTACCGTGTGAGTAACAAGCCTTCAGTGACGCTCATTAACCCTTTGCTCTATTTGGATAATTGGGGCACTCAACGGGAAAAGGTACCTTTAGTCACATTTTGTGATATTTTAGTTGTTACTATATTTAGAATAAATTTACAACTATCTAGTAGTTTTTCACAATTTAAGAGTGATTTTGTTACACATTTTGACGATAAAATGGCATTTTTACCGCGAAATACATAATAAATAATGGCATCTGTTTAACTTAACTACGTCATTTCAAGGATTGACATCAAGTGTCCGAAGGTACCCTTTCCCGCCACGCGCCCCATTTGGTTGTTATCATTGGGCGAACAGTGTAGATCTATTCCAGATAAGACAACAATGACGTCTTACATGCGATTATACCCTTATGGAGAAATGAGTTAACTTACTTTTTGGCACAATGCTCTTTCAACCTCTGCTTATTGTCGAGCGGAGATATAGACGAAGATTCCGACTGTCGATCAATCACTTTGGTTAAAAAGTGTCCTATTTAAGATTTTCTATTAAACAGTACTGTTTTAAATAATAATTGTTGGTGTTAATGAAATTTCCATGTGTTTAAGGCAATTTATTTACATAAAACGAGTTTAGAGGCAAAGGGCCTAATTAACATTACAAAAAGTATTGTCGAGATATCGAGTACACTATCAAACTATCAAACCCTCTAACCCTAGATTTTAATACCAATCTTTTTTATGCAGAGCTAGTCGGGGCAATAAAGCATAAACCACGCCATTGGAAAATGGGATCGTGACGATGACGTCATACTTTGAAATAATTTCATAAGGAAAAGCAGAAGAAATTTTCTTATTCTGAATTTTAATAAAAAAAATAATTCAGACAGTATTTGCACTATAATCATTCTCTATTTTGTTTAAAAAATACAAAAATAAATGTTAGTTATTTAAAAAAAGTATTAAAATGCCAACTTCCAATGGCGAGGCTTATCTAACACTATCTGTGATCAGTATGGTTGTCAACCTCTTGTTATCAATTCCATTATAAATTCGGTTGTCGACCTCTTGTTGTCAATTCCATTATGAATTCATTAATCAGAATATTTATCAAATAACATTCAATAATGTTTCATTTTGTTGTATTTTTATTAAATGTGAACAAATTTTTGCTGTTGTTATCAATATAAAACTTTTGATTCAGAATAAACCTGACTTTTTACCTCTGGTTAGAAATAAAAGTGTGTGCATAATTCTCACACTGGCCTCTAAATTCATCGCAGAATCCAGTTTACAGCTTTTTACATATTGCGGACAAACTGATGGATGGACGGACAGACTGGTAGAGTGGCACACTTATAGTCTCCTCTGTTACACATGTAGGAGACTTTAAAAATATCAACTAAATTTAATAATTATCCTTCAAATTATTCTGGCAGGGATAATAAGTATATAGCCAGTTTAAAACAAACTTAATACGTTTCGCCCATTGGCCTTCTTCATTATGTTTTATGTTTACAACTGAAGAAGGCCAGTGGCCGAAACGTATTAATAAAGAGTTTGTTTTAAAATGGCTATATTAATTTAAATAATTTGACTCAGAATGGCATACAGTAAAACTCCTCATTATGGACACTCGATATTATGGGCAACCCGGTATTTTTGACAATTTTTTTTAAGAACAGACATTTCCTCTTCTTTTTGATTCAAACCCACAATTAATTAAGGGCAACCCGCTATTAAGGACACTTTCCCCCAGTCCCTTAGGTGTCCGTAATAGAGAGTTTCACTGTACATGTAAAAGTAAATATAGACATAATTGAGAATGTTCGTTCGTTGATATAACAATAATTTAACAGATCAATCGAACAATTTTAAGATGCATATTAGGAAAAGCCACACCTAGAAAAACATCCTTTAAAAGTAGATTGGATTAAATTGGTATATATTTAATATACAAAACAACTTTTATAAGGAAATATAGGATCATGAAATACGTGCAAAATTATACATTATAGCAGCTCCATGTCAAAAAACGCTTGTTCATAATACAACGATGCAAGACAGGGATACAGCAGCTCAATGTCAATAAAACGCTTGTTAATGATACAACGATGCAAGACAGGCGACAGCAGCTCCATGTCAATGAAACGCTTGTTCATAATACAACGATGCAAAACAGGGCAACAGCAGCTCCATGTCAATGAAACGCTTGTTCATAATACAACGATGCTAGTCAGGTCAACAGCAGCTCCATGTCAATGAAACGCTTGTTCATAATACAACAATGCAATACACGGCAACAGCAGTTCCATGTCAATGAAACGCTTGTTCATTATACAACGATGCAAGACAGGGCAACAGCAGTTCCATGTCAATGAAACGCTTCTTCATAATAAAACGATGCAAGACAGGACAATAGCAGCTCTTTGTCAAAGAAACGCTTGTTCATAATACAACGATGCCAGACAGGGCAACAGCAGCTCCATGTCAATGAAACTCTTGTTTATAATACAACGATGCAAGACAGGGCAACAGCAGCTCCATGTCAATGAAACGCTTGTTCATAATACAACGATGCAAGACAGGGCAACAGCAGCTCCATGTCAATGAAACGCTTGTTCATAATACAACGATGCAAGACAGGACAACAGCAGCTCCGTGTCAATGAAACGCTTGTTCATAATACAACGATTCAAGACAGGGAAACAGCAGCTCCATGTCAAACTCTTGTTCATAATACAATGAATCAATGACATGAAGCCAAATTAACCTAATGTTCAACTCAAATTAAGTATAGTAACTTGATGATTGAGTATCTCCTGAAAGCTTGTTGAAGAACCTGCTGCCTCTAAAACGCGACAAGAGAATCAGTTGCACTGATTAACCTTTTACTCAGTGTTATGATTCCTTAATAATCAATATAGATATTTTAGCATCTATAGTGAACACACCCATAAAATTCACGTCTGATTACGCATGTTGAAAGTTAATCAGCGAGACGAACTTTAAGTATAAATGTAAAAATAATTAAACGTTAATCTTTTAAAAAAAATAGTACGAATTTACAGCTGTTTATATTCAATATTACTATAAAAATAACTGGATGTGGCCATTTTGAATTCCAAATGGGGCCGTTTTGACCCTGATAAGGTCGTTTTGACTTGGGGCCGTTTTGACTGATAATCGTTGTTGTTGTTTTAAAGCGACCGGTGATAAAAACCGGGATCCATGTTCCGGGATGGCAATCCACGGGTCCGGATAGTTCCTTCAACGATAAATTACCGCGGACAATGCGGCAAATCTAACAAATATGAAATTTTAAACGAAAGAAGTTATATAAATAATAAATATATGAAGCATTTGCTGTTTATTAACTTTGTCATTTAGCGATTTCGAAATAACAAGAGAAAGAGCTCCTGGGGGACATTTTGCGTCTTCAGCGAACGTACTCTGGTAGAACTGGATATCGAAATAAACATTTTTACCGAAAGATACCGAAATAGGCTTTGATTACCGAACTATAATAACAAATTGAAAAAAACAACAGTATTTGTTGTTTTAATTAGATAATACATCTATGTTAAAATATTGGTATATGAAATAAATGCCAAGGATTCATTTTTATAAAATATATTTTAACATTTTGCATTACGATGTTATGTTACGTATTCTTTTGGGTTCCGATTGGTTTCCCTTTGTAGTGATGGGCTGTTTGGTGGTAATGTATACCTAAGTTTAATAGTGATTTATATACATTTATACATATTAGAATAAATAATTTTCCAATATAAAAGGTATTCAATCCATCTGCAATTATAGATGACATGCATTAATTACGAACTGTTATTACTCCCAGACAAACGAGCGGTCATATATCTCTCATTTGCTAAATAGTTAATTATTAATAAATTTATCATAGTGTCTGTTATAATTTTAACTTAAGAAATATTGTGTATAATAATTATTACATCAAGGACTTGATTTACCCGGATTTTTTTTATGAATGAGGAATGAAAGTTTTTTCGTCAAGAAGAGCTTTATGAAAACCTGATCAGAACTAGGGCATTACCAAAATCTCGGAACTAAAGATTAACTCATTATCTAGGGTTTAAACAGTTACATGTACATCTGGATAGCTATTAAGAACAACGAAAATATTGGTATAAAATGCAAGGAAAAAATCTGGAAAAATGAAAAATTGCTGCCCAAAAATGAGTTTCAAGGAATCCGACTGAACCCCTCAGGATACGCCCCTGTAGTTAGTATATCAATGTAAAAATTAAAGGTTTCACACATTTTTTGCCTTTTGGGTCCCGGCTTTCATCGCCCGTTCCCGAAATGTTAAATGTGTGCATCGTAATTGGTTCCCGTCACAATACTTAACACGTTTTAACAGCCTACCGGTATTTTTAACAGCCTACCGGCATTTTTATATTAAAATGACGCTTGAAGCAATTAAGTACCAAAGAGGACGCCTTGACATTCTGGATCAGCTACTTTTGCCACACGAGACCACATACATACAACTGAATGACACTCAGGATGCTTGGAATGCCATCAAGAAGATGCAGGTTAGTGCTATACGAAATCTAGATTTTAACCTTTCGTTTATCTAGACTACACTCTACGGGAGAATGTACATCGTTTATTTAGAAAGTGAGCTCCACACTACTGTATCATGTACTGCTTATGTTTAGAAAGTGCGGAATAACATTTAAATTATATGTTCATAATCTCAATATTGCATTACTGAGGAGGTTATGTGAACAATTTTTGATACAGCACATACAGATTACACTGAAATTGTGATGGCATCGGTTATTTCGGGTTTAAAATGTCAATTATATAAGCAATGCTAAATGCTTCTTCAAAAATTAAAATATGAATAACGTTTTCTAAATAAAATAATATTAAAAACGAATAGATCAGAAAAAATTTCGATATTGCATTAACAGTGCATATGGCAAAAGAAATTAATAATTGCCAGCCAACTTATAGTCAAGTGTAGGAAACACCTTCGTTTTGTTAAATACCAAAATACCAACGTAATGTAAAACAAAAGAAATAACATTTTGCATCTAAAAATCCTTCTCAAAAACTAATAACTGACCCCTACCATTTCTCCAAAATTTGGGGCACGCCAGGGGAAAAGGTATATTTTCCGACATTTAAGCTGTTTCTATATTTAGAAAGAACTTACAACAATCTATTATTTTCTCATCACTTTTAGGCGATTTTTAACACACATTTACATTATAACATTAAATTATACCGCAAATAGTCTCAATAATTCGACGGCAAGCACAGACCCATTATCATGCTGACATTTTTCGTTGTCTGTCCTTTACGTCTCAAGCAGTTACGATCAAAACTGTGGTGGAAATAGCACTGCTTTAAATTCCCATTTTTTCTCGGCAACTTGAAAATTTCAGCACTGCTAAGTTCATTTGTTGTTATAGACATAAATATTCTCTAACGTATCAATCAAATAAAAAATATTCCACAAATAACACTTTTAAACTTACTATTGTTTATGCCATTTACATGTAGATTTTAATGTGCTAACCAATGAAAACGTCCCTTTTATAAATCGATACACTACACAGTCAGATAAACTTATAGCGGAGTAACATAAAAAATGCTGACATGGGTGGAGTTTTTAAAGAGTTTTGAATAATAAACGAAACCGTTATTTATAAAGGATTACATGTATTGATTCTACTTAAATGTGGCTTTTCAGGTATGTAATTTTTTTAAAGATACATATGGTTTAAGATGCTTTATGGAGCCGCCAAACGTTGCGTAAAAGTTGCGACCCAAATTCCGATCGGCGGCATATAGAAATAGAAGAAAAATATTCCGCATTGATTTGAATAGTAACTGGGTTGTGCGCGATGGACGAACATCGCATATATAGAAAAGTCCATTCGCGCACAAATAGTTGTGCTATACCGCAATATGCATAATAAGCGATGCTGTCTGCTCAATTATATGACGTCAGTTTCGAGGAATAACCACAGCTGTCCGTAGACACTTTTTCCCTGACGTTTCTTCCAGTATTTTTATTGCGCTTGTATAATAATTAAATGAATACAACAGTGGAATACTTATATCTAAGGAATTCTAATCATTTCTTTGAGAAAAGGATTATATACAGTTCAAACAATTGTTATTTTTAGAAATGTCATATTGTCAGTTTAAAAATTTCTTAGTACGTATAAATGTATGTATGTTAATTAAATAGGTCCGGGGAGCACCTGCCATTGCAATAGTTGGCTGTCTGAGTTTAGCTGTTGAGATTTTAAAACAAGAATTTTCCGATGTGACTGATGTAGTGGAGTATGTTAAAAACAAACTGGAGTATCTGGTGTCATCAAGACCTACTGCCGTCAATATGAAAGAGGCTGCGGATAGATATACATGTCTAGTCACGAAAATTGGTACCGAACAATCTGCAACTGTTGAATTAGTTAAACAGAGGTAAGCTATTAATTAAATGGGCACGAATAATCTGCAACATCAGTTAAAATAGGTAGGTCACGTCCCGAAAATGGGTACTGAACAATCTGCAACTGTTGAATCAGTTAAACAGAGTAAGCAACTCTACTTAGTAGGTCACCAAGTCGAATTTTAAATAATTAAAACAAATTAATTTCGTCAGGACTTAAGTAGAGAATTCCACGGAAACTGGAATCTGCTGAAATAATTGTATCCATTATTAATAGATTATTTAACCATGTTAGTATTCAATATTTTCCAAGTCAGGAATTTATTTTTATGTTCAGTATTTGTAAATTAATTTAGTAAAGCATCTGATAGAAAGAAATGAACAGTGTTTATTCATAATGACGTCCGTTTATGTGATTGTTTTACGGTTAAGCTAATCAGTAGCATCATACTATTATTTATGCAAAATGTTACTCGACTTGATTGATTATGCAAATGTTATTATTATACATAGTATAACTCTGTTACTTCCTTGGATATGATTATCATACGTCTCGTCACATTCGTGAAAAAGTAAGGCGTTAATCTAGATGGATAATAAGTAACAATGAACTTAATTATATAATCCAAAATTAAGATTTTATAAATTAGCAATTTAATCATTTATAAGTAGGGCCAACTTTAAGCTGAATCCCGTTTTGAAACAAAGGAACTTTTTTCCGAATCATCTATTAACTATCCCAAACTATCGCCCAAAATGGCTAAAACAAATAACATTTGAATTATTGCACCAATTTAAATTCTCTACAAATAAAAAATCTTCGATCTTCAAATAACTCAAATTACAACAGTGTTCATCAAGTTGTTTGTCGGCAAGTTTGCGTGTTCGTCGTTAAATGGGACATCATCACTGGCACCCACTTCGTGAAACTATTAATGCCAATAAGTTTTGCTTCCTGATCTCAATTGCAGAATGGTGGAAGAATTTGAGCAGATGTTTAAGGATGATGTTGCTACGAATAAGGCAATAGGAGTTTATGGGGCAGACCATATATTAAACCATTACCACAACAAGAATGTTTGTATCCTGACACACTGTAACACAGGGTCCCTTGCCACCGCAGGATATGGAACGGCCTTAGGTAGGAATATACGGTCATTAGGATGCAATTTTGGAGATCTATCAAAAGTGTTTCACGCCTGTTTCACAAAGTTGTTGATTGTATGAAATGCCTATTTGTACATTTAAACAACCTTCATGTATTGTAATCTTTGTAGGTTAAAGTAAATAATTCATACACACAAACGAGGGCCATTTAATAACTGAAACTCACCGATGATTAGCAAAACAAACGTTTGAATCAGGCTTGACCATCTTTTGCTATATAATTGCCATGTTTAAACAAGTACTTTTCTTGTAATTAACAAGACGCTTTTCCGATTTGTTATTGTAGGTGTTGTGAGAAAACTTCACGAGATGAAGAAGTTAGACCATGCATACTGTACTGAGACAAGACCTTACAACCAAGGTGCCAGACTTACTGCATACGAACTTGTCTTTGAGAAAATACCGGCTACGTTGCTATGTGACAGCATGGTTTCCATGGTGATGAAAAAGAAGACGATTTCTGCAGTGGTTGTCGGTGCTGATAGAGTTGTACGTAATGGGGACACGGCCAACAAAGTGGGGACATACCAACTCGCAATATGTGCAAAATACCACAATATACCATTTTATGTTGCCTGCCCAACTACCTCTTTTGACCCAAATTTAGCCACGGGAGATGATATTGTTATTGAAGAAAGACCTCATCAAGAAATGACACATATTAAAGGGGTCCAGATAGCAGCTGAAGGTAACTACGTGTATGTGTGCTATGCAATCAGTGCCAAAAGCTCAGAAAGATGTATGTTTATCGAGCTTCACATGACCGTCGGACATAATCCGTTTAAGGTCACAGTTACCTCTGCTAGTAAATTGGTTTCCATTTTATACCTGTTAAATATTTATATATTTGTTCTTTATACTATGCAAAAAGAGTGACACCTTTCAAAGCTCAATTAATAAACCTTAAAAAATAATAATTAACATGGAAACTATAGAACATTTTATTCCATTTTAGGCATCAATTGTTTCAACCCAGCCTTTGATGTAACACCTGCTGAACTAATTAGTGGCGGTATAATCACAGAGTACGGTGTCTTCCAAGCAAGCAGTATTTACCAGGAACTAAAAGCAAGGGATGTTGTTCGATGACCTTTCGCTATGACCTTTTCCTTTATTTTGTGATTGATAAAAACAAAGACTTCTTAAGATATTAACTATATTTATGATATTAAATAGCGATCATTTCTTAGAAAAAAATACTTTTTGAAACGCACTGGCTAAAATACTTATTTGAATTTTAAAAAATACCACACGCTTTGTATTTTAACATCATAGTAGGGTAATGCATGAAAGTAAATGTGCTAGGTTAGGATGATTCTCACACACCTTGACTTATCACGAGTCTTACTGCAACAGAGGTTACTGTTAATCCATCAGTCAGCATCAACTATCAGCACCTTGGTGCAAGAACGGTAATAATATCACTCCTTCCAATGGTACCTAAACCGTTTTTCTCTAAGGTGACGATATAAGTTATTATAACGGTATATTGTTATTGAATTGTAGTGTCAAAGTATTGTCTTTAACTGCATTTATCATGCATATACAGCGATAATGTATCCATTATTATATATGAATATATGTATTCCAGAAAAAATAAAAATTGAATAATTCTTTCCTTTCTATTTCCACTTGTTTAATTAGTGATGAGCTGAATAATCAATTCGTTCGTTAATCGGCTGATTTATCGATTCGTCTATTAATTGTTGATGAAAACGGCAAAATTATTCCTCGGCGATCATTTTCAAGTCCACGACAAATTTCAAGCTTTTACAATATGTTTTATAAGTGGTTGTTGAACCACACATGTACTCACCGAGAAGCAGTGATGTACAATGGTATAAACGGCTAAGAATGTGCTGAAGAAGTACCCAAAATGTCAGAAAAAATGTCTGATCATCAAGGAACAGGTGATCAGACAAAGGTCCATTTTTTATGAGCTTCAGGAGTAAGTTGACAACAGGATATGGGCTTTGAAACTTAGCAAAAGGCCCAGTATTGCTAAATGAACACCGACACCATTAAATGAGTTTCGCAATATCCTTTTAGCAACAGAGGACCAATCATGCAAAAAGCTTTTAAAGGAAGGTGTGTGACTAGAAGCTTCGAATGTTGTTCTGAGAAAACTGAACAGAAAGTTGCTAACAATTTGCTCATGGATAACAGTCACATTTCATTGAGTTGAAACTTGTGTTCAGCATATTTTCCTTAACAGAGAGTTAATTGGTGGAATGTCGTGCTGATCTAAGCCTTCTACCTAACCAGGGCAATTAAATCGTACTGTAACGTATGATAAATACAAGAACAAAACCCATATACCATAAATAATCTATTACAGAAAATCACATACAAAAAGATTTATAGCAACTATGGGTTGGAGTTCTTTATTTAATAAAACAAACAGAAGTATAACACCAGCAACAATTATTCAAATTGGTGTTCCATCGTAGACTTATCTCTATGTTGAGCTGCATGTTCTATAATTTGAAATAAAAATAATGCAAGAATAGTTTTTTCTACAAAATTTTTGTTGAGTCTTTTGTGTTGGAATCTACGAAATTCAATTAATATTAATTACGACAGAAAAAATTATGCAAAGCAAGACAAAAAACATTGCCAGAGTATTTAAATGTGATTACCCTTAAAATGGGTAAAAGCTTAATTAATATTAAATTTTATTGAATTAAAAATACCAGTCTTGGATTGGATAAATTTAAAACAATCCTAATGCTGAAGTTGTTAACACAAGGAAAAAAATTATGTAATAAAAAAAGCAAAAATCAAAATACCACATATTCTAACAACAGAGAAATTCTTCTGTAAAAGCTTCAAAAGGTTACTTTTAAAAATGTTAGTTTTTAGCAGTAGTGCAATCAACTGTCTTGAATTTACAGAATGTAAAAAGTATATTAAATCTAATGTATTGGCATGAATTCAAACAAAAAATGTAATATATCTGTTTATGAAGTTATTTATTTTTTTAATTTGACACTTTAATGTAATATGGTCACCATTTATATTGTAAAGAATAAAGTAAATGAGTTTAATAAAAAAAAATTTACACACTAAACTTCTTAATAATAATACATAATAAAATTCAGATTATATTATATTAAATTTATGAAATTGTAACATGTAACAATAACCAACAAATTTGCGACTTTTTTTAAATGGCATAGCATCACTACAGCCTTTAAGTGAATCCCTTAACAATTATTTTTTAACTAAGACATCAAAGTAAAATCATCCAACTTTAATTAAATGGGGCGCATCACCGGGAAAAATGTCTTTAGGTATTTTCTGACATTTGAGTTACTTTTTTTAGAACTTACTATGCATAAAACAATGTCATCTGCTCAAATTTACAATGCCATTTTACAGATCAGCTATTTGGAGACTCCTTTTCCTATGTCGTGCCCCAAATTTCGGAGACTCCTTTTCCAATGTGCCCCAAATTTTGGAGACTTCTTTTCCCATGAAGTGTCCCAAATTGTATCATTTTCTATTTATACTAAAGATTAAGTTCCGTTTTGTTTCCAATTGTAATTGTCAAAGCATATAGTATAGTTACAACACTAAAAGGCAACAACAACTTCACAATTTACAAAAAAGAATAATTCAAAGTTTTACATCTGGATAGATGGTTAAAATGACTTGTAATTACGTCTCACAGTGTGCACGGAATGCACCACTTGTACATTTACATTTAATCCTTCCTCTTTTTCTTTCCTCCATCCTGAAAAATAGAAATGTCATGTGAATAATCTACCATGATTAACCATATATTCTAGAAATACAGGTTAACCCTTTCCTGTACAGATACGCATTTTTACGCATGTGTGACCATTGTAGATCCAGATCAGCCGGCACATCCGTGCCGTCTGATCTGGATCTGCACTGGTTGCATTTTGGTCAGAAATAACCTAATGAATCAAGAAGCGAACAGTTTAGATCAAAACTGTTTGCCCTAGCAATAAAGGTGTGTCTGTACAGGAAAGGGTTAACCACCTGTGAGACCGGTGTAGATCCATATCTGGATCAACACTGGTTGCTTCTTGGTCAGAATTAATCCAATGAATCTACAGCAAACAGTGTAGATCAAGATTGGCTGGCACAACTTTACCATCAGACCTGGATCTACACTGGTTTCTTCTTGGGCAATTATAACCTAATCAATCTACAGCAAACAACGTAAATCGAGATCAGCCAGCACAACTATGCCATTTGATCTGGATCAGTGTGGTCACACATAAACAAGATTTCATCAATATCTACAAATGACACATTAAGTACGTTAAGCAAAGGACTTACTAGTTAGTTAAGTTTAAACATATTTAATTACCCACAATTTCCGAAAATTGGTTTGGGCCACAAGTGCATGTTATACAATTGGCCCTCACCATATATGGATATGACATTTTTAACATGGCAAAGTACTTAATTAGAATATGATGTAACATCACATAACCTAACAAACATTTTATGATCACTTTAAAATATGTCATGAAACATCAACAGCCTCATTAGTTACCTTATTAGCAAGGATGATGAGGAGACGACGGAAGATGTTGATGAAGTCTAAGAACAGGTCCACCGATTGCCTGAAACACATGTTACATTTATTACAGATTTTTTCGTGCCTGGTCACATATCCTAACGAAAATATTTTGTGTTTTCAAATATCAAAATTTACAGTATAAACTCTAGAAGATTTCTTAAACAAAAAAAGTAATGTAATATTCTTAAATAAATACAGTCAATTCTTACAAGGGTGAATATATTTAAAGCTAAAGTTGTTATGTACAGCGTTACTAATGCAGAAAAATTCACTCATAACTGATGCTTAAATATACTGGTTAATCTGAAATTTCGGCGAAATTCAATCCATTTCTGTCATTTATAAGCGTATACTATAATGACACAATTAATATTAACCCTTTCCTGTATAGACACACCTTTATTGCTAGGGCGAACGGTTTAGATCCAGATCAGCCGGCACATCCGTGCCGTCTGATCAGGATCTAAACTGTTCGCTTTTTGATTCAGTAGGTTATTTCTGACCAAAATGCGACCAGTGCAGATCCTGATCAGACGGCACAGATGTGCCGGCTGATCTGGATCTACACTGGTCGCACATGCGTAAAAATGCGTATCTATACGGGAAAGGGTTAAGCTTATGCAACAATAAATCTACAGCTGAATGGTGAACCAATCAGTGAAAATACAGACTGTTTTAACCCATTCCTGGATATATACGTATTTTTATACATGTGTGACCAGTGTAGATCCAGATCAGCCGGCACATCCGTGCCGTCTGATCAGGATCTGCACTGGTCGCATTTTGGTCAGAAATAACCTAATGAATCAAAAAGAGAACAGTTTAGATCCTGATCAGACGGCACGGATGTGCCGGCTGATCTGGATCTAAACTGTTCGCCCTAGCAATAAAGGTGTATCTGTACTGGAAATGGTTAACCAATTTCTCCATAGATACACCTTTATTGCATGATTAAACAGTGTAGATCCAGATCAGCCGGCACATATGTACCATCTGAACAGGATCTGCACTGTTTGCTTTTTGATTTGTTAGGTTATTTCTCACCAAAATGCAACAAATGCAGATCCTGAACAGACAGCACGGATGTGCCGGCTGATCTGGATCTATACTGGTCGCACCTGCATTAAAATGCGTATATTTGGAGGAAATGGTTAACATGAGCATTGTTTAAGATAAAATAAAGCCTTTTAACTAAATCCTATTTAACCAAGTGAAAATTAAGATCTTTCAACGATTGCCTGCCTTCAACGGACTGATCCTCAACATTTGTACAACATAGAAAAAAGCCTGCTTCAGCAGATTGGTTATCAAAGACAACATTCCTACAACAGGCGACAATGCCTTTTCTCTAGAAACCTGTTAGTGCTAGGAAATTTCTGGTTGAATAAGATTATTTAAAACTCAGTTATCCTGCCATCCTCTCTATCATATATTAAGCCTTTACTCCATACATATGCATTTTTATCACAAGTGCGAACAGTGTAGATCAAATTCAGCAGGCACATCCGTGCTGTCCCTAACTAAGTTTGAAATAACCTAATAAATCAAATAGCGAACGGTGTAAATCCTGATCAGATGGCAGAGATGTGCTGGCTGATCTGGTTCTACACTGTTTGCACATGCGATAAGAGGTGTATATATGAAGTAAAGGTTATATTAAAGAAGATAAGAAGAAAAACATAAACATTACCAGATGTAGTCATCATCCCCACGTCTAGCTTTCTCTATGATCAGTTGTGTGTCATACAGCACAAATCCACAGAAGATGAAGAGACCTCCATACAGGTTGACCTATAAATAGAAACAAATAATTGAAATCTTAGACATTGTTTCAGCACAAATCCACAGAAGACAAACTGACAACTGTACGGATTCACCTATTAATAGAAACAAATCTACAATGGATGAACAGGCCGCTATACAGGTTTACCTATAAATAGAAACAAATCATTCAAATCTTATACATTTTTCAGCACAAATCCACACTGGATTAACAGACCTCCATACAGGTTGACCTATAAATAGAAACAAATCATTCAAATCTTAGACATTGTTTCAGCACAAATTCACACTGGATTAACAGACCTCCATACAGGTTGACCTATAAATAGAAACAAATCATTCAAATCTTAGACATTGTTTCAGCACAAATCCACACTGGATTAACAGACCTCCATACAGGTTGACCTATAAATAGAAACAAATCATTAAAACCTTAGATATTGTTTAGACTGTCAACACATTAAACCAGGTATGAATCCTGGCATGTGAACGTAACATTCTGTATTCAAACTCTGATGTTTACATATTTCCAAAATGTATACACAATCAATAATAGGCACGAAATTAAACATTCACCTTGTTAGTAATTCATCAATATATTATGACCAACATCATAGCTTTTATTGATCCGGATCTACACAGGGCACCTACTGGATATATGCCATACACTACTGATAAAATGCTTAATTCTATTTGAAAAGGGCATCATTTAAAAAATAGTGAAACACAAGTTATCTTTCTTGTTGTCACCAATGGCTTTCATTATGCCGAAAAAGTATACAATGGCTTTCATTATGCTGAAAAAGTATACAAAGTATTCAGTGAATAAGGCAAGTACTTTTAAAGTTATAGGCCACATTAAGTTTCATGTTAAAGTTGGGGGACTACTGGATGCCGCCGCTGGACTATAAGATCCCTATGTGTCTACCTGCTATTTCAGGCAACACAAAAAGTATTTCTATTTTACAACTTACATCATAAATCATCTTTGAATGAAAGAAGATATTCATCAATGATGCCAGGCACATCCAGGAGAGAGCAGACATCAGAAATCCTAAAATAAAATAAAAAATAAATAAGAGAATAATTATGTTGTCCAGATTGTAAAAGTGCTGACCATAAAATTACTTTATCATTTAATGATATGGTCAGTGTTCAAGATTTTTAGTAGTACTTTTTCTGTCAAAACAATCAAACCTTTGAACAAAATCTGTTATAATGAAACTGTAATTGGAAAATAACTAGATATCACTTTATATAGTGTATATGACTTCTTCATATTCTTCTTACTTTAAGGATTTAGGACCATCATTGACATATTTCATATCTTGACACTGGATGGTAGGAAATCAATGTACCTTTAAAGTGTTAAAGACATACAAAATATAAGATGATTCACCGAGAAATTTTTCAAGACATTTTTATTTAATGGGAGATATTAGGTGTTAACATTTACATTAAAGCCTATGGAAAATATCGATTTTTTGCTATTACTTTAAAAATATTTATTTTTTCAAGAAAGTCTCTTGGTAGAAAACTTAACAAACAGACTTTGTGTACTATTTTAATAAGAAATCAGATATTTACCGTAGAAAAATGGAGAAATTAACATTTTTGTGTTTCCAAGGGAGATAACTCAAGACAACCATGTCAACAAGGGCAGATAATCACAAACATTATCGCTCAACTGTTATTATCTGTAACTTGCCTATTGTCTTTTTTAAAGACATTTAATAACTAAATAACTTACATAATTATGGTTACTGTTTGGTTTTAATATGCTAATGATGGGTCTAAGACCTTAAGTATACAACACACCTTGAAAAACCCAAAAGGAGCTAATCCAGGTTGTAATAAAACCAGATGGGTGTTCAGTTGAACACTTGTGTCGCCCTCTGGTACTATCAGTATGTCGGAATAAAAATGCAAGTTCAAAAAAATGGACATAACTCCATCTTGACCGGAAAAACTTGGCATCATCACAAGGGTGTTGTCAAGGAAATATAATGTGAAATTTTCATGAAGAAATATTAAGAAATTGCAAAGTTAAAGCCTACATTAAGTTTTCATGATCGATGGACAGATTGACTGACAGACAAAGCGATCTCTATTTATTGGGGCAACACAAAAATATATAAATTCCAGTTGGCATTATTGGTGCTAAGGGAGGTGACAACTTACCGCCCATGTACAGGAAGGTCCTGTTGGTGTTGTATAGAGCTGCCAGCGTAAAGCTGATGAATATCAGACATGTTCCCATCAACGCTGTAGTGATTATGCTGTAAAATAAAGACAGCAAACGAGTTAGCTTTGTTTTTACTGCCGAGGTTTTTCATACAGACTGGAATCAGGGATTTCAATAGATGCAGATTCATACATTTTCATGCAAGCAAATTAAAAAATTTTCCACTTTTGACCCCACCTGATTCTGAGCTTAGGGTAATTTTGATGCAGGAGAATTTAGGAAAAGAGGTTACATTTTGCAAGAAAAATTAAAAATATTTGTTCTATAATTGCATTTTAATTACAAAGTAAATACTTATTTTATGCTTGAAAATAAATGAAAATGAAGTTTTAGCAAATTTTTAAGAAGTAAAGTTCTTTTGAGATTTATGAAATTTGTCCTGATAATTGCTACTATGATGTCAGACATCTGTGTTAAGTTTCAAAGCTCTACCTTGAATGGTTACTGAGAAAAGTGAACTTAACCTGCCCGAAGACATACCCTTAACTAATAAACAGGGTTTACTAAAGAAAACCTGGTAAATGACTGAATATCAAAAGTGACATTATCATAACAATGAAGTCCAGCCTTACCTTGGGTCAATATCTATCACAAAGTCCAACAGGGGTCCTAGGGAAACACCTGAAACAGAAACATTGATATAACTAGAATGTGTCCTTGGACACTGATGCCCCCCTGCTGCATCAAAATTTGTAATAACAAAGGGCCGTAACTCTGGTAAAAATTGCTGCATGAAAAATTTCTTTCTTTACAATCATCTACACATCCTGCTTGATCATCTGTGCAAGTTTGAAAGAAATCTACCTTATAGTTTAGGAGGAGTTGATGGCATAGGATTTGGGGACATACGCATGTACGTACGGATGGACGAGTGCAACTCTATATGCCTCCCACTTTGTGGGGGCATAAAAATAAGCCAGCTCAAGAGCATTTCTTTACACCTAACATTTTCTGTACACTAAGGCTTTACACTTTTCAGTTTAATGTGACACAGTTCCGAAACAAGGACTATTATTGATTAGAACATTTAATGTTCAAGCATCTGACAAAGATGTCACCAGTGTCGATCCAGATTAGATGGCACAATATCAAATATGAAGTTTTAAGTGTGACTTACCACTCAGGAATGCGAATCCCAAGAAGATGCCCAGCCTCTTTTGCTCGTTCTCTTTTGAGTGGGCAGTTGCTGCAAGCCAAATCATCATACCAATAGAGCCCAGAGCCGTCAGCAGACCTGCCTGAATGATCAGAAATGTTTTACAGTTTATGATATATATCAGACTTGCCTGAATGATGAGAAATGTTTTACAGTTTATGAAATATATATCAGACCTGCCTGAATGATCAGAAATGTTTTACAGTTTATGACATATATCAGACCTGCCTGAATGATGAGAAATGTTTTACAGTTTATGACATATATCAGACCTGCCTGAATGATGAGAAATGTTTTACAGTTTATGATGTATATTACAATCTGCACATTTCATTTTTCAAACATGAGATATTTTATAAGGAGAATTGGATATAAAAAAGAGATAATCTATAATATGTTTTGTCATATAACCTGATACAAATTTGACGCAGAATATGCATCAATACATGCATCTGTTAAGAATAACGGCAGCAACTGTGGGTTGAAAATGTAATCAGTTAGAGATGCTCTTTGGCCCTGGTGGCATCTTACATGTTTTCAATAACAGATGATTTACTGGCAGCTACTGTGTGTAACGAATGTACTTTTTTCATCTATTAAAAATTTGAAGCATAATATTTTTTATTCTTTGCAAGGTTTCCATTTGAGCATAGAGATAACTCTTCGACTACAAAAATACACATTTTGAACCAGTAATTTTAGCTAAAGGGTCTTTTTTCTTTAAATTATGGGGATTTTAGCTAATATATTGGCAGAACCCCCTAAACAATGATCAAAACAACCCTTGTGATTCAGCAGCTAGTGGAACCTTGTTTTGTATCCTGTCATGTATTGTATCACTGAAGGTGTGTATCGTACATCTTTATCATTAAGAATGTTATCAATATAAGTATACATACACTTAGGATTGAAGTGAACATGTGCACATAGGCTCCGGCTGCAGCAGCCAACATAGAAATTGCGAGTGTTCCATACACTTTCTTTAGGTGCTTCTGCACCTGTGTCTCCCTGAAAGATATTATAAATATGGTAAGAAATAAAGTTACCGGTAAGTATGTTCATCCAGTGTAGATCCAGATCACTGGAACATTCATGCTGTCTGATCAGGATCTACACTGTATGCATTTATATTCATTAAGTTATTTCTGACCAAAAAGCTACCAGTGCAGATACTGTCATACAGATCAGACAGCCCAGATATGCTGACTGATTGGGATCTATGCTGGTTGCACAATAATGCAATAAAATGAGTATATATGGCACAAAGGGTTAAAAACTTCACGGCTTATGTTGTAGATTTTTTTTATTTTGTACTAAATGAAAATAAGATTTGTCTTTGTTGTATGTGTCACACACCGTGGAATACATTTATTGACTTTTCTGCAGCATTTCCAACCTTACAAAATAAACAAAGAAAATTATTAACATCCTGATTGTGTGTTTCCAACTTTTGTTTTTTATTTTATTTTTTATTAAGATTTTGAGCCATTGCTAATCTTGACTGAACAGATCAATTTTCCCGACAAACAGCTCTTGATGAGGACCCTTGTATTAGGTCTAATACTGCTGGCTATTAACCACACCTCTAATAGGCTATCAAGTACTAACTTGTGCAGAAATTGCGAAATAATCTTTGGGACAAATGAGCACCAACATGACAAATGGTAGACCAAATTCACTCATATGCCTATTTCTCATATTTTCAGGGTCGAAGGTCACACTTCAATTGAAAATCAATTACGAACGTTGTGTGGACGCAAAAGTGTTGTCAAATAGCACCACTCCAAATGTTACCAGGCAATAGTACAGATTTAGAGACCAACTTCCAAGCTCAAGTTAAGTTTCTAACTTTTTATAGACTTTTGCATTCCCAGGGCTTTTCATCAGAAAATTGGGAAGAGGCCCTGGCCTTTTCAATTGCGAAATTTATGTGCGATAATTGTTTATTTTGGGAAAATTAAATTAATTAGAACATGGGTTCTAGTTTATAAAATTGAATAGTAATAGTTATTTTTAACTTTAATCAAATTTTTTAAGTACTCTATTTTTCAAAATTCAAATTTTCAAATACCCCTCAGAGGTGTTTTAACCATTTTTGGACATTTTATCTAGCATTTTGGGAAGAGTCTCTTCCACAATTGGGAAAAAAATACTATGTTCAATGTTTCTAGTGAACAAAATAAAATCATGTGGGTTTCTCATGATAATAATTAACATCCAATCGAAAGTCCCGAAGAGATTCTGATGCAAGTGGCGGCAGTATAAGTGGTGAATAGTGACGACTTCAAAATTTTGACTTTTAATTTTGTCAAACACAAGTTACTGCAGTTGGTGAATTTGAAACACAATTATTAAGAGCGCCAATGTAAAATTTGTCCGTAAAACCCAGAAATTAGGGAAGAACGACATATAATTTATAGCCTGGAACCCCATTGTATCGATCTATTTAATAGCCAACACTAAACAGTAAAACAAAATAAACCACATACCTTGTTATTTCTGCATTTCAATATCCTTTTATGTCTTTTTAATTCATTTATTTCTAAAGTTTCTTCAATATTAATTATTTTCAGCAACAGCTAGTTAATAATACACAAGGGGGGTAAATTTTACTGAAATATGAGGTCACGCCATTATATCGATGCATTGTGGGAAACAGTTCAAAATATGAATGGCCGCCTTTTCTCTACTGAATGAAACTGTGACGTAGGTGTCATGTGACCTATCACTTTGATAATTGACAGCTGCAGACATACTGGCATTTCATAATTGTCAATTAGGCCATAGAAAATTAATTCCTTGAATCTCATCCCCGCCCGCCCCTCGAAAATCACTCCGCCCGAACGTTTTTTATTTTGAAAAAAAAAATATGTACATCAACATTTACCTTCCGAATACGAATTGGTAGAATACAACAATGCAGTATGAAACATTAAAGTGCGAATCAGCAATATCATTCATACTTGGCTAGACGCTTTATCTTTGCACTACAAAAGCGTCATTAGAAACAGTCATAACCCATTGTGTGATGAGTGTAAAAATAGTGGTAAAAACCATTGGCCAAGAAGAAAATGGCAACCAGTAGCTCAAAAAGCTGTGTAAAGTGAAAATGTTAGACTGTTAAAACATAATGTCTGGGTATATATCAGTTATTTGACCTGAGTAGTTTTTGATTAATTGATATGCTAAGAACAGAAAGTTTAACAATTGGTTTTCTAAATATTGCATTTCAATCAAATTTTGCTATGTTAAAACATTTTTTGAGAGTGACCCCAGTGATATTTCAAGACCTGTACTCTTAATTGTTCGTGTAACTGCATAGATTTTAATTTTTTCCTTCTTTAGTAGGGGCCGTTTATGGGCGCCTTCCCCTCAGAAAATTTCTTTAAAATCATGCATTTTACCCCAAAATGTAACTTTACATCAGGTTTTTGCATTCTCCTTCAGAGAAAAAATCACGCTATTTTCCCTAAAATTATAAGGCGTGTGCCCCTTCCCCTGGTAGTGAAAAAAAGCCCTGCTATCCAAGAAATATTTAATTTATCCACATATTGGGTCCCTTTGTCAACATGTGATACATTGTCTGAAATGCAACACTTCGATCAAAAATTGCTTAACTTCCTGTTCTTAGGATATGTTCATATTCACAAGTTGAACATTTTCAGCAAGTACATAATTGAATGATATCGGACTATATTACATGCTATAAAGCTAACCTGTGTAATGATACTTATCTAGTCATACTCTAGGTTGGCGCTAAGGAAAAAAAAAGTATGAGCCAAATTTTTAAGCAGTGTGTTAGCGCGCGACCTTTGTTATAAATATTTATAAACCAACTCAGTATCGAAAACAAAATAATTTTTATTCTAATATTTTTTAACATACAACTCCAATGGAAGGCTAAGTGATTTTTGCAATAGATTTTACTGCACTGTATAGTTTAATGACACTGTTAATGTTTAATTCTGTAATTACTGTGATGTCTGCTATTTACACTTAAAGAATTGATTGATTCTCCTTTCTTTCTTATGCTTCCAAAGACTGAATGCCTTGCTGAAATTAAAGGCATCAATGTTTTCTAAGCTTGGAGTGTCTACTGTAAGTGACATAAGCAGATTAACAGATGAGGGGTCCAGTCTATTCCTCTGCTTAGTTTTAATCAGGTTGTACCTGGAGAATCCTCTTTCACAATCTGCACTAGAGGCTGGGAGCAGTAGACAGATTTTCAAGAGTAGGCATATGTTACTGTTAGGGTTACCCGGTATGTTCCTAACATTCCATCATTGCAAAGTATTGCTTCACAAAGCTGCCCAAATTTCTTCTTTTGGTACTTGGTAAACAGCAAGTGCTTAAACATTGACCACTCAGTTTTTAAGTTGAGTTTCTTTACAGTAAGAAGGCTGTCATTGTCATTTCCATAAAACACCGACAATAAGTGGATCTGATCATTCCCATATAGAAGGAGTTCCTCTTCAGTGTCTGGTAGATTTTCTGGATAAAATACAGAAAAACAAGACACTGTTCCATTCACTTTCTGACTCTCACTTATATGTACTGGAGAGCATTTGATTCTGTTGCTCCTACCATCAGCACCAAAGTCAAACCCAGTGGAGTAATCATCAGGAAGTAAGTCAAGAAATGTCTGCAGGTGAGCTCCTGGGGCATTCTTCATGGCACTGAGTGTGGCTAATGCTGACTTTAGTGCAAAACTCAGAGAAGCTACATCCTGATCTCTAGTTTGAAAATTCTTACTGAGTATGGAAAGAACATCCAGTACATCCAGCAACATGTATGATGTAGCAAGAAACTGGTAATTGCTTACAAATGTAAGAATACCTCTTGCTTTAGGGTCATCTTCTTCAGCTACATCCATTTCCAGGCATGCGAAAAGTGCATCATAATTCTCAACAACAGAATCAACTGCACCATCAAACGATAACCAACGTGTATGAAATGTTTGTTTGAATTTCTTTTGCGACATTTCAAACACCGACTGGATCTTGTTGAGCTTTGATTGGTGCTTCGGTGAGTAGTGATAATATTTGAAGATGGTATTAATCATTGCTTGCTTCCTTTTCAAGTAGGTGACTCTTGTCAGCAGCCTGACCACTTGCCAAGGCTTATCTGTGTGCTATACAGTGTATGCTTAGAAGATCAGCATTTCGCTGTTTCATTAGTGTTGTAACACCACCACGCACTCCAGTCATTACACTGGCACCATCGGTTGTTATGCAGCACATATCATGAATGTTGAGTCCTTTTGCTGACAACACTTTGATAATGGTGTCGCAGATGTTGATGGCATTGCATTCATCTCCATTAAGCTCTGTCACTTCAAGAAATTTGGTTTTCGACAAACCATCTTTTGCATATCGAACATACAGCACTAATGTTTTTTCTGTGGAAACATCAGTTGATTCATCAGCCATCAGAGAATAGATCCCACTGTCGTGAATGTCCTGTAAAAGTTCTTCCATCACAACTTCACTCATGGCTTCTTGCATTTCCCGAACACTTTCAAGGTGTTCATAGGACAAGGACTTGTCTGATTTCACAAGTGGCTCAAACTGTGATATGTCATGATTTATAAGTAATTTATTAAGATCAGTGATGGCACTGGATGGGTCATTGCGTTGTGCAAGATAATAAAGATTCTTCATGATGCCTATAATGGCATACTTCTCTGTGTCCGCAATCTTTACTGCTGCCTCCTGGATGCTTCCACTGGCATCCTTTGCTGACAAAGCAAACTTGTGATCTTTGGTGATGGTATGTTTCTGTATGGCATCAGTTTTAAGTTGATCACATCCCTCGGTAAATGTGTTGTTTCTCTTTGCCACCTCACAAACTGTACAAAACAGCAACCTTTTATTTGGATCGTATCGAAGAAATGGAAATAGTTTTTTCCATTCAGACTTGAATTTCGACTGCCAGGTGTGTTTGGTGTGCTTGGGTCTTTTCCTTTGCATTGATTCTTTGGTGTACTGGGGTTCTGTTGCATATCCTGTTGTAGAGATTCTGGGGGAGAAGGTGTCTCTGGGATGTTCTCCTAGAAAAAAAATTACAACAATCATAAATAATATGCTTGAGCAAGGCTAATCACATAATAAACTAGTATTTAAAAGTACAAAGAATCGAAAGCACATCGGAAAATAACTTTAACAAATAGTTATCTTTACAAATATGCTGCAATGTCGATACTCGCACGGACCGATTTTCCCGCCAAAAATAACGTGTACATGTACATGTAAAGCTCTTTTAAGTGCTGAACTACTTCACAAATTAAGTACAACACTTTCTAAAAACAGCGAGTAAATTTGTTTTTTATGGTTTAGAAAAAGATTTATTAAGAATGGATTGTTACCGATTCGCTTTTAACTCGATTTTTAACCAAATAATGCTTACCTTGTCTAGTGATTCCAAATCAACAGCATTTGTCTTCTGCTTTTTAGGAGTTGACATGAAATCAAAATAGATTTCTGTCCTTCCAGTTTCCGTTTTACCGATTTCTTCGGCGGCATTTCCTCGTCTAGTTAAATTTAATTCACATCCGTTCGTCTATTAGAAAATAAGCTAAAATTGTATTTAAAAATCCACTGATTGATTATTATAGCGTTTTGATTTGTCTCCGAATGTTGCGAGTTGAACTTTTTGGGGTAATTAAATTATTTGCCGACGTCAATCATCATATTTATCGATCTTGTTACTCCACCTTTGCATCATCAGCTTGACTGGATTGGTCGACGACCGTGACATCTTTAATTGTTTTAGACAAATCCCGTTACGTAAACAAACATGTCCGCCTCGAGCAAAGTATGAATAATAAAACTGCTAATCAGGGGTCCTAATTAACAAGATTATTGTATGAATGTGGTAGAAAGTGTGCCGGATTGCTTATCCGCATCGGGGGGTAAGTAATGATTGTTAAAACAGTGTATGGTCGGTGACACATAGCAGGAAATTGATCAATATTCGTCTGCTGTGCGAAAATTTTACGCCCGCATTTTTCTCATCTCCAGATTCATTAATTTGTAAGAAAATCATCGCCAGCTGGTATTTTTTATCGCCAATTGGCGATTTTGGCGAGCGATAACGTTAACATAGATACTGAATACATTTTTGTTGTGATACTTTATATCTAGTCATACAGAAAGAAACTTTAATTTTGATATTTTGGTTTATATAAAGGATTCAATAAAGCACAATAATCACATTGTATATTGCTTTTATTCATAAATTATATAAATTTAGTCTTTATTTTAAAATAGTAAAAACAACAAATTCTTATATATTGCCAATATATGGATACGTTCACAGTGAGAAAGAAAAATAAAAATTAAAAAATAAAACCCATCCACCCGCCCCATTTTTTCCCAAAATTAGGATGAGAATCTAGGTATTAATTTTCTATGGCCTTAAATGTGTTTTTATGCATGTGTATCAAAAACACTTAGTGAAAATACTGGCATTTGTGGAGGAAACACTATTCAAAGGTACTTACTGCTGCTTTTAATTGAAAACTTTAGTCAAATGCTAAGCAAAAGTAGGTGTGACCTAGTTAATAATGTAAACAATCAACAGGTGGCAGTGCAAGCAAAATATCACGAGAGTAATAAATAGCTCGATACAATGGATAGATCGATACAATGGGGTTTGAGTATAAATAGAAACAGAAAGTAAGTCCATATGGGAGTGGGAAGGGCTGACACAAATTATTAATCTTATGCAACAATATTAGGTAACAGTAGTCAGTAAGATTAATTTTTTTATTCAAAATAAGTTCAATGAAGTGGTACAAATAAAACTTTCTAGAAAGATCTAGACCATTTCCCATTTTCGGTTTCATGAAATTCCGGGTTATTTTGAAATTGCGTTTCTACAATTTAAGATTTAAAACTGGTCATTTTGGTGCCGTTTAAATGTGATTTAAATCGGAATTTAAACAAATGTTAATCTAATTCAGAATTTAACTTACAAGTGATCAAATTTGAAGACAGCTTCTGGAAGAAAACCTTGTGTTTCAGTTGCCATTTTTAAGATGACGTTTCTGTCGCTTACAACTCGGAAAATAATTTATTATGCTGTGCTAAAAGACGGTTACGGGTAAATGCTTTATACGCAAAATACTTGACTCCTACTCATTCGTTATCTATGAATAAAAAACTGATGTAAACGTATAGGTCACTGATTGGTTATTGAATGAACGTCATACTTGCTGTCTGAATGTTTTTATTTTGAAAGCTTCTTATCAACTAGGCCTATTGCTCATTACGATAATTCCGACAAAGCACAACAAGAAAACATTAATAAAGTGTAAATAGGCATTATTTGTGATAAACGATAGAAGAGTAGAGCGGCAAAAGTAACTAGGATGTGTAAAGAGCCCAATGCACTGGCTGAAGTGCAAACATCAAAATACCTAGGTGTGGAGTTACAATAATTAGACCTTGGATGGAAACAACATATAGACAAAATAACCAAAAAAGCAAACAACAGCAAGCTACCTAAAACGTAATCTGAGAAACACAAGCAAGTAAACTAAAATCAATGCCTACGTATCTCTTGTTCGATCAAACTTAGAATACTGCTGCACAGTTTGGAACCCCCATCACAAAAACTTTGTATACCAAGTGGAAATAGTACAGCAAAGAGCAGCACGTTTTACCACAAACAGGTACCTAGGACAACTATTTGTACGCGACAAGGGCTTTTCTATATATGCGATATTTGCCTCGCGAGTAAAGGACAGACAACGAAAAAAGTCAGTATGATAATGGGTCTGTGCTTGCCGTCGAATTATTGAGACTAACAGGTACCATAACACCAGCAGCGTCACAGATATGTTACATTATTTGAATTGGGGAAACTCTGGAAGTTCGTCGTCAAAAGCTCCAACTCACCATGCTATACAAGATTGTCAACCACCTCGTAGAGATATACTCTGGTCCTTACTTAACACCGTTTCCGCCATATTCAACATCTACTGACGTCATGAAGTTAAGCTTCTTTCCTCGTTGTATCCCGCTGTGGAACAACCTGCCAGCACCTGTTGCTGAGGCTTATTCCCAAAGGTTCTCTGTTTCGTTAGTTGTTTGTGACGTCCTATTTGAATTGAAATACTTATAACAAACATGCTCTCTTTCTTCCTCTCTTCTTTTTCGCTGCGTGGGAGGCTGAGTTTTGTGAGTGTGGCTATTCCTGATATGAATATATTACTTTTTTCTAAATCTTACTCTGACTTAATAGTTGATAGTTTTAACACCCTTTATACGCTGTTGCTGAAAACGGTCTTGATGCTAAAAATCCTTTTATCATTTTCATGAAAAGTGCGCTGTCATATTGCGCATGTCGATAATATTTAGTGACTGCTTCAATACACATGTCCCAAATTCAGCAGAATTCTATCGACTACGTAAAAGTCATGGTTTCGGTCAATACGCTTCTTTCCGCAGTTATTTTGTCTTTTCGCAAAAAGGACTTCTTTGCTCTCATAACACCCGTAGGTATAAAATACGCAATGGAAAAATGGACCGCAATGGAAACAAAATACGCAATGGAAATTAAAAAAAGTATTTTTTGTAAATATTTTTGTTTTATATGAATAAATAACACTGATTGAATATTTTATAATCATGAACATTATATTTTTAATATTAGCTAGGTGTCCGGGTTTTCCATTCGTCAATATTATTGAAAGTACCTACTTTAAACGCTGCGCAATGGAAATTCACGTGCGCGCAATGGAAATGTACATCTAGGATATTTTGCTTTTTTATTGTATTAGTTTGTAATTGCTCAGTAAAATTTATTTAGTTAAGAAATGAAACTGTAATCGAACATGAAACGAAATACATTTAGTAGATTGACTGTTTTAGAATATCGCCAAAATGGAAGGTTACATGTACGAAATGGAAATGTAAAACTTATTTCTTCACTATTTTGAATGCATGTAGGATTAATCACACGTTCTAGTTATAATATAATTAAAGGAGTACCTTTATAAATTGAATGAATTTTCATAACAATCACATTCAATTTTGAGGCTTATTTGAAGACCGCGGTTGTGTAGATATTTCGTGCGCAATGGAAATTTTCATGTACGCAATGGAAAATGAAAATCACGATCTTCAACTAACTTTGTGTTCGCAAATGCAAATGAACACATGCATAAGCTTCAGGGCGTTAGTCTTATAAATAATCAAAGAAATTATTCGTACAATTATTACTTATAACTGGAATAAAAATATGTTTCAAGACTACGCAATGGAAATGCACATGTACGCAATGAAAAAGAAATCACGATTGACGAGTGCAAACAAACAAAACTATAATAAAAAATACATAAATTTGTAAAAAAAAAACAGTCTTATTTCATATGTCGAGTCCTATTTAAGGACCAGGTCCGATCATTGTAATAATGATCGCCCATCCGATTGTGTAGATATTTCGTGCGCAATGGAAATTTTCATGTACGCAATGGAAAATGAAAATCACGATCTTCAACTAACTTTGTGTTCGTAAATGCAAATGAACACATGCATAAGCTTAAGGGCGTTACTCTTATAAATAATCAAAGAAATTATTCGTACAATTATAACTTATAACACCTCAATGAATAAAAATATGTTTCAAGACTACGCACTGGAAATGCACATGTACGCAATGAAAAAGAAATCACGGTTGACGAGTGCAAACAAACAAAACTATAATAAAGAATACATACATTTGTAAAACAACAGTCTTATTTCGTATGTCTGCGCCTATTTAAGGACTAAATTCAACACCAGAGAAATTAAACCATTTAACAGGGTCTCTTTAAAGGAAAACACAGTTGCGCGAATTCATTCCCCCGCGAATATGTTATTTTCGGGTTTTGCGCGGAAATTCGTCTCCGCGAAATCAAATGATGCTACAGTATAGATAGTCGGGACCTATTTAAGGTCCAGGTCCGACCATAATGGTCGTCCATCCGACTGTGTCTATAAATGTCGTTTTGCCTTTTTTATTGGCGTAGTTGAACGTTCTGCTCTTTCTCTTTTAACCTGGTTTGGTTTTTTCCCGGCCGTTGGAGTTTTCATTAATGTTCTGGTATGGATCGAAATTGTACTATTTAATGGTGTAATTACTGAGTTGCGCTCAACCCGGGGCTAGGCGGCGTGGGTAGTAATATGCATTCCCATTACTGCTCATGAACAGGCTAAATCAAACCGAGCCTGCAGTATTTTCATATTTGTCGTGTTCGGTTTCTTTCAAAGTTCCCCTTTCATCTATTTCATTAAAGGTCTGGCGTCATTACTTGAAATTACAATTCCACTGTTTTGTCGTCCTTTATCCTTGCGAAACTTTTTTCTTAAGATTCTCGTTGTTGTTCAGTTAAATTTGACCACGCGTATATGTCTATCAGATGATGAGCAAAATCCGGCGCCAGTTTATAGTTGCCTTTATTTCTTATTGCGCGACATCGTTCGATTTTTTTCTCCGTTGATCACCTCGTACAATAGTTCAATAAATTTAGGTATGTCCGTCGACTTCAAAGTTTTAAGAATATGATTAGCGCTTTCGCTATTGTTGTTCGTCCAATTTTGTGTTATGCGATTTTTTCGCGACGGCTCAATGACATGGCTGACTAGAAGGTGTATCAGTTTATTTTCAAAGTATGGTTGGAATTTTTTGTCTGTGATATTATTATCTTTGTTGGCTATGAATTGTTTCAGGCGTTCAACTCGGGTGTCGAACAATATATTCAACCAATGCCAACATTGTCCGGTAAGTATGCGAAACTGTCTGGTATATTTCCAAACCATGTCACCCGTCTTTTAAAGTGTTGTGCACCTTTCGGAGAGGCTTTCAAAGTCTGATACATCGGGTGTATTACCAGAATATGTGAATCGAGCGGCTGTGGTTCTAGAGGTATGTAATTCCTTTTTCCTGCTGTCATCTTCTCTGTGCAATATTCATTGTTTCGCTTTATTATACAAGCTACAAATCTTATTAAAGAGAGATAGACCGAGGTAGGTTTCATTGTCAAACATTCTATTGGAAGTATATCGGTATATAACTTGTAATTGGGGAACTAATTTGCACAGCACGAATTATGTTGATATTATAATTATTCTGACGTTTCTATATAAATTTATGTAAATGTATATATTATAGAATACTACACCGCCGTGGTAACATCATATTTCGCGTGGGACGAAGTTTCGCGCATGGTAAATGCGCAAAAATTACACTACATAAAATTGCACACATCACATGTTGAGCTAGAAATATAAAGTGGCGCAAACATGCGTGATTATATCTTTAGCGCGAAAATCTTTCCTGCGAAACATAAAGATATCACTCATGAAAACTGTGAGATAAATGAGTTTATTGAGAATCACATTTCATTCTGTTCAGGATACAAATATTCTAAACAAATTTACACTTTACAATGTTCTAACTACACCAGTCATATTTTTTAATTTCTCAGCAAGGATTCGGGATATACACTTCAAACTTGAAATATTATAAGTTACATCATTTTCACTTGTTTGTATGAAATATTTATTAAATTCTGTTCACGCGTTTAGAAAACACTTGACATTTAATCAATGAGTAAAACCAAAAGTCACAAAATTGTTGTTATATTCTCCGTAAACGAAAATTCATGTCTCATTGTTTTTTGATCGATGTAGTTAGAACATTGGTTTTAAGTGTATTTATATAAAAAATAAAACACCCTTAAGAAAAAAAAGGGTTTTGGTACAAAAATGTCTGATAAAATAAACTAACAACTGTATGATATTTCCATAATAGGTCTTATCAAAATATTTCATAAGGTCTCTTATCTAATCCATTATCTGTGAACGCCCTTAGACATATCAACTATCAGGGTCCAAAAAACAGCTTAGCAGGATATCAATTAGGGGGCCGTCCAGTTACGATGTCTAAATAAAACGATAAATGCCCCTTTTAAGCTCCGCCCTTTTGAAAACGAAGCTAGCAAGCCGCGCCCTCTTGCCTTAATACAATAAATTCAAACACTCAATTTATCAATAATTGTTAAAAGAACCCGATTTATATGTTTTATGTATCTGCAAGACAGCTAATGATGAATCAGTGAAATATATAAAATTGAATGAAGATATATAAAACTGTGTCAATTAACCATTCCAATTTTCATACCCAAATTCAAGTTTGATATCACATATATGCAGTTTCAGCATGTTTTCCATATTTTATATAATAGCACTTTATAGCTAGACCCATTAAAATACATAATAGGATTAAGCTTCTGGGATTATGCATTACTATTTTATGTGATTTTCATTTCCCAAAAAAACAGATAACAATACAATTTAAATAAGCAACTAAATAATCTAGAACAAACAAATGTAATTTACTTTTACATAAAAAATTTTAAGCGTTTTTGTTCGAAACAATCACAACACAATTCATTGAACAGCACTTTTTCGCTATTGAGATTTTTATAATTTTTTCCGTTACGACGATGAACGTGCAAGGAGGAGTGTAGTGGGCCCTTAAATTATGAACAATAGAAAGATAATGAAATCAGATACTGACACAGATATATCGTTATTTATTAATTATTCATTGCGAATTTGACATGCAAGAACAAAACAAGTGATTTTAATGAAACCCTTAAATTCGATGATTTATATCTTCAATAATAAAATTATGTTACAAAATTTGCGCCGCCCAAATATTAAATCCTGCCTACACCCCTGATAATTGTTAGTTAAATTCATTTACTTTCAAACCATTATCTACCAAATCCTCATTATAATAAATAAAGGGACCCTTAGTTATCTACAAAATTATACATTATCACTAACGGTTCCTTTTTATAATTAATTTTGTGGTAGCAAATTCCAAATTCTTTTATCTTTCCCAATCTGCCAGTAATCTCGGACCCCTGGTGGGAACAAATACGCCTAGGTGTGAAATGCAATGGTGTATTGGCATTAACGTGTCATATGTGTGCTACTGGTATTGCACTGGACAAACTTTTGGCTAAAAGGCCCTTCTAAAAATCTGATGTCCACAAGTAAATTGACACAGTCATGTTGGTAAAATTACATATAGTTAAAGTAATAATTAAAGTAAATGCGACAAACGAATTGTGATCCTTCTTCTACGTGTTCCTTTTTCTACAGATTTATATTAACTTGAAATATTAAAAAAATCTTCTGATATATGTAACCCAATCTGGGTGAATGCATTAACTTATCCGTTAATTTAGATAAAGTTAAACGTCAGAGTAATAAGCTCAGCTACTATGTCAAAATGCGTGAAACATTACTTACCTCACAGAGAAGACAATCGTCCACACATTGCCGAAGTTCTGGCACGAACCACACGGGAACCTGCGCTTTCGTGGCATTATAACAATTAATGTCTTCGTTATCACACAGAGTTCTTTAAAGTAACTTGATATTATATCACACTGCACAACACACAATATAACGAAGGAAAGCTTTTAGTGATGTAAATGTCATGTCAGAATTAACTTATTGCCGATCCATTGACTGCCTGTCAATGGAAATTATTTTTGTACGTCATTTCTTGCGAAAAACTCTTTTGTCAATAGGGAAACGGCACTGTTTGTTGTTGGGAACAGTAGTTTTGGGGAATGGGAAAGGTGATTGAATTGGGAAATGTTAAATATTTTCAAAGAAGTTCTCGAGTATGCCCGTAAAACACGGTATTCATTTCCATTGCGTGCACGGGAATTTACATTGCGCAAGATTTATCATATGTTTTTCAATATCATTTCCTATTATAAAACTTGGACACTTGACTAAACGTTTACAAAATGTTTTTGATTGATAACAAATTCAATAATTGTTGTTAAATCTTACAAAAGGCAACCAAATATCAATTAAAACAAACTCTTTATTTCAATTGCGTACACGTGAATTTCCATTGCGCACGATTTTTGAGGATTATTTCATATATATTGGAAACCTGAACACTAAGACATTATTTAAAAAAATATTTCATGTTTATGGCCGATGAAATATTATTGAAACATCATTTATAAGTCAATTTTCATTCAAATATTAGAGAATAGCAATAAAATCACGATCTTCATTTCCATTGCGTCCACAGGAATTTCCATTGCGCAAGAATTATTAAGGTATTTCATTAATATTTACGAATCTGAAACCTGGACACTTGGTTTAAATAAAAAATAATATGTTTGGTTGTTATAATATTCAATCTTTGTTATAAATTCTTATAAAAACAAATATTTACACAAAATAAATATTTTTTATTTCAATTGCGTACACGTGAATTTCCATTGCGCACGATTTTTGAGGATTATTTCATATATACTGGAAAACTGAGCACTAAGACATTATTAAAAAAATATTTCATGTTTATGACCGATGAAGTATTATTAAAACATCATTTACAAGTCAATTTTCATTCAAATATTAGAGAATAGCAATAAAATCACGATCTTCATTTCCATTGCGTCCACAGGAATTTCCATTGCGCAAGAATTATTAAGGTATTTCATTAATATTTACGAATCTGAAACCTGGACACTTGGTTTAAATTAAAAATAACATGTTTTTGGTTATTATAATATTCAATCTTTGTTATAAATTCTAATAAAAACATATTTTTACACAAAATAAATATTTTCTATTTCCATTGCGTATTTTGTTTCCATTGCGGTCCATTTTTCCATTGCGTATTTTATACCTACCGCTCATAACCGGAGCATGGAGTCAAGGGAGGTCATAAATTTTTCGATCTTCTAAGATATTTATATAATAAACGCAAGCTCCATACAAGAAGTGTCGGGTTTTCATGAAAGGGTGATTTCTTAAGCACTTTTATATTTGCAACGACTCGCTGTTTCTCTTAAGGGGATAATATTTACGATGCAAGGAATAAAACACCTTTCAGGGGAGACAACTATCATGCCTTCATGGCGCAAAATGAAAGTAGAATTGTAATAAAGTTGTTCTGATGTGTAATCGGTAGCAAGCTCCGATTCAGTGCATATTGAGAAGCTTAAACATATATCTAGCAGCATGTAATTTTCACAGACTTTTATCACTTGTCCATTTGTTGAACATTATTTTAGTATGGGCATGGGCCCTCTGCCCGTCAGTGAAAAAAGCTCAGAAAATGAATGTTATTTTTAACTTCAGTAAACATCACACAGGTAATAACACAGCATGATTGAGTTGACTAGAACTGTTAAACTGGTGTTGGTTGGTGTGGGTGTGTCATCTGCTGCTATCCTGCTGTTTTTCCTCCTGAGAAAGGATGGTAAGCTTATTTAACCTTTTCCTCGATAGATTTACCTTTATTGCATGGGCGAACAGTTTAGATCCAGATCAGCGGACCCATCCGTTTTATAATTAACCCTTTCCTCCATATATACGCCTTTTTATGCATGTGCAACCAGTGTAGATCCAGATCAGCCGGCACATCTGTGCCGTCTGATCAGGATCTAAACTGTTCGCCTTTTGATTTGTTAGGTTATTTCTGATCAAAATGCAACCAGTGCAGATCCTGATCAGACGGTATGGATGCATAAAAAGGCATATATATGGAGGAAAGGGTTAATTATAAAACATTTTTTGTGCAGGAAATTTGATTTTTTGTTCAGTATATAGAACAGATCTTTTTATTATGCCCCCGCCATGTAATGGCGGAAGGGCATATAGTGTTCACCCTGTCCGTGTGTGTGTCAGTGTGTGTGTGTGTATGTTCGAAAATTGTGTCCGCTCTGTAACTTTGTTATTTCTTATTGGATTTTAAAATAACTTGGTATAAATGTTCACCATATCAAGACGGTGTGTCGCGTACCATACCCATGCCGGTAGGTCCAAGGTCCAGGGCACTGTTACTAGAAATAGAATTTTCTTGTCCGGGCTGTAACTTCGTTATGAATGGAGTGATTTCAAAATAACTTGGCACAAATGTTCGCCATGACAAGGCGGTGTGTCGCGTACAATACCCAAGCCTGCAGGTCCAAAGTCAAGGTCACTGTTACTAAAAATAGAATTTTGTTGCGAAAAGCGTATCCGCTCTGTAACTTTGTTATTTCTTATTGGATTTTAAAATAACAAGATAAAAATGTTCACCATATCAAGGCGGTGTCTCGCGTACCATACCCATGCCTGTAGGTCCAAGGTCAAGGTCACTGTTACTAAAAATAGAATTTTCTTGTCCGGGCTGTAACTTCAACAAGGCGGTGTGTCGCGTACAATACCCAAGCCTGTAGGTCCAAGGTCAAGGTCACTGTTACTAAAAATAGAATTTCGTTGCGAAAATCGTGTCCGCTCTGTAACTTTGTTATTTCTTATTGGATTTTAAAATAACTTGGTATAAATGTTCACCATATCAAGACAGTGTGTTGCGTACAATACCCATGCCTGTAGGTCCAAGGTCAAGGTCACTGTTACTAAAAATAGAATTCTTTTGTCTGGTCCAAGGTCAAGGCCACTGTAACTAAAAATAGAATTTTCTTGCCCGGGCTGTTACTTTGTTATTTCTTATTGGATATTAAAATTACCTGATAAAAATGTTCACCATATCAAAACGGTGTGTCACAAAGAATACATTTTTTTCGCGAAAATTTGTCCCCTCCACATGAAAATTAAATAATACCACAGTTGATGTATTACAAATACAACAAATAGTTTCTGTTGTTTTGATTCTTTGTCACCATTTGGTCTTCACAAAGCCGTTCACAAAGAACTGTCTAGCTGAATGAAATACGTTATTTTAGATGATGAAGATGAAGATATAGGCAGGAAGAAGAAATCTTCCGCAGCAACATCTCACCAGACTGTGATTGAGATGAAAATCCCGAAGAAGGCCGTGGGTGCTGTCATAGGAAGACAGGGAGCTACTATCAAAGAGGTTAGAAAACCTTAGACTAGTGTATCATAAACAGTTTCTAAGGTGAACATTTTCAGGATTATGCCTGAAATTCAGGATTTTTTATGTCTTAAAATGGTTGATTTTCCAAAATTCCCTGAAAAAGCCCTGTTCTACAACTTTTTTTGTATTTCTCATTTATTAATATGGCAGTTATGATTATGTTGTATACATTTTCACATAGGAATACATAGCTGCTTCATTGAGAAATGAAACACAGTCACATGACCATTATAAGCCAATCAGATACATGCTTTGTTCTTACAAGATTCTAATTATAGGTACAGGAGGAGAGTGGTGCTAAAATTAACTTCAAGGATGACACGCAGGCAGAGGATGGTGATCGGACAGCCATTATCCGTGGAACTTCAGAAGCTGCGCAGACAGCAGAATGCATGATCCGGAAAATCATTGCTGACATGCCGGTTATAGTGCAAGAACAGATGTCTGTACCAAAATATGCTGTTGGGAGAATTATAGGTAAAGAAATTATACAGAAATAACTGAAAACTCATCTTTTTAAACCTTTGCTCCATAGATACAGATTTTATTATGTTTGCAGTCAGTGTAGATCCAGATCATCTGGCACATTCATGCAGTTTGATTAGAATATACACTGTTTGATTTTTGGTTCATTAAGTTGTTTCTGACCCAGAAGCAAGCAGTGCAAGGAATGAATATCATGAAACTTAAGTGAAATGTTCAGTTCATGAACCTGATGTGCAGAACTAATGTTCCAACCTGGCTGGCTCAAGGTCATTGCTGCCTGTGGTGTTGAGCCCCGCCCTGGGGATTTAAAAAATTTTTTCTTTTAAATTCTGTTTTTAACCTTTGATTTTCTACAGTTATCAACCAGATTTTGACACAAACTTTATACCATCTTAAAATTCAATCTTTCCTGAACAACTCATTCACTGGTTGTTCTGTGATAAAATTTGAAAAATTTTAGTAGCAGAGTGAAAATTTCTAGTGTCAAAATTCCAATATTTCTACCTGTCTTACGCTTTATTTAGATTCAATCTTAAGATGTTATTAGGATGCATTATCAGAGTTTATTCCTCCAGTTGCTGGTCAATGACCTAATGAACTTTGCTGCTTAGATCTGTGTTATGCAATATTAAGAACATTGCCCTGGAAGATTTTATAGGGTAAATTTTGTCATTTTCTATGGATACTGACCAAATAAACTTCCTTACTTTATAGCACTTTGAAAATCAGGCTTTTCTGAATATTTTATTCACTGTTTGTAAGTAAAACAACAACAACAACAAATTTGTAGCACATTCTCAAAATGTTAGCACTAAATTTAAGAGAGGTCTCAGCTGTATACAGTGTATGTTCCAACCTGGCTGGCTCAAGGTCAAGGCTGCCTGTGGTGTTTGAGCATATTTCTTGTCCGGTCCATAACTTTTCACCATTAGAAGGAATTTCATGAAACTTTAGTGAAACTTTCTCCCCATGAAGACGACGTGCAGAACCCATGTTCCAACATGGCCGCCTCAATGTCAAGGTCACCAGTGGTGTTTTTTGAAAAGCCTTGAAGGAATTTCATGAAAGTTGCATGCTTTGTGTCCGATCTATAACTTTTTAACCCCTAGAACGAATTTCATGAAACTTTAGTCAAATGTTCTCCCACGTGCTGAACCCATGTTCCAACATGGCCGGCTCATGTCAAGGTCACCAGTGGTGTTTGAAGATTTGAACCATGCATTTCGTGTTCAGTTCATATCTTCTGAACCACTGGAATGAATATCATGAAACTTAAGTGAAATGTTCAGTTCATGAACCTGATATGCAGAACCGATGTTCCAACTTAGCTGGCTCAAGGTCAAGGCCGCCTGTGGTTTTTGAGCAGGCCAATACTCTGAAACTTATCTGAACACGACATACCCTTGCACTTGAATTGGCTTCCACCTGCCTGCCCGTTGCCCAGAGCTATTGTTTATTTTGCTCTTAACCATCCATAACCTTTCCCACATTCACATCTGCAGCGGGGGATATTGCTGTCGTTCTGACTGCCTTGTTTCACATTGACTTGCATTCGGATTTGAGTAGAATCACCAGTGATTTTTGAAAAGGATTTTTTTGTAGCACAGTAAAACCCCGTTATTAATGCAAACCTTTGCAATTGGACAATAGTTATTTTAATATGAAGGTGGTCTTAAGTCAGAGGTTTAGATATTATTGCAAATCTCTCTCGAACGGAACAATATAATAGTGTTCTTATTATTGGTTGGTCTTTATTTGGGGTCTTTGTGAGGGATTTAATGTAATGTAGACTGCCAAGCCCAATAATTATGAATACTTCTAGGCAGATAAAAAATGCAGCAAACATATTGTACAATATCTGATTGATGAAAAGCAGGGCACAAGATCAGAAAACTGAGATTGGAGACCAGTCTCAAATCTCAAGTGTCTGCTTGGCTGAAATAGGGACCTGGGCTGGAGGTTATAAAACTGAGATTGGAAACCAGTCTCAAAACTCAAGCATCTGATTGGCTGAAATGCAACCAACAGTCATAATTTCAGCCTATCAGATGCTTGAGATTTGAGACTGGTTTCCATGCTCACTTTTATAACCTTGGGCACTGATTTAGTTTTATGATCTTGGGCACAGGTTGTTCTTAAATTTCTGTTACTTTTGACTTTAAGTTAGTGGAAAGGAGAGCATCCAACTATTGTTTTCAAATTTTGCTCACATTTGACTTTTAGGTAGAGGAGGGGAGAGTATAAGACAGATGTCGCGGGCCTCCAAGGCGAGAATACTGATAGATAAAACCAAAGATGCGTACAGAGACCAGCCTCAGGTTATCACAATACAAGGTTCCAAACAGCAGATTGATGTTGCTAAGGTAAGAATGCAAATTAACATAATATCATTGCTAATGTAATTAATTGGTCATGACTATAATGATCGAGGTAGTCAAGTGATCAAGAAATTGTTCAGTTAAATCCGGACATGTTGTAAAAGGATTTTACTGTATGTCAAAATAATATGTTTGGAATAGTTTAATATAAACTTGACATGTACATTGCAGAATTGTTAAAAAGAAATTTCAGAACTAAGACAGAGACTGTGCCAGTGGCAGAACCTAAAATCAGTGTCAGACCGAATATTGAAACAACAAAAAAAGCTGAGTTGAAACCTAGAAAAAGGAGTGTCAGAACCTAGAAGATAAAACTGCTTTGTTTTATAGTCAATTTTAGCTGTTTCAGTCACATATTCTCTCTTTAACCCTTTCCTCCATATATACACCTTTATCATAATGGCCTGGGTGAACAGTGTAGATCTAGATCACCTGGCACATCTGTCTGATCAGGATCTGCACTTTTGCTTTTTGATTTAGCAGGTTATTTCTGACCAGAAAGCCAACTTTGCAGATCCTGATCAGATGGCATGAATGTGCTGGCTGATCTTAATCTGCACTGTTCGCACATGTGATGTAATGCGTATAAATGGATTAAAGAATTGAAAGACTCCTTTGAAACCTGTTACAACCTGTTACAAATATGCAACTGTTCATTGCAGTCACTGATTCAAGAAAAACTAGATGAAGAAGAAGAATTCCGAGCGAAACAAGCGGTCTCTGCCGCTAACCGTGAGGTGAGGAAGCCTACGAGGGAGCACGCGGAAAATCATCATCATCATCACAGGGAAGGTACGCGCATTTGCGACACGTCCCGGGAAAATGTGTCTTCTGTCACATTTTTATGCCCCCACAAAGTGGGAGGCATAAAGAGTTGCACTTGTCTGTAAGTCTGTCCATACATCAATCTGTCTGTCTGTACGTACGTCCCCAGAATCTTGTGACATCAACTCCTCATTAACTGTGTGGCACATTCTTTTGATGATCAAGCAGGATGTGTAGATGATCATAAAGAATGTGACCATTTTTATGCCCCCGGCATCTAGTGATTGAACCGTCCGTCCGTACGTCCGTCTGGTTAACCTTTTTTGGCAAGTTGGATATTTTTCAATTTCTACAAAGAGCATTGGCTTGAAAGTTTACATACTTGTAACTTACTTAACAGTTAAAGGGGAGATGACCCTGACAAGTTACATATCTCTGGCTACCTTATTTCTTGGATTATCTCCCCATTTTGTACTTAGAAAAATGGTTAACCTGTTTCGGCAAGTTGGATATTTTTCAATTTCTACAAAGAGCATTGAAATGAAAGTTTACAAACTAACTAAACAGTGCAAAGGTCATGACCCTAACAAGTTACATAACTCTGGCTAGCATATTTCTTGGGTTATCTCCCCCATTTGTACTTATAGATAAATCTTTTACCTGTTTCGGCAAGTTGGATATTTCTTAATTTCTACAAAGAGCATTGGCATGAAAGTTTACACACTTACTGAACAGTGCACCAGTCATGACCCTTACAAGTTACATAACTCTGGCTACCTTATTTCTAGGGTTATCTGCCCATTTTGTACTTAGAGATAAATGGTTAACCTGATTTGACAAGTTGGATATTGCTCAATTTCTACAAAGGGCATTAGGTTAAAAGTTTACACTCTTACTTAAAAGTGCACAGATCATGACCTTGACAAGTTACAGAACTCTAGGTACCTTATTTCCTGGGTTATCTCCCCATTTTGTACTTAAAGAAATGGTTAACCTGTTGAGGCAAGTTGAATATTTCTCAATCTACATAAAGAATTGGCATGAAAGTTTACACACTTACTTAACAGTGTGCAGGACATGACCTGACAAGTTATGTAACTCTGGCAACCTTATTTCTTGGATTATCTAATGAGTGTTATGGCAGGGAAGCCATAAGTATGTTATGAAAGACTGGTTAATCTAATTTTTACATTCGGTATATTTTAATTGCGCAGATGCTATAAGTCCTATGTTATTTTTGAAATTTTCAGGGGAGATGATTACAGATAATGAAAATAATTCTTTCTCAAGTCCTGTTCCGTCTGATGGGAAACCTGGAACATGCGCAGAATTCCCCAAAGGGCCAGAATTTGTTGAAGTGTATGTGTCAGCGATCGCATCACCGGGACATTTCTGGGTACAGGTGATAGGATCTGTGGCTCTGCAGCTAGACAGATTGTCCGTGGATATGACTAGATTTTATGATCATGAAGGAAAGGTTTGTATAATAACAGTGCACTCAGTCAAACCTTCAAAGACCACTTGGTAGGGAAAACCCAAAGTGGTCTATGAAGGCAGGTAGTTTTGTTCACAGGTGAACTTATACTTAAAATCAATCGGTGAGACAATTACATTTGTGTTGTCAGTAATGAACAGTTGAGATATTCCCCTTATACATCTGTGTTGTTGCCAATAAACAATCAATATAATATTATTCCCCTACATACTACAAATTTCAATTTCAGTTAGATTTTGTCTTGCAACCAAAACAGCAAACTTGTGGCTTGGTGAATGGTATTTCCTTTGAGAAGTAGCAGGAAAATTTAATTGACAGAACACAGTTCATAGTTAATCACGCCTTCAGCTTGCTTTACTTAAATCTACACCTTTTGTTATTGCTTTACTGCCACGTGTACCATTCAAATCTTTGGAAAACAAAAATTTTCAGTTCAAGGAGAATCAACCCACATCGACAAAAATCGATTGACAGTAAAATCATACTTTGAAGTTGAATCTTCTGATTGGAGCGACAGTTCTAACAAGAGTCACTTGACATAAAACATGATCAGCGTCTTGTGAAGTGTTGCAGTGCAACATGTTTTTATGGAGTTCGCTTGCTGGCTCAAAATCTAATTGAAATCAAAATTTGTATTACTTGTGTTGTTGGCAATAAACAGTGGAGATAATGCCTTAACATTTGTTTTGTTAACCTAGAACTATAAAAAAATCCCTTTATATTTTTTTCAATGAACATCCAAGATGTTAGCCCAATACATTTCAGGACCTTATGTTGTCAGCAGTGAAGAAAGGAGACATTGTTGCAGCACCATTTGAGAATGATAAAACTTGGTATCGTGCCCAAGTGATGGAAATATTGCCTGACAACAAAGTTGATCTGTTTTACGTAGATTACGGAGACAGTACATATTTAGACAAGTCGTTCATAAAACATTTGAAGTAAGTATTTAAAGCTGCCTATCCACATTTCAGCATGGAATATTTTAACCCTTTCCTCCATAGATAGACCGTAATTGCGAGGGTGAACAGTTTAGATCCAGATCAGCTGGCATATCCATGCTATCTGATCAGGATCTAAACTGTTTACACTGGTCGCTCATGCGTAAAAATGTGAATATATAGAGGAAAGGGTTAATGTCTCAGTTGGGGTTAATATTAATAGCACTAATATGGTGCATTTTAAATGACTTAACCCATTCCTGTACAGATACACCTTTATTGCCAGGGCGAACAGTTTAGATTCAGATCAGCAGGCCGTCTGATCAGGATCTAAACTGTTCGCTTATTGATTCATTAGGTTATTTCTGACCAAAATGCGACCAGTGCAGATCCTGATCAGACGGCATGGATGTGCCAGCTGATCTGGATCTACACTGGTCGCACACGCGTAAAAATGCGTATATATCCAGGAAAGGGTTAACAGGAGTGAATTTTCATCCAAATTCAAGACTAATCAGTATATTTTTGGATCGGTAGTGATTTAATTTTACTGAATTAGTGATGCTATAACAACTTTGGTATAAATATATAACACACACTCTGACGTTGGCAGTGAACAAATATTACATCACATTTACTCTTTTTACAGGTCTTCTACATTTTAATATCATTAATTTTGATATTTGAAAAACACTATTTTCATCCTGATATGTGACTGGGAACCCTTAAAGACTTTGGGTTAACGTTAAAGTTTTAAACTTTGTGGGCACCCGAATTACATGTGTATCTCACTTAGTACTAAAGATACAACTTTCAAACTTAATGCACTTGTTCGTCAGTATACATATGTATCCCGGATTAGTATGCCAAGAACTACTGCACTATTCACTTTGTCACCTTCGAAAGGGCGATACATAGGGACCGCTTTGTCCGTCCGTCCGTCCGTCGGTCTGTCACGAAAACTTAACGTTGGCAATAACTTTGCCATTTCTTAATATTTCTTTATCAAACTTGCAAATCATATTGCTTATGACAACACGCTCGAGATGATGCCAAATTCTCAAGGTCAAGGTCACATTTGATGGAGTTATGCCCCTTTTTGTACTTGGATTTGTACACGAAAACTTAACGTTGGCTATAACTTTGTCATTTCTTAATATTTTTACATCAAACTTTCAAATTATATTTCTTATGACAACACGCTCGTGATGATACCACATTCTTTAGGTCAAGGTCACATTTGTTGGAGTTATTTCCCTTTTTACGAAAAACTTAACATTGGTTATAACTTTGCAATTTCTTAATATTTCTTCATCAAACTTTCAAATTATATTCCTTTTCCAAACACGCTCCTGATAATACCACATTCTTTAGGTCAAGGTCACACTTGATGGAGTTATTCCCCTTTATATGAAAACTTAACGTTGGCTATAACTTTGCCATTTCTTAATATTTCTTCATCAAACTTTCAAATTATATTCCCTATGACAATACGCTCGTGACGATACTATATTCTTAAGGTCAAGGTCACATTTGATGGAGTTATGCCCCTTTTTGTACTTGCATATTTATTCCGACAGCACCAGAGGGCGACACAAGTGTTCAACTGAACACCCATCTAGTCTTTCTTAACTCAAACCAATAACAAAATCAAAAGTAACAGAAGTACTAAATATGAGAATGTAGTTGTATGCTGTCTTATTAAACAAACTCCTGAATTGCTCTCCAGCTCCACTTATTCAAAATATGTTCCAATATTTCTGCTTGTTTCCTTTCTGGCTCTTAAAATAGCTGTGCATGCACTTTTCTAAATTGGTCTTATTTTGAATAAATTATGCCTTAAAAAGAATAATTTTTTATTTGCAGTTGTGTTTACTCCAAATCAAGCTTCATTTACATGTGTGTAGATTTCATGAGTAGTATTTGATTTATGTGTATTCTAAGCAGATTCTGTTTTGACAGTTTTAAAAGTCCAGCCTTGCATATTGCATGAAAGACCTGGATTTTCACATAAAAAAAAATGTGGCATTTGCTGAACTTTTTTTCTGTCTTGACATTTCAGCACAGAATTTTTGGTTTTACCTTTCCAAGCCATTGAGTGCCGACTTGCTGGATTAAAGCCAAATGGTACGTTCAGTAAATCCCCTCATTGAGACCAGCCTCAATTGAGACCACCTCGCTAATAAGACCACTATTAAGGTGTCCCATTGCGCAGTTTTGCACTATTTTCTACCCTGAAATTTAGACCATCCCACTATTAATTCCACTTTTGCCCAGTCACTGTAATCACCAGTTTTTATTCCAATATTATGGAAAACCAGGTAGTTGTTTTCATTTTTGCCTTTGAGTTAGTTGTCATTATGTATCCAATTTCAATTAGTTCTTAGGTTAAGTTTTAACTTGTAATAATTCTAGCCTTATCATCTTAAACTGTGTACCGTCATTGTCTGAATATAAGCCGCACTTTTTCCCCAGAATTCGGCTGTAAAAAGTTGGGGGTGCGGCTAATACACAGGTTTGGCTACTTATAAATACATTATAAGCAATTTTGATCTGTTCCATCAGGTTTGGGGGTGGTGCGGCTTATACATAAGTGCGGCTTATATTCGAACAATGACGGTAATTCTATCTATCCACTCCTAACATTGATGTGTATATGACAGTGTTCATTGCTCATTCAGTGCATTATTTTCATATTAATACCATTCCATAACCAATGGCGTTTCAGTTCACATGTAAAAGAGGAGGTGGCCTTTATGAAAATCCGATTGTTGCAAGTAATCAGTTTGACTTCATCAAAAAAACTTGGCGTCTGCTATAACTTTTTCATTTCTTAATATTTGCAGGCGAGTGGAGTGAAGAGGCCTTTGACAGGTTTGAGGAGCTGACGTACTGTGCCAAGTGGAAACGTATACTTGCCAAGGCGACAAAGTTCACGGGATCAATACCTCACCTCGAGCTTATTGACACCAATAATTATCAGGTGTGGGTGTTGTTCTCAAATATTAGGCTGTATATCTCAAGGATGCCTGCAATAAAACATATCATAATAGACCGTATTCGTCCCATCTTGCGCCCATGATTCTATAACAGCCCACTGTGTGTTTGCAACTTGCAAATAAATAAGCTTCTGTTATAACAAACAATTTTCCACACCTTTCTTTACTGTTTACACGTAAGTAGGCCCATAAGATATCAGTTTACAAGGAATAACTATGTAATAAATAACTTGTTTACGTCAGTTTTTTTCCGCTTTGGTATGGCATGTACAGATTTTATTATTTGCAAAAAGTAATTTCCTGTTTTGGTGTAGATTTCGATATATGGACGGTATGAAGTTTTGCTTGCGTCTTGATTATTCAGAACGCTTTATGTAAGAGTCATTTTAAGTGCCCCTTTTCTCAAATTTTCTAAGAGCCCTGGGTGGTAGATTGGGCAAATATTTTATAACAAGTGATTCATGATAGGTGTTGTGATAGGCTAGCATGTCCTTTCTACTTTTTATTTCAAATTACTGGCAGTATTGTTATTGCTTATAGTTATAAGATAATTTATAAATAAGTCTGAAACTGCATGTAATCCATAAACATTCTTCTTTTCTGGATAGTCTAAATCACAGAAACTGTGAAACTTCAATAGTACTGAATGTACCATTGAGGGAGAGTAAATACCAGTATATTGCCAATTTAGTTTCAGAATTGTGAAATGCCTAAAATAAAAAATAAGTGCTTCTAATCATAAGTGTAAATATATTCATATTGATTTGAGGCAATTATTTTTGCAACATTTTTCCAAAGACAAAATTTTCCCAACACAAAACATGTGATACCATTAATCACAGTTCTATTCAGTGTTAAATGGTGATTATTTGATGCACTGGTAAATCATTCGAGCCTTATCTAATAACAGTAAAAGGTTTCAAACAATTGGCGTCAAACCATAAAACTGGAATTCTTACCATGATCCAACTATTTCAGGAATATTTCAACTCTGTTAGCAGAGGATTGCGGGGAATGCACCAAGTTATAACCTTTAATTATAATATTGTTTTTTTCCAGGATGTGAACATCAACGAAGAGATGATTAAAAGTGGGTTTGCTGTGCCAGAAACATGATTCAGTTTGCTCACCTGAAAACATGATTAGGGTTGGCCATGTGGGAAACATAATTCCTGGACTAGTTGTCAATATAAACTTTTCCATCAAATGGACTAGAAGCTTTCCAGAGTTTGGGGAAGGAAACATAAAAGCATGTGACGTGCTGACAAGATGGTTGAATACCCAGACCTTCGATCATGTACCATGATAGCCCTTTACTCCATTGGTGCCACTTAATATCACATGTGAGGGTTAGGGTCCATGCAGTTTGATCTGGATCTAAATTGCTCTGGTAGAAATAAACAAATTAATAAAAAAAGCTACTGGACTAAGTGTAGATCAGACTGCAAAGATGTGCCGGCAGATCTGGATCTAAACTTGTTGCACAAGGGATATATTAAGTTGTAGCTCAGGAGGTAAAAGGTTGTGAATTGCAAGTAATGGAAGCAGTGTACATATTGTTAAAACTTACTGCAACGTGTCAATATATCATTGTTTGTCTTTGTTGCAGAAATGTCTTGCATACATTTCACTATCTGTGAACATAAGGAATGTGATCATTTGTATTATATTATTTTAGTGCTTCTTATTTTCTACAGCAGTGAACATTTACAATACTTGAGTGTTTTATATCATAATTACAAAAGTTAAAAAAATGTATAACTTACACTTTGGATGTTTTTTGGCTTTTAAGGTTTTCATTTCACAATTTTAAAATCCCAAGATGTCTGGGATCATAGATGCATTTATGAACTATTTCAACGAATGTTAATTCTTTCAGTGTAAATATAGGTTTGTGTTTTAGTAAGACAACAGGGCTCTTGCTAGAGGGAGACTTGGGAGAAGTGGTCTCCCTTCTTTGAGCTATGGGAGAAGGAAAGAATGCTGTTAACACCAAAACTCAAGAGTTAACAAAGGCCTACATTTTCTTGAGAATCTGTAAACAATTTTGGATTTAAAAAACTAGGTGACTAGGTAAAATCTAAGAAAAAAAATTTGTTGACACAATAGAGGTAACATTTTTTTCACCTGATTGCCATCAAACTTGCTCAGAATGTTTGTTTTGATGTCTCAGTCCCTTTCAAAACTGGGTCAGTGTATATCTATGTTTTATAAACAATCAAACAAACAAAAATTTAAATGCATTTACTCTTTCTTTTAACCCTTTCCTGGATATATACGCATTTTTACGCATGTGCGACCAGTGTAGATCCAGATCAGCCACATCCGTGCCGTCTGATCAGGATCTGCACTGGTCGCATTTTGGTCAGAAATAACCTTATGAATCAAAAAGCGATCTAAACTGTTCGCCCTAGCAATAAAGGTGTATCTATACAGGAAAGGGTTAATTCTTAATAAATAAAAATCTAGGTCAATAGGTCAAATCCAAGAAGTATCTTTGTAGCACATGTTAGAAGCCACATTGTTTATCTGATTACAATTAAACTTTAGCAGAATGTCATTCTGATTCTCAGCAAACTTGGTAGGAATATTTATATTGATGAGTTTTGTTTCATGTTTGTACTTTTTGCTTACGTAATACACAATAACTTGTTAGTTACATTCCTATACTGTTTAATACAAAGGTCTGTACATCATCTGGGTCAGAAGCAAGATTTCCTGGCCAGATTTGTTTGAAACCGTTTTGGAGTAGTCACATGATAATTTCCAACTTTCTGGCCAAACTTGCTTTAAAAAATTAAATATTGCTGCACTAAAGGGGAGGGGGAGAGGGGTTGGTGGCAGCTCTGATACATTTTAAATCAGAGTTACTTAAAATCTTCCAAGAGAGAAGACAGTTATAACACTATATAAAAATTAAATAGTTTAAATTTTATATAGCTTTATTGAGCTTTTTAAATCAGTTCAAGTTTTCTTAAGAACAAGTCTTTGTCTTTTGCTATAAAGTCATAACTTAAATTGTTGCAAAGTCAGCAGTCTCTGTAATATATTTTCTTTGCATCTTATTCTAAATTTCTTATTACGTGTTCAAAGCGATAGGGACAATTGAACCTCTTGTTTGTTGTTAAGACTTGTTTTGTGTATGATTTGTTGTTTAGTTCTTTGTGCTATGAAAAAGATAAAATAAATAAACTTCAAGGACAGAAAATAATTTATCATTTACTGTTATATAATAATATTTCATGCGGATGTAAGTTTTATGTATTTTGGGCTAAGCAGTATGGGAAATCCAACCCCAGGTAATATTTACCACATAATGTTTTATTGTATAGGAATAATACACCTACCCGAATATAATGTCATATTTCATTAGCATCATATGCGCGAAAAATAGGGCCCTTGAAATTAAAAGAAACCACAGTTCTTTGAACAGCTCAAATAAAAGGCAGTGCCCTTTAAAATGAGACTAAAATAAGGAAATTTTAACCATTTTACTTCTGAGATATTAATATTTCTTGGCTTTAAAGCCCATAAAATTTATGTTTTGTCATGTGAAAAGTTATATACTAAAATGATTTGAAAACGACACACCACAGTAACATGAAAAAAACATTCTTTAATTTTAGTGGTATGGTATGGGTTTCATACCAGTTAATACTATAATTCATTTAATTGCAGCAATACGAATAATGAGTTGTTCGGCTAAATGCTTAATGGAGACACGTCAAAAGCACTGACTGCCCAACTGGGTCACAAATCAGCATCTGGTCTGCAAACCTCGATGCAAAATGATTTTATTCACATTGTTACCAATAGAACAAGAGATGTTTGTAAAACGCAAATGTCCCCAAACGCGAGTTGGATAGTAATCATTTGTTATTTTATTGAAGGTCATTGTGATATTGACCTTTGACTTACCTCGAAGTCAATAGTGGTCATCTACTTGTGGTGACTAACCTCCTTACCAAATATGATAACTGTATGTCAAATCGTTGTCTTGCTAAGGATCTGACAATGTTGGATCGACCGACCGACATGTACAAAGCAATATACCCCCGCATCTTCAAAGGGGGCATTATAAATTATAGTATGATGGTCGGTGTAGCCCAACTTTAATAATCATTCCCACATGACACAGTGTTTTTAAACTTAAAAGTTGTCACAGCCACTATGTAAATTATTGTGTCACAAATCATGGTCTCCCACTTCTACGAATTTCATAAAAGCAATGTCCACCTTTTCAGTTTTGAGTATTTTATTATTATCTATACAGGCCTGCATCGTATTTGTTAAGTAGCAACGAGAAGTTGAAAACATATTCATCATCATTAAATATTTAGACAAAATTTCCGGATTTATGATGAAAAAGTTTTGGCAGGCCTGATCTTTTGCATTTCATATTCATGGTTAGATGTCAATGAGGTTATAGATGAATCCGTTCCAACCCCCAGCAGAACATGGGTTTTTGAATTGCACGTTTTAAGCAAATCGATCTCCTGTTGACAGAACTTCCTTATGATATTTGGCTGAGGGCTTTATAAATTGCTCGGATAAAGCAGTTGCGAGGACCTGGGTTAGAATATAGTATTTCAACTCAGCGAGGACTAAGATTCAAATGCAGACGTTATAACTAGTGAAACTAGCGTATAGGCTCTCGGGTTCTTAAACAGCGCATCACGTCTGTGACATCGTCTGTCATTTGAAACGGACCTCTTATTCCACTTTTATATTATTTAATTTCGCGGGGATCAAGTTTCGTGCAAAGACATAAGTGACTTTTTCGAGAGGGCTTAAATTCGCCCACTTGTATTATTCTCATAAGACTAGATATTCAATGGTTTTATTTTGCTAGGGTTTGATTTCGCGAATTTACCCTAGCGCGAAATACGCGAAAATTAAACCTCCGCGAAATAAAATGACACCAAAATATTTAAATCATATTTTCGTTTACATTGGTGGATATTGTATACGGTATAAGATAACGGCTTTGATAATCGCATAATTTTGAAACCAAACTGTTTTCAATTTAGTTCTTCATTTTATTAAAATTCCAAGATATTTGGAAAGATGGATATAATCCTGAAGCATTTTATTTTATACTGTTTGCTATAAAGAGATGTATATAGATGATATTTATTTGTTTCAGTTAAATATCGATGTTATTTTACTAGTTAAATAAATAAAATATTGCGGAGTCTCACTTTAATCATCGTCCGAGAAAAGATCGCTGAAAATGCTTAAAGGCACTGATAATTGGGGCTACATTTTATTACAAGGCAAACTCCAAATGACGGAACCTCAAAATAACGGACGGATAAGGTTACTGCTTTATGCTGCCATGAAATTTTGGGAAACATAAAACCAACATTTTTTTACTCTTTAAAGTACATAATTATTTTATTATTTTATTTTACATGTAAAAGAATAGAATTTATTAAATTCTCATGAAGAAGAACATATATTTCACTATTGAAAGCAATTCCCATTCAAATTTAAATTCAGAACATTTTGATGAAAACTCGTGTAGCGAGACCTCAATAGAATGTGGTAAGAGTCTGTTTGTTAAACACTGAGACAAAAATTGATATTTTGTTTTACAGGATGTAGATAAATATTACACATATACACGAAGCCAATCAAATTATTACAAATTTTAGTTTGATGAAAGTCTATGTAAACTAAAAAAACATGCAGCCAAGAAATTTATCAAAGTTAAAGCGATGATTTTTTAAACTTCTTGCCCATGACTTGTTTGCATCAGCTAAGAATAGGCCTTACAATGACGTTAATCTTGCTATCTTGACATTGCTGTAGTTTTAAGAATAACAAACCAAAAAACATTTTGATGCAAAAACAATAAGTTTGGTTAAATCTTTGTTAACAAGAATATGGCCAACTGACAACTTGAAAAAGACACAAACAATAAAAATAACAGAGTACCCCCAGGCTCCATGCCTTTATCAAGGTGAGTGTCTCAATCTACTTAAATTGTTGAATGGTGTTATATTACTTGAAAGTAGAAGTTGGTTAAGGTTGGTTCTAGTGTTCAGCAATCACACATCTTTCCGGCAAATGTTTCTACAGAGCAAATCAGCGGCTGTAAAGGAACTCATAACCACGGTGATACTATGCAGAGTTTCATGCAAAATCATTCAAATAAATAAGGACTGTTTAATGGCACTGTTCAGAAAGCGGACATATACACACTGACCGACGATAAAATATATTTTTAAATCTTACATGGTCAAGTAAAAGTTATCAGTAGAACTCTTGACTGGCGTATTTCTGTTCTATCTTGGTCCAACACTGTTCAGTAAATTCTGGATCTGAGTCCATTACAAGTTCACAGAACTTCCTAATCTTCATCACTATGACATTCTGTTCCCTTTGGAATTTGTTCTCAAACTTACTTTTATTTTTTATTTTTTTCATTCCTATCGATTTTTTAAGATTGTTAAACAGTTCACACTGTTTTCTCACGAAGATATCAAATATATTCTCCCCGGCTTTTGTAACCATTCGTATGTCTACCTTACAATCCTTCACCAAGATATTGATCATTGGGATATTAGACGCGTCGCATGCTACGTGCAGTGGTGTTTCTCCTTTTTTGTTTTGGACATTAATGTCCGAGAGGGGCAAAAGCAAGCTGGCAACTTTATTGCGACGATTTCTGATTGCAGCATGAAGTGGCGTATTGCCTTTCTTTTCTGCAATCTTAACGTCAGACACGGTTAGAAGCTTTCGTATAATTTTCATACTGTCACTGCAGGTCCATTCATCTTCCGACTCGTCTGCCTTGAGTACAGCGCAATATATCGGAGTCCTTCCGAAACAGTCTTTACAGTTTGGATATATATTGTGTCTTACGAGTACATCAATCATATCCGCATTGTCATATCCCTTGCAAAGGTTTTCTTGCCAGACGGCGATGTGAAACAAATCCATCCCCTTGATGCAAGACTTGGCACCATATGACGTTATTCTTAGGGAAGCTTGGCTTTTATCATGTTCCAAAAGCGCATCTACGGCTCCATAATTTTGTCGAATAGCAGCACAATGTATAGGATAGTGACCTCTATTGTCTTTGCAGTATACATTTGCTCCGTGTTTCAGAAATAACGACATGGCACTTTTCGCTTCCTGCTCATCCTTCCATTCAACATCTGCAACCAAATGCAATGGTGTGCGTTTGAATTTCACGGTTGTGTAGTTGACATTCGCGCCGTTTTCTAATAGCACTTTACAAACGTTAACATGTTTGTATAAAATTGCCTTTTCTAACGCGTTTCTCCCGGACAGATTTGTATAGTTCACATCAACGCCGTGTTTAATAAGACATTCCGCCGACAAATGACACCCTTTTCTTGCTGCCGCTATAAGAGGACTGTTTTTATTCCTTATGTTAGAAGGCTCTGTGTAGTGTTCTCCTCGATTTTCCAAAAGAAGATCCAACACTCTAACTTTCTGCCTCTCGGCTGCAATGAACAAAGCATCCTCAGTTACAACGGCGCCGTTCTTAAGCAAATGTTCTGTAGCAATTGAAGCGCCTACGTGAGCAGCTAGCAAAAGCGATATCGCAAGGAACTGGTTAGCTTCGTGGGAGCGAGGATCAAATAAATGTTTTAGATATATTCTTAACATCATTGTACAGCGGTTTAGTATCATTCTTGAGGGAAACAACACCTCATAGTCGGTATCTTCTAAATAAATACCGTAATAGCCAAACTGTCCTCTGAATTTCACGGCTGTCTTACGCATAAACTCTTTCCCCTCGGTCGTTTTTATAAGCAACTCAACAAAATTCTCGTTTTTGAAAGCATCATGTTGCCATATTGAGACGTCTATAAGATCTTCACCAAGGGACAACGGTTCATCACGCACTGACCTAGATATTGACAATATGCGAAGACCGAAATAACCAACATCTTCGTCTTTTTGCATTTCGTCTTGTGTCATCATTTCAATTTTAAGCGGTGTCCATTTTTCCAAAGAGGTATCATCCGTTGCGTTTGAAAAATCTTTCGTAGTGTCGTCTGAACTGTACACAACACTTTTATTTTCTACAGTGACATCTTTCGTATTTTCTTTGTCTGTTGTTGAAATCGATACACCGTCCGTTGTTTGCGGTTTACCGGGTTCCGCCAGTTGAATAAATTTCAGGAGAACGCTCCAAAGTTTTGGATATAGGTAGCCTTGCACAAAGACATGTAGCCCATCGTTCTTTCGCTTATCAGTTGTGACGTACCGAAGTAAGAACTCTTTACTTGCATATTCGAGAACTGCTTCCGAATTCTCTTGGCCAGCTACGAGCCCTACCATATCTTTGACTACGTTGTGGCAAAATGAGTACGCACCTCTTCTGGAATCAAACTTCAAATATCCCCCTTCATGGTACTTCAAAGACCTTCTTATCAAACGCAGAAGTTTGTCCTTGAGCTTGAATCCAAATTTCCTCGCAATAATGCCCAGACTTGAAACTTCAAAATTCTCAAGTTCCTGGTTGTATAGTGCCTGGTCAACTTTTGCCCACACTAACACTAATGCCAGTTTCTTTTCTTCGTTTAGAAATATATCTTCAACACACTTTTTAAAAAACACTAATGGTTTTTCAAAGAATGTTGGTCCAATTTGCAAAATATGTGGATTGTTTACAAATAATGTTACTGTCTCGGGAAAGCCGATCATGGCTTTGAAAGATGTCCATTTACCTTGACGAAGGTATTCGCTTAACTCTCCGTTTCTTCCTATATGCATAGGGTAGTCATGATGCAAACGTCTAAATGACCGGACGTACTTCTCGTCACATAATTTTGATAAATATTTTATACAATTTTCATCGTCTTTATCGTCGAAAAACATTTTCGAATATTGTTTGAACCTTTCATCGTAATTGAAATCAAGATTAGTGTGTTTCAAATGAGTTTCCAAAATATGGATTCTTTCAGCTTTAGTCAGGTCAGCAGAAGCCAGAAGTTGGATATTTTCTTCTTGAAATAAAGCTATTCGTCGTATTTTTTCTTTTGCTTCTTCTAATATATAGTGCCTACACGTTATAATGACAAAAACTCTCTTTGAACGAACTGCTTTCTCCATATCAGGAAAGTATTTTGTCCACTCTTTCAACAGATTCTCGTCTAGCGCTCCGCCTCCAAATATGTCATCAATGAATAAGGTAAGAACTTGCTCCCAACTCAAGTCTACTAGTTTCCAGTCTGATGGTTCTCTTAACTTAAGACACATTTCAGGATTTGTCATTTCGTTGATAATCTGTATTGCCATAGAAGTCTTACCTTCACCTGGCATTCCAGTAAGGATAACACAGCGATTTTCTTCCAGCTTCTTCTTTGCTGAGTTGTAGGCACTCGTGTACACGTAGACCTGATTTCTGAAATCATATTCCAAGTGCAGGTGCGTCATTGCTGAAAAAACACCAGGTCTCGAATCCAAAAGACAAATAATAATCATACGTCTTAACTTAAGTTTAGGTAGACAATGTATTAATAATTATATGCGATCAATTATATTATATACATTATAAGTTTCTAATACTGTATAGCGCTAAATATTGGTGGTGTCAAAGTTTGGCGTTTTTTTAAGTGTTCTAAATTTGCGGGGTCATAAATTGGCACAAACAAAAAAGACCGCCAAATAAAACACTTAATGAAAAATGGCAGGTCTAAAATTGGCGTTAACACAGATCGTCAAAATAAAACATTTACATTCAATATTCAACACCACATTATTATAATATCAGTGTGAAAATTTCATCACAGCTACGTAATAATAGCCAAAATTAAATCCCCGCCAAAATTAAACTCCCGCCAAAATAATTATACAGTAATTAAGTAATAATAATAGTCAAAACTGATTAAGAGAAATCAGTCTTCCATGCAGATAAATAATAGTAAACTAAATTAAAACGAAGGAAACGGGAATTTCGAAGGCAATCGAACACTACCAGTATGAAAGAGTTGGCTGAGTCTTTTTGCGGATTGCACATTACTGCCTATGAAGCCGAACTCCAGGTTGTGCACCAGTCAATATTTACACAAGTACAGTTGATATATTTAAACATCTCCAACATAATTACCCATAATTACCATCCCATGCTTTGTAAGAATTACAATACTAGTATGTAGTGTTTACATGTGATAAAATCGAGTTGAGCTCATATTTGGACCAGACGACATTTTGTATGACCTTTATCATCGTGAAAAGGCTTGACCTATACTTAACTCACCGTTAAAGCGATTCTAAACACTAGACCATTTTTTCACAAAACATCGGCTACTGTTAGAGTTATTTTGATGTTTTAGCAATGAACGAACAAAATATCATTAAAGACTTATCTTGTATGCATAGTGATTTTAATTAATACTTACATTTTAAACTCTTCAACTCCACAGATTCCTTTCGCAGTGACAAGTCTTTTACTTTTGCTTCTATAGTGTCGCATTTTGCTTTGTTTTCACTGATCTGTTCAGTGTTAGTTTTCACATCTTGTTGTAACACGGACAGCTGTTCCGAATGGTCCTGTAAGGTATCTTCTATTGTTGATAGTCTTTCTTCCTCCATCTGTTCCATTTCTTCCATCGTTTTCCGCAACACGGCTTCCTTTACAGGATCTATGCATCCTTCTTTCAAATTGTCAATCTCTTGTTGTAAATTTGCAATACCTGCGCCTAGCCGAATAATGATCTAAACAAAGAAAGTATTGTCAATTTAGGATCTGAAATGAGTGGGTATGTAGATTATACTAAAGAGTAAACGAGCTCTGAAAAATTGTTAATAAACGAGTCTTTGGTGAGTTAAATAATAAATTGACTGTGTGTGTTTGATATTTTTGTATAAAAAGACAATGAGTGTATCATATCATATTCTTTTTATCAAATACAGTAAAACCCCTCATTACGGACACTCGATATTATGGGCACCCCGGTATTATGGGGAATTTTAAAAAAAACAACAGAAATGTTCTCTTCTTCTTGATTTTAACCCATACTTAAGGACAACCCGCTATTAAGGACACTTTTCCTCAGTCCCTTAGGTGTCTGTAATAGAGGGGTTTCACTGTACTTCGAAAATAGAGAAACTTTGATCAACGAAACCTTGGTAGGGTAAGATCCTTCTTACAGCCAATATACAGATTTAAAAAATACGGTTGTAGTGAAAAAATCGGTAATAAAACAATTATTTCTTAACCAGTGTTTCATGTTTATTAAATTGAAGAAACAAAGAAAATAGTAATCCCTCCATGTTATTTGTTAATCTGCAGATTCAAAAAGAAATGCTATCATCATATTTACATTACTCTACATACTTGGGGATAAACCCATCTACAGTCGATAGCTTTGCTTCCCTCTTTATCACGTTTATTTGTTCCTGTCCTTCCATTTGTGCTGTTGGAATCCAGGTGCTCTGTTCTCGGTAAGGTCATTGAGCAACCAACCTATTGCCTGACGCCACTATAAGCCGCTTGTGTTTAGTTCATAGGCCTGTTTTAGCTTATTTACCTAGACAGCTTGTGCTTGTCTGTTCATATAAGAACCTGTTGAGGGCAAGTAGGGGGTTTTGGTGGCAGAACCTGGTTTTTCTCACTTACTAGACAGAAAAATCTCTATTTTTAGCCGTGTGAGATATCCTTATCTCGCATGGCCTTATCTAACACTCCGCGTGCTCGCGTACTTTCGTATTATTGCGCACCGTATTAATTGAGCACATTCATTATTGATTTAGACTACGTCATGATGCTTATTACTACGTCATTTAAGTTTATTATGTGACGTAATTAAACGAATGTTTACTTTTTCAAACAGAGCAAGCTGTTTATTTTGTTTTATGAGAATTTATTTCAAAAATCATTTGCAAAGGATACACTCGGACATTGCTTAATTCTCAACGCTGGAACTTTGAAGTGTTTATCGTGGTATGAGTCTGAAAATGCTATTTTTTTTAGAGTGTTTCATTCTTATACCGCTGTTGCGAGCTTCGTTCAACATCAGGATCTATGAAGAAAGTGAATGGAAAATAAAATAGGAAATATACTGCTGTTTAATCGGGTTATTTCAACTGGTATGTACAATTCAGTTTTTTTTGAATTTTGAATTGTGACGAAATCACGGATAACCTTCGAAATCGCAGATCCGTTATCCGTTTTCAATGGATGAACCAGCTTTTTTCGTGCAATGAAACAACGATTCTTTTCCTTTCTTTAATTTGTAACGATATTGTTGAAGGCGTATACCGGTGGTCACGAAACTCGCGGTACTACTTCCTAAACTACGAATAAAAAATAAAATCGAGACTTACCAAGTATATTGCCTTTATAAACTGCAACTTTTATCCAGTTTCTTCAAAATAACACCTTAGAATTACATGATAATCACTCGAGGATAATTTAATTAGGTCATGAATGTCATACCCTATCAGCCATTTTGAATTCAGGGGAGGTCACTAAGCTCGCGGTAGACTGGTATAAAAACCAATTATTTCATTACCAGGTTAAACACCATAAAATTTTAAAGGTCAAATGGAACTTCAGTTTAAAGTCACTGAAAAAAACAACTTAACTGGAAAATTCAGGAACAATAAAACAAATGTTCTCAAAGATATCTGACATCAGTCATAAACCTATTTGCAACATTCACAGAAAAAACTTGCTCCTCTTCTGATAAATGTAGTTGCACAACAGTGTGTTAAGTGCACCCAGTGGCCACATTTGTCACATTGAGCCCACTTAAGGATCACTAGACCTGGGTACCCTTTCAAATGTGGTGGGAATGAATGTTTGCATTGGCAACAAGGCTCACTTTCATCCTCAGAGGAGAAATCCTCACTTTCAGATTCATCCACTATGATAGGTCCACCTTTGTTTTTGTTTAATCCTGATGTTGATGGCATGGGTTGGCCATGGATTGGGTTTTTATTTGTATTGGATTGCATATGTTTAGACTTCTTAGTATTTGATTTTTCAGATTTCACAGTTTTCACTTGATATTTCTCTTTCTGTACTGCTTTGTCATGATTTTCTTTCAGAATGTTCAAATTTGTTTCTGAGAGGAGATTTCCTACAATTTTTATAGGAGGTACAAACTTTTTCTTTGGTCTTGATTTTACCACTGATGTGATTTTTTTACTTTCAAGGAATTCATGGCCCATTTTTAGGGTAGACTTTTCAGGTGTACCCTGAGTCACAGGTTGAGAGACAGAAGCAGAAGCAGGTAGTTGAGTAGTAGTAACCTCATCAACACTTGGTGTAGTCTCAGGCGGGTATACCTCAGCAGGAGCAGTGTCCGTTTCTACTATTACCTCTGGACAATAGGGATAAATACCTGACTTTTTAAAAGCACTAGCAATGTTTTCAGGTGAAAATGCCTTGGCATATGGCTTTGCTGTAAGCTTTGCAATTTCATAACGTGTTATGTACATTCCTGGGTTTGAATGCATATACAGTTTGCATTCACTGTAGAAAAAATGCTTCATTGGGCCAAATATCCCCACATCAAGAGGTTGTGTAAGATGAGATGAATGTGGAGGTAGTACAAATAGTACTACATCATTCTCTTTAGCCCAGTCTGTTAAAGTTAACGATATGTGTGCTTTGTGCCCATCATACAAAACCAAGGTCTTATTGCCACTTTTTAGATTAACATGTTTTGAAAAATGTTTTGTCATGTAATGTTCAAACAAACCACGGTTGACAAACCCACTCTCTGACATATCACCATCAGATCCATAGGTGCAATCTTGGAGAAGTTCATCCATCCAGCGTTTCCCTGGAAAAACATAAAAGGGGGGCACATGATTGCCAATAGCGTTAGCTGATCCAATAATGGTTACATTTTTAGATTTCTCAGACACAACACTTTGTGGCTTCAGCTGTTTACCACATACAATCTTAGGTGGTCTGTGCTCTGTGGAAAATCCGCTTTCATCAACATTAAAAATATGTTGAGGTTTGTCCAAGAGATCATTCTCAAGCAAAACATGGTGTAATTCATGAAAATAATTTCTGATAGCCTCTGCAGATGCACATTTGGCTCTATTCAATGACAATTTCTGAGGTTTAACAACCTTAAGATCTTCAGGGTATCTTTTCAAGAAAGCTTGAACCCACCCTTTACTTAATGTTGATTTAACATTTGGTTTCTTAAGAGACTTTGCATAGTCAGCTGCAATATGTTGGAGTTGACTGATACCATATCCATAACCAATAGATGCCATGTAGACAACATGTTTGACAAGTAGCTTCTCTTCAGCCTCCGTGAATAATCGTGGTGCCCCTAAAGAACAGTCAATGTCAATATTGTCCCTTGTTCTGTCCCGAAGAGTGCTCTCAGGTACCCTAAACATTCTGGCAGCCCGATAAACTGAGGTGCCACTGAGGCAAGCCTGGTATGCACGCTTCAGGTTTTCTCTGTCATAAGGTTTCTGCCTCCCTGTCACGGTCTTGATTTTTACATTCTGAAAAAGTACTAATCAAATCAATAGTTTAAAGAATTTTTGATGGTCTATAACCTATCTGAAAAAAGTGGTGACTAGCAGTAACACAGTCTAAAACTAATTTCCATAGTGGTGTATAACCTTAGCAGTAACACAGTCTAAAACTAATTTGCATATTGATATCAACAAATTTTGACAGACGACAGAACTATGATGAAGAGATAAAGGAGTAAATAACAGATATCCGAGTGAAATAACTGTTACTTAAGATGAAAATGTAGTAAAGGTAACACTGAAATACAAATACTCACCAAAATCGACGGCATTGTGATGAAAAATATTTCTATTTCTTCTGTGGCAAAACTAGGTCACCATTGTTTTTGTTTACATTGGCTAGGGGGCGCTTATGTAAATACCGCGAGTTTCGAGATACCGCGAGTTTCGTGGCCACGGGTATACATGTTAGGGGTGTTAAACTTTGACAGGTGGCTGATTTACCGTTCCTACTGGAAGTTACGCGAAAGAAATAGTTATCTTAAATTCTTGCGTTTGTTTTAATTTTAAAGAATTTTGTTTGAATCTTTAAGAAGTAAGTGAGAAAAATAATCAATCATTGGTATTCGGCGAAGATCGCGGTATCCCAACCCTCGGGCAATGCTTTCCAGACGGAAACTCGGCACAGCCTCGTTTCCGTCTGGAAAGCATTACCCTCGGGTTGAGATACCACGATCTTCGCCGAATACCAATGATAGATTCTCTTTATCCCCCAGTGGTAAATTCCATTACCACAGTTCCAAGGCCTTTACCTTTCATGATCTCATTTAAGATAACTGAATGTGTTGTTTATTTTGAAATTGCTCAAGACATTTTATAAACCCATGTTCTCTTTACCTCGCTGATTTATGGCAAGAAACTTGACAAATAGAATAAATATTGCAAGCTTTGTTTGATTTAAAAACAACCTTTTCAATTTCGGCCCATTTCTGCTGAAACTCCCGACTCGTAAGTGATACGGATTTCATATGAGCTACCTGAAATTAAAAAAATAGTTTTATTTAATTTCTTGTATGTTCTAGCAGTTTAATAGTTATGAAGCTGATTTTGGATGTACACTGTGCATTAGCCATTGTCATGAAGAAGAGCATAAAAGGATAGCCGAATTGCTTCCTGTGGTCACTGGTTCCTTTTCACAAGATATGCATCTTTTTTGGAAAACTAATGTTCATGTTTGATGTTTCCAGCATACCGCATGAAACACATATATGATTTATGATTTTTTCGTGTATTCAACTGAAGTCTTAAACATTAAAAAAGACAACTGCGCCATTGTTGGGTTTGGCATCGAGTGTGAATGCAGAAGAAATTTTGTTATAAATGCAACGTTTGAACTTTGAAAACAGTTAATATATCAATGTTTAAAAGGTTGATCAGATAACCCCGATAAACGTTATCATTATTGCATGACACCGGAAAACGATTATTTACTGATAACAGTACTGACAATACATGTATATGTGGGGAGATTTATTTACGGCCCCCGCTGACACTGATAGTAAGATGCATAGATCTAGCTCCTTGGTGAAGAGTAATCACCCAAATAAAGATATAATCTTTTAATTTGATTGATTATGACATAGTTCAAATTATTTCAGGTAATAGCACTAATGTAAAATTCACAGAAGTGAGACGGTTTATTCATGACGAAAGTTCAAATAGAATTTAATCTGATCCCAGAGGCTAGAAATGCCATCGGATTCTGTAGTTCGTGATACTGACCATATTTGTACCTTAAAACCAATTATTATAGGTACATGTTCTAGCTGTTACTATTCACAAAACAAACTTATTAACATTGGTAATGGAAATAAAATTAAAATAAAAAACAGTTTTACAAAACAATTTAAAATTTTATATATTTTTTAATTTGTTAGACCTCCCAGCAGGTGTATCTAAGACAGACCTCCCAGTGGGAGAATCTAAGACTACAGACCTCCCAGTAATCTTATTCTACAGACCTCCCAGTGGGAGTATCTCAGATTACAGGCCTCCAGTGAATGTATCCTAGACTGCAGACCCCCAAATTGGAGTATCTTAGACTACAAACCTTCTTGTGAAAGTATCTTAGACTATAAACCTCCGAGTGGGTGAATCATAGACTACAGACCTCCTTTTATGTGTATCTTTGACTAGTTTTTGTATCTTAGACTAAAGACCTCTCAGTGGTTGTATCTTAACCTACAGACCTTTCAGTGGGTCTTAGACTGCAGGCCTCCCAGTGGATGTCTCTTATACTGCAGACCTCCAAATGGGAGTATCTTTGACTACAGACTTTCTAGTGGGTGTATCTTAAACTACAAACACCCTGTGGGTGAATCTTAGACAACCGACCTCCTATTGGGTGTATCTTAGACTACAAACCTCCCAGTGGGTGAATCTTAGACCACAGACCTCCTATTGGATGTATCTTAGACAACATACATCTCACTGAAAGTATCTTAGACTACGAACCTCCCAGTGGGTGAATCTTAGACTGCAGACCTTCTATTGGGTGTATCTTTAGACAATAATCTCCCAGAGGGTGTATCTTAGACTAAAACCTCATAGTTGGTGTATCTTAAATCACAAACATCCCAGTGGGTGTATCTGATACAAGACACCTCCCAGTGCCTGAATCTTACTCCAATGTGTTTATCTTAGACTACAGACCTCCCAGAGATGGAATCAAAGACAACAGACCTCCCAGCGGGTCTATCTTAGACTACAGACCTCCACGTGGGTGTATCTTAGACTAGACCTCCCAGTTGGAGAATATTAGACTACAGACCTCCCAGTGGGTGTATCTTTTTTAAACTAGAAACCTCCCAGTGGGTTTATCGTAGACTACAGACCTCCCAGTGGGTGTATCTTAAACTACAAACCTTCCAGTGAATGTATCTTAGATTACAGACCTCCCAGTGGGTTTATCGTAGACTAAAAACCTCCTTGTGTTATATCTTTATTACAAACTTCCCATCAGTAAAAAAGATTAAAGATTTTCCAGTGTGTGTAATTTAGACTATATCACCCCAGTTGTTTATCTTTACTATAGACATCCAAGCGGATAAATTTTGGACTACAGACCTACCAGTGAGTGTATCACAGACTACGGACCACCAAGCGGATGTAACTAAGACAACAGACCAGCTAGTGGGCGTATATTAAAATATCAAGAATGTCTACCTCGTTCCGTGAAAGTCGTAATCTCGATATGTCCGCTTCCACAGAGATGTCAAAAGAGGGTGGAACACAGGACCATACGCTCGAGTTTTCGTCTAGACCGCAAATATATCTGTAGAATAAATTGATTACCTGATATCGCCATGCGACGTGCTTTATATTCATAACTGTTGGAATAGCTTTCTTCAGAAAAGTTATTTTAGCAAAACAAATGCACACATCCTCATCAATTCCATCATTCTATGTGACCCGTATGTCAGACATTTAATGTCCTTTTGAATGAAAAAAATCAAATTACACATCAGGGCATTTGCAACAAAACGAAATAAGTTATTCAGATTGCTGACAAGGAAATTTTGTTCTTATCAGTAGTTTGTCATCAGCGTTGTGCATACATTTTCCAACGTCAATATATCATTACAAATGTTATGCTTTTATTCAAATAGATGAATAGGAAATTCGGAAACCCACCGAACACGACAAATAGGAAAATATTGCAGGCTCTCTTTAATTAAGCCTGTTCAAGTGTTATTCAATTTTCTTATTATAAACAATAATTATTAGGTCGAATCTATATTTGAACTCACGTATAAGAATCAAATTCTAACTTAAAACAGATATCTGTAAAACACTACTTTATTCCTAAACTTCTTAACGATTAATAAATATAATATTAAAAAATACGCTGGTAAAAATTTCAGGTCCTCGTGTTAAGTCAACCATAACCATCAGTAGACATACTTCAACAAACAGGACAGCAGCGATATGTCGAATGTTTCCGACTTTACTTGTCCAGTCGTTGGATAGAGGGTCTGCCATTGCGATGAGATATTCGGAACCTTCTTCTTCAGGTCGTTTAGCTTTCTCCAGATTTGTGGATCTTGAAGTTTAGACTGCAGCAAAGCTGGTGGGATTGCTTGATCAAAGCGGTGTCTCAACACAATTGTTCCTCCGTCGATAATCAACGACAATAGCCGGAAACAGTTCGCCTTTTCCTCCGAATTCGAAATGGAACTTCCAGTAGCCATACTTATCTGCGTCTAAACTTTATTAAAGTCCCGCGATGAATATCCATTAACAATTTGTAGTAAATTTGTAGTAAATACGGGATAAATGTTCGTTAAATAAACAATTGCGAATCTAAACATGGCTGCTATCATAACAGGAAGTCCAAGGTCCAAGGGTAAGCCAATTTAAACTTTAAAAACTTCCGCATTTACTAATGTCACAAATATGTTGTCTTTTTAAATATCACCAAAATCAGGAATGTAAGTTTCAAGATTCCTGCCGAAATCAAAGTAAAACTCATATTTCTTAACAATACCGTATTGTTTTACATCACTTTCAATGGTATCGATTTCAACATTTGTATGAATATTCAAAATACAAGTACGAAATCGATCGGGCGCATTCTTTATGTTGTCTTTTAGGAAAACGTACCTAAAAGTGGTTGTGTCTATTTTCAGCATGTATCGATAGAGCCTTAGGTTCTAGATCAATTGATTGCAAGTTCGAATCCCACTACAGATGAGATTATTGAGATACCTCAGTAATGTCACCAGACCCAATTAATTAATAATGGTTTGACTCCACCCATGATTAAAACATGTTAAACAATCGAGTTTATTTAATTTTTTAAAGTTTCTCCTCGAATAAATATGTTAACAGATTTATACCGCAGTCATGATATCCCTGCAGCTCGCTGTCAAGAAATTGACATATTCCAATTTATTAAACACGAACACAGTTCGAGTATCAGTATTATGCGAATATCCAAGTCGTTTTCTAGTATGGTCTTCAATATGTACACATATAAATGACGATATGGCGCAACGGTGATAAGAGGTCCGTTTCAAATGACAGACAAACTGCGCATTATGCCATTGTGCATTATGTACGCACGTGACGTGTTCACTCTAAAACCCGAGGGCCTATCTGCTAGTTTCACTAGCAATAACGTCTGCATTTGAAGATTAGTCCTCGCAATTTTTTTTGTAAGATGTTCATTAGTGACTTCGGGTTTTGCTGTTAGCGGGGTGCACCTCTAAACAAAACCAACAATTACATCTTTGAATAACTTCATATATACACTTGAGATTGTTCCCAAATAAGCACCTCGCTACTTTATTCTAAAATAGTGTATTCTGATTGTATTCATACTTCTCTGATAATGACATTTAAATTAACCTGGACAATAACATGAATATTAAAGGGGCGCGCGACCGGTTGTGTTTATTTTAAAGTCCTTACAAGTAAGATCTGTAAGGGGTTTTTTTTCACATGAAAAGGCGTAGTATAATAACCAGGTAAAAACAAGGTTTTAGAGATAGAACGGACAAGTCTGTTTGCTTAATATATATACTCAACAACAATAAAAAGTATCCACTTTCCTACGTGTATTTTTGTAAAATTAGAAAATGTAAAATCGAAATTCTTTCTTTGAACAAATTTACATTTCTGTATCATTGCAAAGAAATAAAATGCTCTTGCAAATCTGCAGTAACAACTTAGTTATCTTTCCATTTGTTATAATAGGGGTTTCAGTAAGATTTCAGTGATTCCTAAACAATATTCACATTTCTTAGAATAAAATCAATTTCTCCAGTTCTTGTGGTCGATAAAATCACAAAATATTCATAAGTAAAACAACTAGTCCTCGACAAACACTACTGAAAATTCCAAACATTTGCAATTACCTCCCTTTAAATAAAAAAATCTAGTGTTTATAAATCCTTTATCGGTTGCTATTCGATAAACAGTTTCCCAAATCTCATTGTGGAAAATTATATTAATGAGGAATTTAACTTAATAACAAATTAAATTAACCTATTAAATACCATTCCAAGCGCTCCTGTTTAAATGAAAATATGATAATGAGAAAACAAGCATAACAAAAGGGCCATGATGGCCCTAAATCGCTCACCTGAGTTCAAAAGTACTCTCAGTTTTTAATAGGTTTCCAGTAAGAAGATTTTTAAAGATTGCCTTTTTTACATATTAAGGGCCCTCAGGGCGGGGCCAATTTTGACCCCAGGGCCAACATTTAAACAGTGCTGGTAAAGGGTCTCTTCACAATACTCAACACCAAATATCCAAGGTCTGGTCGCATTAGTTTCGGAGAAAAATGATTATTTATGTTTTCCTATATAAATCAATGTAAACTAAGAGAACCCTGGGGCGTGGCCAATTTTGGCCCAGGGAACATAATTTGAACAAACTTGGTAGATATCTACCAGACAATGCTACATACCAAATATCTAAGCTTAAGGCATTGAGGTTTCTAGTAAGAAGATTTTAAAAAATTGCCTTTTTTTACATATTAAGGGCCCCCGGGGCGGGGCCAATATTGACCCCAGGGCCAACATTTAAACAATGTTGGTAAAGGGTCTCTTCACAATACTCAATACCAAATATCTAAGGTCTAGTTCTATTAGTTTCGGAGAAAAATGATTTTTCATGTTTTCCTATATAAATCAATGTAAACTATTAGTAAGAGAACCCTGGGGCGTGGCCAATTTTGGCCCAGGGGACATAATTTGAACAAACTTGGTAGACATCCAATAGACGATGCTACATACCGAATATCTAAGCTTAAGGCATTGAGGTTTCCAGCAAGAAGATTTTTAAAAATTGCCTTTTTCACATATTGAGGGCCCCCAGGACGGGGCTAATTTTGACCCCAGGGCCAACATTTAAACAATGTTGGTAAAGGGTCTCTTCACAATACTCAAAACCAAATATCTTCTTGATAATTTAAATTTATTTACAGTATGGTATCGTTACCTTTCGCGGGGATTGAATTTTAAGCAGAAAACATAAATGACATTCATGTGCAATTCGCTTGGTTGTATAGTTCTCAAAAAATTAGATGTTCAGTAATTTAATTTTAATGGACTTTGATTTTGCGTACTTCTGCAAAATTATCTCGTGTCTGACTAATATTGTAAAATATTTAATAATAAATTAAATGGTAAGATTGTAAAACGTGTAAGACGTGCTATTCTACAAAACTGATATCTAATAAATTTCTGCCGAGTCCAGACACAAAATGGGACGATATATAAGCGGTTCGTGTTAATCCTCCAAAGGGTGATTGAAAATCATGCAATACTATAATTTGCTATCGTCGCTATAGTTAGCTTTAGTCTGCTATAGTTTGCAATAGTTTGTCATAGTTTGCTATATTCTGCTAAAGTCTGCTCTAGTCTGAGCTATAGTCTGCTATAGTTTGCTATAGTTTGCGGTACAAATTGTACTTATTCGGTCTATGAAACAAACATCAAACCTCAAAAGATCCTATGAACACCTCAGAAGGCTGGCACTGGCTGTTAATCTGCTGTGTATCTTGTACATTTCTGTTATTCATATCCAGAATGATCGTCAAAGGCACACCTTGCATCGGATTTCGTGAAGCATGCTCTGTATCTTGTACCGCACATGTGTTCAGTTTACTCCTGGCTTTATTATTTGTATTACACATCCAACAGTTCACATAAGCGTACGTTTCTATATTCACATGATAAAGGAATCTAAAATTGCATTGAATTCCGAGCAACGATCCCAAGAAGTATCCCTTGTTTCCGCCATTTTCGTCGTGTTACATGTTCTCACAACATGTGGCTCACACTTTGCAACTTTCTGACCGAAGCCTTCCGGTGGAAGAAAATACAGCATGCAGTCGGAATCGAAATCAGTACTTTTACCATGAACAAGTGTTTCAATTTCATCAAATTAGTCACTCTCCGGTTTTCTGTCACATCTAACGACTTTCTGCCATTTCACCCCGTCTGTAATTTTGTTACATTCTGCACATTGTGGAGTGATATAAGTGAATCCAGTACTGGGTGTCACGTGCCCTTTTTAGTAAGATTTTTCTAAGCAGTCAACAAAGAGTTATAGGTTTATTATCTAGACCACGGTTTGTAACATGTTTTCTAAAAAGGATAAAAAAATGTAACGCTAATTAATTTTCCGGATTGGCAATGGGGGCCTACCGATATATAAAGTTACCTCCCATTAAGACGCGTTTGAGATTGGCGTCCCTTGATTTTTATGTCTTTAAGTGCTTTTGAAGTTTAAATGCATTGTCAAAATAACAAATAAAAAGTGGAACAGGCATATCAGGAAAAGCCATCATAGTTTTTTTAAATTTTAAGTGTAACTAAATTAAATGCATTTTTACTTATTAACAAAACCTTAGCCTTTACAAAATTCTTTTTTTGACTGGCATGATAAGTTGTAGCTTTAAACATTCCCATCGATGTGTTTAGCCGATCACTGTGAAGTTTTCACATTATGCTAATTAAGTTAAGGGCCTCCTGTTTTATTGCCATGTTACAAACTATAATCAGCAAGGCACAAGGCTGGAGATGTGATAAAGAACCTCTAGAAGATAAAAGGCTAAAGATATGCTGTTTTATGGTATAAGGGTTGTTTTAAGGTACTGACTAGGGATATGCTTAATTTCAAACAGGATAATTGTTAGAATAACATATCATACATTATCCGTCTAATTATTCATGTTTTTAAAAATGACAATAAGTATTTTAGTCATAGTAATCTTGGGTATATTAAAAAGTTAATGTCCGATCTCGAGATGTTAAGATATATTCAGTCCACATTAGGTTAAAACTGTAAATTACAATGCTGAAGGACAGTGTCCAAAATAAATGAACAGTAAAAATCTAAAATAATAACATTGAAGAGATATACGCGTGTTCTTCGATATGTAATTTGTATTGTACGTATATCAAAAGCATCAGGCTCAAATAGTCAAATCAACACTACATCCCTTCAAAAGATACATTGCGGTTTGAAATACTTTTTTTAAAAATATTCTCTGAATTCCTTTCATTATGCGTCGAGGAACGCTGATTTAGGTATACAACTGACTGATGGCAGAGCAAATGGTCCGTCGGGACTTGTATCGACGACCGGATAAAAACACTTTTTTGGGGGGAAGAGGGGGGGGGGGGTAATGGAAAGGTCGCACGGGATAGGTCTGGGGAGTATGGTGGGTGTGGCAGGACTGCGATCTCCGACCTCAAAACATGCTTCATAAACTCAGATGTATGTGATGGGGAATTATCACGAAGTAGACGAACATGCCTAATCCTGACACATGGAGTCGTTTCTGATATTTCTTGAGCTTCTTTTAGTAAAACATCTAAGTAATAGCGGCCTGTAACATTTTTGCCCATCAGCACCGCAAATTGTACGGCAATGCCATCACAAAAGAAGAATATGCAATAGAAGATCTTCTTTGTACTCATGGTCCTTTGGCAACTACAGGACTATTACCATCGTTGGTTTCAAATTTTTCTGACTAGTTCAGAAAAGTGAACCAATGTTTCATCACAGTTACAATAATTGCAAATTGTCTTTGATTGAAGTTGTGAAACACTTTGATCAATTTCTTAGCTGTTCTTACAAGTACCATATTTTGGTCAAATGTCAATATTGGGGATCCATCTTGCAAAATTAGGTTTAACTTAAAAAACGCTTTAAAATGAAATGCTCCTGCGATATCGATATGCCAACAACTTTGGTAATATCCCGAATAGTGTACCTTACACCACTTTTAATTATTTCCATGATTTTTGAGACATTTGTCTGGCCTGTAACACTCACGTTTTGCTGAAAAATTGAATAATGCTTGTCAGGCATGTGGTACAGCCGATTTACATCTGAAAGCAAAAAGTAACCATAGGAAAGTTAAAAAAAAAGAAATTAACCTAACAAAACGAAAAGAAATACGTAATGATCCAATGCTTCCAACTTCTTTAGAACATTTACAATTTTTTATACGTCCGTCCCCTTTCTAAATTGATAAAATTTGAGAAAGTTCACTCATCATAGTGTTATTGTTCAATTTGGTTGTTCGTATATGTTCAAAGTGGTATAAGAAAGAACTTCTTTTGAGAAAAAGAGATGTTTTCCTTTTTGAAAAAAAAGCTTCAATGTCACTTACCTAGTTAAGAGTGGTTAACATTTGGAAAATACCATTGGACGACATTAGCGTTTATATATAATAAAATGAACCGATAGGAAGGGCGAATCACATTACAACAATAAATCGAGACGTTTGCTAATGTAATTAAGATACAAAATATTTCCGTTTCATACGAGGGTAATGTGTATCCAGGATTACAACAATAAATCGAGATGTTTGCTGATGTAATTAAGATACAAAATGTTTCCGTTTCATACGAGGGAAGTGTGTATCCATGGGTTACAACAATAAATCGAGACGTTTGCTAATGTAATTAAGATACAAAATGTTTCCGTTTCATACGAGGGTAGTGTGTATCCATGGGTATCCTATTGATTTGTTTTTACAGATTGTTTAAGCATTTAAGACAAAACATTCCACAGGACCCAATCAGTTGATTAAATATATAACAATTGAAAATAATTATAATAGATTTAAAAGAACCCATAGAAAACATTTAGATCAGATAAAGGGATCAAATCAAGAGCAAAACAAAAGCTCCTATAATGATAGGAACATAAACAGTAATCATTTGGCAATGATTTTCGTAGGTTCCCATTTCTTCAAGAAATTCGTCGACACAGATTCGGACCGTCCATATCTTTACTGTTGAATTGGCGGCCTCTGTTTCTATCTGTACGCTCCGGAAGTCTGCATCATAAATCGTCTTGTTTGTAACATTGAAGTAGACTGTCACAAAAGAGAAAGTAAATTCATCAGGAAGCAAATCAACCTGCTGACAAAAAAAACAATTTTGTCAGGAAAATACCAGAGCTGAATTCTGTAGGTTCAAAGGGATATAAAGGGAAAAGAAGACCCCGTCCTTGTACCGGATGGTCTTCAGTCGCATAATACCAATCGTAGCTAGAAATCAAAACTCCGTCGTCGGTTTGTTTCCTGGACTTAATTGTGTCTAATTCACAGTAATTTGTTACTTCATTTAACGTAACCTTTAACTGGAATTTGTCTTCTCCGTGTTTTAGGAACCACGTCTCGCGTAGAGCCAGACTTACAGATTTCTGTAAATACAACGGATCTACAGAATAGATGTGATAAGTGATTCTAGCAATTAATTGTCTGACTGATGTTCGATTTTCGCTAGTATGAATGGCCGGTAGAACAAACCAGTTCTGTAAAACTCCTCTCCGTAGCCACGGTGCAAGTCTATTTCTTAATAAACTGGTTGGCATATCGTCAAAGAAGGTCCTCGGAATAGCATCAGCAGTGGCAGGTGTCAGTTTAAACATGACGGAAAACGGGCCCCCATACCACTCTTTGCTGTAGTAACCACACTGACCCTCAAAGAGTATCTGTCCAAACGGACATCGTTTTATCCTGCAGGACCTCTACAAAGATAATAGAGAAAGCTTTTTAAAAAGCGTACGCATTAACACAATATGTGTCGAGAAAGTGAGTTAACAAAGGCTAGGCGCTGTCGCCGTGCGGCACGGGTTCGATTACCTGTATTGGCAATATCATTCTACTCTTATCTGTTATGACACTTAATACACTAAATGTATTTTGTGTTGTTTTTAGTTATAAACGGAAACAAGTTAATAACGTCATATCTGATTGTTGTAACAAACTATTTGTTTAGAACAATTAACACCAGAGTTCTCTTGTTGTCACTTCTCTTCTTTCGTTAAAGTAAGTGTTTATTAAATGAAAAGTTAAGATCAATAAACTCCGTTAAAGTTAGCAAGTGTAAAGTGAATTTGAAACCTTCGGCACCTTCCGTTAAAGTATTAAACGTTCAGTGACGTTTTTAACAATTTAGAACTCGCGTCGTTTCGCTTCTTTCCGTTAAAGTTAAGCGTTTATTAAGTGAAGTGAAAACAATTTAGAACTCTCGGTCACTTTGCTTAAAATAAGTGTTTATTCAGTTAAGTTTTTAACAATTTAGAAAGTAAAGTAAATGTTTGCTAAAAGAAGATTTTAACAATATAGAACTCTCGGTCGATTCGCTACTCTGCGTTAAAGTAAATGTTTGCTAAAAGAAGATTTTAACAATTTAGAACTCTCGGTCAATTCGCTACTCTGCGTTAAAGTAAATGTTTGCTAAAAGAAGATTTTAACAATTTAGAACTCTCGGTCACTGTGCTACTTTGCGTTAAAGTAAATGTTTGCTAAAACATTGTAAAAGAAGATTTTAACAATTTAGAACTCTCGATCACTTTGCAACTTCCCGTTAAATAGTTGTATATATAAGTGGTTATAACAATTAAGAAACCTAATAGGAAAGGAGCAAAACAGTAGCTGACCTGAGTATTTTTACGATGTCACCTTAAACTATCAAAGCCTAAAGAAGATTTGATGCTTAACCAAATTTAACTGACTGACAGATGACTGAGAAATGTTTATTAACAGATACAATTTTAATGGTGCTTAAAATTTGAAATTTAGCTCACTGTCTGGATGGAAAAAAGCAAACATTATGTTGTGTTAGTGCTTCTTGATAATTTAAATTTATTTACAGTATGGTATCGTTACCTTTCGCGGGGATTGAATTTTAAGCAGAAAACATAAATGACATTCATGTGCAATTCGCTTGGTTGTATAGTTCTCAAAAAATTAGATGTTCAGTAATTTAATTTTAATGGACTTTGATTTTGCGTACTTCTGCAAAATTATCTCGTGTCTGACTAATATTGTAAAATATTTAATAATAAATTAAATGGTAAGATTGTAAAACGTGTAAGACGTGCTATTCTACAAAACTGATGTCTAATAAATTTCTGCCGAGTCCAGACACAAAATGTGACCATATATAAGCGGTTCGTGTTAATCCTCCAAAGGGTGATTGAAAATCATGCAATACTATAGTTTGCTATCGTCTGCTATAGTTTGCTATAGTCTGCTATAGTTTGCAATAGTTTGTCATAGTTTGCTTTATTCTGCTATAGTTTGCTAAAGTCTGCTCTAGTCTGAGCTATAGTCTGCTATAGTTTGCTATAGTTTGCGGTACAAATTGTACTTATTCGGTCTATAAAACAAACATCAAACCTCAAAAGATCCTCAGAAGGCTGGCACTGGCTGTTAATCTGCTGTGTATCTTGTACTTTTCTGTTATTCATATCCAGAATGATCGTCAAAGACACACCTTGCATAGGATTTCGTGAATCATGCTCTGTATCTTGTACCGCACATGTGTTCAGTTTACTCCTGGCTTTATTATTTGTATTACACATCCAACAGTACACATTAGCGTACGTTTCTATATTCACGTGATAAAGAAATCTAAAAGTTGCATTGAATTCCGAGCAACGATCCCAAGAAATATCCCTTTTTTCCGCCATTTTCGTCGTGTTACATGTTCTCACAACATGTGGCTCACACTTTGTAACTTTCTGACCGAAGCCTTCCGGTGGAATAAAATACAGCATGCAGTCGGAATCGAAATCAGTACTTTTTACCATGAACAAGTGTTTCAATTTCATCAAAGTAGTCACTCTCCGGTTTTCTGTCACATCTAACGACTTTCTGCCATTTCACCCCGTCTGTAATTTTGTTACATTCTGCACATTGTGGAGTGATATAAGTGAATCCAGTACTGGGTGAAAACACCGGATAGAATGTTTGAAGAGGGGTTGTCGTGTTTTCTTCACAACTGATTATATTTTCCGGCTCTTCGGTATCAAAGCACTTGTTAATCATTTTGTAATATTTGAAATTCGGTTTCAGGCTGTTCGGAGCTTCTTGAGAACGACATATCATGTCGTATTTCTCTTCTGTTCGAAATTTATCATAAGCCCAGTGGCAGCAGTTGTCGTAAAGTCCACATGTCTCCGTACATGAACATGAGAGAGCATGAAATGTAGTCTTCTGAAAATGGAAATGCATTTTCGTTGCAAAATGATGTGTATGGACACAATGTGTGGATGTCTTCGGGCGGTGTCCATATCTGATCTGCCACGGAGGTTTGTATCAGTAATAATAAAAACAAACTGTAGGAAGTGGTATTTGATGTTTTCATTTCGATGATATACTCGAGAGCATTTTGAAAAATTAATATTCTGCGTTAATTAGTAGAAATGTTATAAATTTTCAATCCTGCCATTGGTGTTTTCAGTAATAAGAAGTAACCTTAGGGTTGAAATATGCATATTTTAATAGAAATATTCAAAGTTATATCTTTTGTGTCAAACGTAATTTCCATTTCCACATCCGATTCGACTGTTCCTATAAGCGCTTCAAGTTATAACTGATCTTTAAAATACTGAATCGAATGAATCGCTATCCTATTCATCCAATCCCAGCCAATCCCTCTGAGATGTGTGCACGACGATTCAAGACAAACAACTAATTAATTGCAAGCAAACATAATAGATTGCCAATTGTAAAGAGTCCTTTAGAAAATCAATTAGAAAGCACATCCTGTTACTAAGAATTATGTTTTAACTTTTCAATTATTTTATGCGAGTGCTTCTGCAATGTTGAGATTCTATATATACTAGAATTCACTACATATTCCGATACAAGACTTCCTGTAAGGAAATAACAGACATAACCTTAAAATGTCTGGAGCCCGAAGATATCACAACTTTATGCAACAACCTTGAGTCTCGATTTGCGATTGTGTTTATAAACTGTAATTGTTTCTTGCTTTTATTAAGTGTACGGGTCTCTATTCAAACATTTATTACCTGTTCCACCATGACAACACATATTTAAAGGAAAAAAACACCTTGCACATACAGTGGGATCACAATTACAACGTATAATCACTCAAAATGTTATAAATGTTATAAATAGATTGCTGTGAAGCAAGATAATTTAATTTTAACACTTCAAGCTATTGTTGTTCCTGTTCAAAGACAAGTGTAGATTTTGGTGTTCCAATCGGCTATCGTTCTACGCGATCCTTTCCTCTTATAAGCATACATATAGTTTTTAATATCAATCATTCATATTTGATAGCATATTCATATTAAATAAATACGTAAATTGGTAGTACATTTATATTCAGTGTGTAACAGTCCGCAGAGTATATATCCAAAACTTGGATTTTAGTCTACTCCTGTCAATAACAAATTCCAAAAAAAATCTCGAGGGTGACAGTTTTAAAATAAAGTTGTTAAAAAGAGATTAACGAAAAAATGTTGCACTTTGTTAGTTTAACTGTTTTGTTCAAGATGACTTCCTCGGTCAATCAAGGGAAATTTTATTTTATATCTGAAGATGAAATCGAACTGGATCGGCGGATAAACAAAAACGCTTTGACAGAAAGGAAATATCCTGGAACAGTGTTCATGAACTATTTTGATGCCATTAAATCAAGGTATATTATAGCTATCATAATCATTATCATCTGGAACAATCAACATTTGTTCAGAATTTAAATAAAAATGTTGAGTTGGAAATTGAGTTTGATCATAAGTGTGGTTGTGATATTGAGGCCTGGTTTGTTTGATCATAAGAGTGGTTGTGATATTGAGGCCTGGTTTGTTTGATCATAAGAGTGGTTGTGATATTGAGGCCTGGTTTGTTTGATCATAAGAGTGGTTGTGATATTGAGGCCTGGTTTGTTTGATCATAAGAGTGGTTGTGATATTGAGGCCTGGATTGTTTGATCATAAGAGTGGTTGTGATATTGAGGCCCGTTTTGTTTGATCATAAGAGTGGTTGTGATATTGAGGCCCGGTTTGTTTGATCATAAGAGTGGTTGTGATATTGAGGCCTGGTTTGTTTGATCATAAGTGTGGTTGTGATATTGAGGCCTGGTTTGTTTGATCATAAGAGTGGTTGTGATATTGAGGCCTGGTTTGTTTGATCATAAGAGTGGTTGTGATATTGAGGCCTGGATTGTTTGATCATAAGAGTGGTTGTGATATTGAGGCCTGGTTTGTTTGATCATAAGAGTGGTTGTGATATTGAGGCCTGGTTTGTTTGATCATAAGAGTGGTTGTGATATTGAGGCCTGGATTGTTTGATCATAAGAGTGGTTGTGATATTGAGGCCCGTTTTGTTTGATCATAAGAGTGGTTGTGATATTGAGGCCCGGTTTGTTTGATCATAAGAGTGGTTGTGATATTGAGGCCCGGTTTGTTTGATCATAAGAGTGGTTGTGATATTGAGGCCCGGTTTGTTTGATCATAAGAGTGGTTGTGATATTGAGGCCTGGTTTGTTTGATCATAAGAGTGGTTGTGATATTGAGGCCTGGATTGTTTGATCATAAGAGTGGTTGTGATATTGAGGCCTGGATTGTTTGATCATAAGAGTGGTTGTGATATTGAGGCCCGTTTTGTTTGATCATAAGAGTGGTTGTGATATTGAGGCCTGGTTTGTTTGATCATAAGAGTGGTTGTGATATTGAGGCCCGGTTTGTTTGATCATAAGAGTGGTTGTGATATTGAGGCCCGGTTTGTTTGATCATAAGAGTGGTTGTGATATTGAGGCCTGGTTTGTTTGATCATAAGAGTGGTTGTGATATTGAGGCCTGGTTTGTTTGATCATAAGAGTGGTTGTGATATTGAGGCCTGGTTTGTTTGATCATAAGAGTGGTTGTGATATTGAGGCCCGGTTTGTTTGATCATAAGAGAGGTTGTGATATTGAGGCCCGGTTTGTTTGATCATAAGAGTGGTTGTGATATTGAGGCCCGGTTTGTTTGATCATAAGAGTGGTTGTGATATTGAGGCCTGGATTGTTTGATCATAAGAGTGGTTGTGATATTGAGGCCTGGATTGTTTGATCATAAGAGTGGTTGTGATATTGAGGCCTGGATTGTTTGATCATAAGAGTGGTTGTGATATTGAGGCCTGGTTTGTTTGATCATAAGAGTGGTTGTGATATTGAGGCCTGGTTTGTTTGATCATAAGAGTGGTTGTGATATTGAGGCCTGGTTTGTTTGATCATAAGAGTGGTTGTGATATTGAGGCCTGGTTTGTTTGATCATAAGAGTGGTTGTGATATTGAGGCCCGTTTTGTTTGATCATAAGAGTGGTTGTGATATTGAGGCCCGGTTTGTTTGATCATAAGAGTGGTTGTGATATTGAGGCCCGGTTTGTTTGATCATAAGAGTGGTTGTGATATTGAGGCCCGGTTTGTTTGATCATAAGAGTGGTTGTGATATTGAGGCCTGGTTTGTTTGATCATAAGAGTGGTTGTGATATTGAGGCCTGGTTTGTTTGATCATAAGAGTGGTTGTGATATTGAGGCCTGGTTTGTTTGATCATAAGAGTGGTTGTGATATTGAGGCCTGGTTTGTTTGATCATAAGAGTGGTTGTGATATTGAGGCTTGGTTTAAAATTCCAAGTGGCAAATCGTTTACCACAAACCATTGAAATTCGATAAACCCATCGTATTCTAATTTTCGTTTAGTGCTTGTGACGTCAATTTTGAAATTTATCATTTTATGGCTCGCTTTTCATCTCTGTTTTTTTTTTGGCTGTGTGGTGGCTTCTGGATATGCACATTTCACTTTTGTATTCATTGTATTTGGCTGTCTATGCTAGCCTTTGGCCTTGTTTTTTTGACCAAATAATTGTTATAAAAAGCGAGGTTGATTACATTATGCAGGGGGAAATTCAAATTAATTATTAAAAAGTATGGGGTTTTTTTTACCAGACAGGCTTCTTAAAAGTAGGTTGTTGTTTGAGATTACCCGAAACAAATGTGGAAGTGAAAGTTTCTGTCAAACAGACCGATAAGGCTATTTTTAATTTTGATTAAAATTTTATAATCACTGTCTATTGCATCCTGAATCATTCAAATGGTCATGTGAGGTGGTGATTTCTAAATTGTCCCGTGAGATGGTGGTTACTACATGGTCACGTGATGCGGTGGTTACTACATTTGCTACGCTTGCGGAAGTAACCGATTTCAATTTTGAATTGGAATATTTTTTTATCATTATTTAGATACAAATAGGAATATTTCTCTTTTTTCGCAGCATTTTTAAATCAAGTTCAATGACAAAGCATCTTAACTTTGTCTGCTTCATGTTCACTGCAGGGAATCACCTGGTTTTGTTTTGATGCCGCACGGATAATGACGCCCAATGGTTTACGGCACTAAGCATCTAAGTTCATCTTTTTAATTATTGTATTGCACATATCGTTTTATACTTTTCAAGATATAGCATATCGTATACGGCATTTAATTTCTTTTCATTGGTAACTTACTTTCCCCTATGAGCGAATGTTTCTAGTTTACCCCTGTTCACGGACAAACCAGGTGTTGGTAACGTACTTTTTCCTAAGAGCGAATACTTCTAGTTTACCCCTGTTCACGGACAAACCAGGTGTTGGTAACGTACTTTCCCCTAAGAGCGAATATTTCTAGTTTACCCCTGTTCACGGACAAACCAGGTGTTGGTAACGTACTTTTTCCTTAGAGCGAATGTTTCTAGTTTACCCCTGTTCACAGACAAACCAGGTAATGGTAACGTACTTTTCTCTAAGAGCGAATACTTCTAGTTTACCCCTGTTCACGGACAAACCAGGTGTTGGTAAAGTATTTTCCCCTAAGAGCGAATATTTCTAGTTTACCCCTGTTCACGGACAAACCAGGTGTTGGTAACGTACTTTCCCCTAAGAGCGAATGTTTCTAGTTTACCCCTGTTTACGGACAAACCAGGTGTTGGTAACGTACTTTCCTCTAAGAGCGAATACATCTAGTTTACCCCTGTTCACGGACAAACCAGGTGTTGGTAACGTACTTTCCTCTAAGAGCGAATACTTCTAGTTTACCCCTGTTCACGGACAAACCAGGTGTTGGTAACGTACTTTTCTCTAAGAGCGAATACTTCTAGTTGACCCCTGTTCACGGACAAACCAGTAGTTGTTTAAAGTTGCGCATTCAAAGTTCAGGGTCAAAAACTTCATTTTCTCAGTTGTTTTATATTAATTCAACACTATAAAATTCATTTGATTGTCTTAATTGGAGCGAAATCGCCGAAATTTGTTTAATTAGTGCATTTAAGGATCTTTTTGAATGAGTTTTAAGTGCGTTGCAAACGCTTTTTAAACTTTGGCTTTAAGGCTTTACTCCTTTTTTTGATTGCTTTGACAAATAAAAATATCAAAATCTCTCAAATTGCTAAATAATGCAGTTCCATTAAACTTTGCACAAATCAATGCTATTTGTGTATGCATTTTTTTACATAGTCTTTGAACAGTTAGAAAAATTATTTGTGCTTTGTTTTTGAGATTGCTTTCTGTTCGATGACCAATCATTTAGTTTTCTCTGCAAACAGTTGGGCTATCGTTGTCCAACTGATGTTTTTTCGAGCTCGGTTGGCTAAGAAATGAAATAAAATCAAAAGACATCGACTTTATTCAATTCCTAATTAGTGTGTACACAGTATACCCAAATGTCATAATCCCCTACAGACGCCACTTTTAAAATAAAGATCAGTTATCTAGAAAAAGATATTAAAATTATTTAGAAAAAAAATCTTAAGACAAGTTTCAAAAAATATATTTTATTAGAAATTTAACTCACAACTTTAACTTGTTTAAACAAAAAAGTTCGACTTACATTTCAAGCTGGAAAAGAAAAACAGCAACAACGTCCATGCAAGAAGAGTGAAAGGGTTTATGTGTTATCAGACGAAACCTCTTAGAATTGATTTCTTAATAGAGGGTGCAACCCAGGTCAAACACTGCATTATCAAAAATCTTTAGTCACAAGAGGCATTTATGCATGTACAGTGAATATGATTTTTCTCAACATCTCAACTTACACAATTAATGACACTTTATATACAGCACTTTAAGACTTTTATTTCTATAAAACCTATTTTAAAGGAATCAGAGTGATACAGGCGCAAATATTTGTTAAGTTTATTCTTTATAAACGTCTGTGCTCATTTTGAAATTGAAAGATTTAACTTTCGTGACTAAATGTTGTAAAAAAAACTTGCCTATTTCGTGATGCCATTCATATTTTGTCTTTTTTCTCTTTCTACCGAACATCATGATTATATTATTACAGCTTTTAACAACACCTCGAGGCATTTGATGATTTATTAAATATAGATAATGACCATTTTCCATTATTGGTTAATACAATTTATCCCAAAAAACTGCTGCTTAATAAAACGAACACTTCAGAAAAGCAAGCAAACTTTCTTGATCTAAATCTGTCCATTGGAATTGGTTACGTCACTACTAAAATATATGATAAAAGAGAAAATTTTAAATTTAATATAGTACATGTAAATTTTCCATTTTAGACAGCGATGGTCCCGGTGCAACATCTTGCGGGGTTTTGTATCTCACAGCTTGTTCGCTTTTCTAGAGCTTGCAATGATGTTTATTAATTCAATGAACGTAATCTTTACATTACAGAAAAAAATTTAAAGCAAGGTTATCGGTATCACAAATTAAGGAAACCTTTTACAAGTTGAATCGCCGATACCCAAATTTAATTAAAAATACTGGTGTATTTTAAAATCACTATTGCAACAAAGTATTTCACAGCCAGATTTTTATGGAGATTTAATTTATACACTTAAGAAGATAAAAGGCAATGCTAATTTCTCCCGGTTATTCGTAAAACCATTTGTTAATTTAAAAAGAAAGGTTACCAACATTTCATTTCATTTAATTTCATAACAGCGCTCTGCAGGCCAAGTGATTAACCATTATGTTGATCATTATGTTTAACTCTTTGGTTACGCGACGGTGGCAGGGGTTTAAGAGTTTATAAAGATTTATGGGGAAATATTGTATAAGAACATATAAGCTCGATTTGTTTCTTTTATCCCTGTCATCGTGTTCTTGCTGATTTGACTCTAAAAGCTCTGGGCTCAGTAAGATCATTGAGTACCCGCTTCTTTTGCTTTGGAGTGCTATAAGCTTTTTTTTGTTTTTATATGTGTGTGTGCTTTTTATGCAACATTGTTGAGCTGATGGGTGGGTTGATTTTACCAAGACAACTTTAGATATGATTACCTGTTGGGGGCAAGTGTGAGGTTGGTGCACCCTAGAACCTGGTTTAAACCTCCAGTGGCAAATTATTTTGCCACTGACCGTTCCAAGTCGGTAACCCAAAGGGTTCTCATTTTCGTTAATTGTTTATGGTGGCTTATTGAATCAGACTTACTTAAAACACATGCTCCCTTTTCCTCTATTCTTCTTTGCTTCGTGGGGAGGTTGCGTTATGGAAATGTGGCGATTCTTGATATGCATATTTCACTTTTTTTTATTTCGTCTTTTAAGAACACTTTCTAGGCCACTCATCACAAATCTGAATTCAAACCCTTAACTGAGCTATTGATGTTAAATTGATATTTTGACTTTTGACTTATTGGGCACAGACAAAAATGAAAAAACGCCTATACTCGTCTAAAACTAATCCAAAGAAAACATTTCAGTGTGAGGATGTCGAGTTTATTGTACGTTTCCTAAAAGATCGAAGCAATTAAATAAGCCGACATGAAATAAAAATTACTTCTTCAAATATTTTACTCCATTGAGGAGTAAGAAAATTGTAAATATTTTTTCTACGAAAGAAAATAGATTTAAATCTGGCAACCTACACACCAAGTTTGGTTAAAAAAAAACGTTCTTAATTCTTTTTCCGGAGAAATAATGTTTACTAACTATGATTTTTACCTAGACGCAGGTATTGATCGTGATACGGTATTAAAAAAGGTACAACATAGATGGTACAACAACAACTGTTTTTATTTATTGGCAAACTAAATACATAACAATATAACTGTTTATGGAAACGCAGACAGTAATTAACGTTATACTCTGTTTATTTACCAACAATGATCTTTTGTCGATTAAAATATTTCCCAGATATTAATAATCGCAAATAACACAGGGCGTATCAATGTTCCATTTGAAACCTTTCGTTTAATTTAAATTGTCTCTCACTTTTGACCCTCAATTTAGTATTTTTAAGCACCTATTCACAACAAATACACGAATTACAACATTAAAGTAGACATGTGATACATGTATAAAGATAGAGTCAATAACTATAACTTGTAAGCACTTAAATTCATATCGAGTGCTTAAAAGGGGGGGGGGGGGGGTATAACAATACCTGTTGTAAAATAATCTTAAACGTTGCAGTGATCTATAAGAATTCTTAAATTTGATAGTTTGATTAGTCTCCATGGAAACGAAGTTCTGTACCTTTTAAGTTGTAAATAACAATGCAACTCCATTATAACACGAAGAAAAGGGTCCATATAATCAGAAAGATATCTTATGATATCGCTTTATATCCGTGGGAAACCTTTTAAATTCTAAATTTGCAAGTTGCTTTATTTGGCAATATTGCGATATCGCGGAAACGTACAAAGCGAGCGTATTTTCATCGACGTGCAAATTACAACATCTTTTTTTAATGCGTTGAAGTGTGACAATTGTGGACTAAGTGATGTAAATACAACTAATATTTTCAAAGTGTTTTGTTTGAACAGTATCCGTTAATTACAGTAGCATATAGAAAGTATAACTGTTGTAATTTTTTTTACTTGAACTACTTTCCATTGCTGTTTGATTGATGGTGTTTAGTAATTCTGAATTGTCATTATTTATGATAATAATAGGGCCAATAAAAGCAGGCAATTCCAAAAGAAATGTACGCATAGCACATGGCGATGAAAATGTTTGCTTAGGATGCCATTTCATGGAAATGTTTTGCACGATTGTTATGACCTTGCCGATTTTCAGTAAATATTTTCCCGCCTTTATAACCACGTGACCATTCGTTTAAACTTTCTGAGATTCTGTAGATTTATCGCGTGGACTCGAAACGCAGTCATTGACACGTTGGAGCCTAAGTTTGAAGCTAAGGTTTGCAACCAATGAAATTTATTAGGGTTTGTTAACATTTTTGAAACGAAATATAAATGTTAGAATGCGTTCTTTGAAAAGTTTAGTATAATAACTAAATCCGGTATTCGTTTGCCGTTTGAAACAAAGTAAGCCCCAAAAATTTTATGAACGGCTCTATGTTCTTCAGTATCAGGAAGACTGGACACTCCACACGCGCTTGCTTTACCCATTTCATACTTTTAACCCCCGCAATCTTAGATAACGTTTTCTTGTTTGGTATTTAACTGTCACCAATCTAGTTCACAGGAGTAAAAATTTGGAAATAAGTTGGGCATCAGTGCTGTTATCAGTTACGTTTTTTGAAGGTCGTTGAGCATGTTACTTTATTACTATTTTAATAGTACTTCTAAAAATACTTTTTTAATAGTTGGCCAGTTTTAATGGATGGTTTCAATTTTTCAGTTTATATAGACTTGGGTATTGTTCAATCAACACAAAGATATACTTCAAGCTTTTTAAAATTAAGTCTTGCGTTTTTTGTATTATGCTGGATTTATGTTCTCAGATTCTCTTAAACACTTATTCTTTTTAGTTACGTCAATTGTATTCCACTTTAGGGAGAACCCATTTTTCTATCTTGGGACCATACGCCGCTGAACATTGAATATTATTAATCCCAAAATATCACATTGTAGCAATCTGAACTCATCGGACAGTGTCTACACACCATCTCTCTGATGTACGTAGGGACGCGCCATCTTGGATTTTGGGACTACTTTTAGCAACAAGATGGCGGCCCCCATGGTCATTCTCAAATATTTTCTATTTTTTTAACATAATTGTTGCTGTTTTAATGTAACTTGAGCTTTTAATCTCTGCAATGAAACTTGAACGCATTGTTCGAACGGCGCCATGTTTGTTTACTATCCGAAAGAACTATATTTTAGCGTAGGCGTTTTGGGTTAGACATATCCTTCCACCAGATACATCCGAGGCACGATCGCCGATTAGGCGGAATTGGCCGAGTAGTTCCGATTGACATTGTAGGTGCCATGTTCATCTCCATATGCACATCTACATCAGAAATAATATCGGATTAAATGACCTGATAAAAAATTTTTTTTCCATTAATTAAGCCATAACATTTGCGATCAATGTCTATTAAATCAGATCAGAAATATTTCCGTTTCATACAAGAGTATAGTGTATATTTGTGAGAATCCTGTTGGTTTGTTATTACAGATTTTTTAGCATTGTTCGTAGACATATTCACCAGGACCAAAATGTGCATAAAATATATAGCAATGGAAACTACATTATATCATAAGAAGACCACATAGCAAACAGATTTACAACAGGAAAAGAGATCGAAATCAAGAAAACTACAGAAGTACTGATATGAATAGGACTGAAAACAGTTATTTTTTGGCAAGTGTTTCCATGGTTTCTCATTTCTTCCGGAAATTCTTCGATACAAATTCTGACCGTCCATATCTTTTCTGTTGAGTAGGCGGCTTCTGTTTCTGTTTCTATATGTACGGTCCTGAAGTCTGCATCATATATCGTCTTGTTTGTAACTTTGAAATAGACTGTCACAAAAGAGAAAATAAATTCATCAGGAAGTAAATCAACCTGCTGACAAAAGAACATTTTTGTCAGAAAAATACCAGAACTGAATTCTTCTAGATTAAATGGATATAAAGGGAACAGTAGATCCTGCTCATGTATCGGATAGGTTTTAGCCGCATAGAACAAACCGTGGCTGGAAATCAAAACTCCGCCGTCGGTTTGTATCTTGGACAAATTGAAATTATGTGGGTCTAACTCCTGGTAATTTTTTACTTCATTTAACGCAACATTTAACTGGAATTCGGTTTTTCCGTATTTTAGGAACCACATCTCGCGTAGAGCCTGATTTATAGATTTCTGTAAATACAACGGATCTACGGAATAGTTGTGATAGGTGATTCTAACAATAATTCGTCTGATTGATGTTCCTTTTCCGCAGGTTTGAATTGCAGGCAAAACAAACCAGTCTTGTAAATCTCCTCTCCGTAGCCATGGTGCAAGTCTATTTCTCATCAAACTGGTTGGCATATCGTCAAGGAAGGTCCTCGGAATAGTTTCAGCAGTGGCAGGTGTCAGCTTAAACATGACGGAAAACGGGCCTCCATACCACTCTTTGCTGTAGTAACCACACTGACCCTCAAAGAGTATCTGTCCAAACGGACATCGTCTTAGCCTGCATGACCTCTGCAAAGGTATGATAGAAAAACATTTTAGTCATCATAAATACCGACACAATTTCAGTAAACTATGTGGTCTAGCATGGTTGGTCGCTGTCACCGTACGGTACGGGTTAGTTTCCCAGTATTAGTTATATCATTTACACTTATCTGACACATCACAAAACTTTATATATAAAGAAACTATGAAAACACGATTTGCCATGATTTTATTTGATATTTTTGTTTAACTGTTTGTGTTTAATTTTGCTTTTTTTCTTAATGCATTATGTGATATTGTTATTTTTGTTTTTCTTAATTTTGCTCTTTGTTAAATGCATTGTGTGATATTGTAATTGTTGAATTCTAAATTTTGCCTTTTTTCTAAATGCATTATGTGAAATTTTTATTGTTGTTTTTCTTTTATTGCCTTTTTATAAATGCATAATCTGATATTTTTATTGTTGTTTTTCTCATATAGCATTTTGCTAAATGCAGTATGTGAAATAGTTATTTTTTAATTTTCTTGATTTTGCTTTTTCTAGATGAGTTGTGATATTTTCTAGATTTTTTTGGTCAATTTTTACTGGGAGGTGCATGAAAGTCTGTCTTAACTACAATAAAGAATAACGTAAAGAAGAAGTTAGGACAGCCTTGCGTACAACCCTCAAAATGTTTTCTATTGTCATCAATCATAATTTAAACTTTGCGTTGTCGGAATTGCATTGCTAGGAGCTTTCACCGTGACGGCGTGGGTTCGCTCCCCAGAGGAGGCATTATCATTTGCAACTTTATTCGTATTCAAAGTAAAATTATATTCCCTGTAAACAGCTGGTAAACTCCAATATATAAAGGAATGTAAAAACTGAATGTAAACTAGTTAATATTATTTTGTTTAATACAGTTTAATTGAATATAGTTTCAGTAAAAATATAAATTTAAGAAAATTTTAAATACTATCATTCAATTCATATTTTTATTTAATTTTGTAATTAGTGCATTACAGTATCAGAAAAATTCCCTTTTTTTCCCGATAAACTAGGCTTATATTTCACCAGTGAATACCTAAGCCGACATTTTTTCAGTCACTGCAGTAAAAGTATTAATTGATACCACTACAAATTTCGATTTCAGTTACTTTTAGATTTTGGCTTGCAACTACAACATCAAACACGATGCGCGGAGACTGATATTTTCGTTGTGAAGTAGCGCGGGAAAGTATACTGAGTAATTGACTGAACGTTGTTCATTGTTAATCACGCCTTCAGGTTGCTTTACTTTAAGCACACTTTTTGCAATTATTTCAACATGCGCAAGGGGAATTAACTCACAGCGACAAAATTTGATTGACAACAAAACCTTATTTAGAAGTAAAATAAAAGTTCAAACAGTCGTCGATTGACAAAAAACGTGGCGTCGTATTGTGGAGTGGTGCAGTATAACAGGTGTTTACGGAGGCTGCTCTCTGGGTCAAAATCTAATTTGAAATATAAATTTGGAGTAACTTGTGCACTTGATGTTATTTTTCTGATTGTTTTTAACAAGATAGATGATTATGCTCTGATTTCTTACGAGTTGTTTCCCTTTGTCAATAGTTTTGTCGTACACGATTTGACATCGTTTTCCTCGCATAGGCCAATAAATTTAATCTTGAACTTGAATTATGAAGTTGATAATTTAAAATATGACACTATTTCTTATGAGAAATTATTATGGAATAGTGATAATGTAAATGATTTTAAAAATGTAATATCTGATCAAATTTTCGAGTTTAGTTCCGTCGTCGACAATGTCGTCGCAGAAGTTATACCCCTGGATGTAGGTATTAATACAATCTCCGAAATGTTATATAATGAAGCAGATATTTGGCATAAAAAAGACTATAAATCCTAACCGTGTAAATAAGCGAAAATATAAAAGCCCCTGGCACAACAATGAATGCGAAATCGCGAGGCGAAATTTAAAATATGCAAATAAAATATATCGTAAAAACAGATCGCCGACTAATGCAGAAGTGCTTATCACAAATCGCCGCTTATTCAGATTGGCTAAACGAAGGGCTCGTGCAAAATTTAACTTACTACAGAAAAATAAAATGAATATGTTATCCAAATCTAGTCCTCAAAAGTTTTGGAGTGAAATAAGGAAGTTAAGGAAAATAAAAAATAAATCGAAAGTATCTCATAATGAATTTTATGAACATTTCAAAAATCTTTTTTCAGG